>JBAMYA010000004.1:12092038-12104099 GCA_037176975.1 Arrhamphus sclerolepis | reverse complement strand
TCCATCCATCCATCCATCTATCTATCTATCTATCTATCTATCTATCTATCTATCTATCTATCTATCTATCTATCTATTAGCTAGCTTGGTAAGCTATATAATCTATATAATTATGAATGTTAGAAATGAGGAAAATTTGATAATGGAAGATAAGAAGCACAAACTCCTGAGTGACTGACATGTACACACATATATTTTGGGCTACGCAACAACGGAGAAGAAAAAAGAGCATCAAAGTAATAGTGGACACCCAATTACTGAAAATTAATGCTTTTTTTTACGCCATCCTATGTCCTCTGTAGTACAGCCAAGGTGCACTGCTGTGATGCTGCAGAGTGTAAATAACATAGATTCAAACCAAAGCAGCTACACATCTAACCCTTCATGGTTGATGTGATGTTGGTAAGGTTGGCAGATCTGTGCACCTCACAAGAAATTCCAGGCTGTGCTCCTGTTATTTTGGCAAGGAAAAGCTCATTCCTTATATCTAAATGAGTGGTGATCTTATTTACTTTGCTCGGAATAACCCAGAGGAAACCCCTTGCACAGGGAAGAGCACACAGGCTCATATAAGAGCTGGATGGGTGTGGGCGGTGCCCCCTTACGCATTATAATCTGTGATACTCAGGTAGCCTCTATTAACAGTTTTTTTTCTAATCTAAAAATCGAACCATTACAGCTGACAGAAGAATGGAAACTAAGGGTACGTGCATCATAGTAGGCAGGCGATACCGTACCCACAATGCACCTTAAATCTTGAAATTAACAAAAGGTGGTGCAGTTTCAGAATATCCAAAAGAAACCTAAAACGCCTGGATGCAGAGGGGAGGGAAACAGAACTGGAGTGCAAACACAAGAGCAATTCGACAACAGAGTAGCGACGGCCTGGCAACCAAAATAAGACACACGAGTAGATGTGTGGAAACAAAAGACCCCATCAAAGGGAGTCAAAGCCCAAAACACATGTGAGGGGATTTTACCTCCATGCAAAGAGCACAAACGTCAAAATGTTTACAAGATAAGAGAACTGAAAAAGACACAAATGTAATACATGATACTGTAACTGCCCCCCCCCCCAAAACAAAACAAAACAAAACAAAACAAAACAAAACAAAACAAAACAAAACAAAACAAAACAAAAACAAAAACAAACAACAAAAAAAGACATGACATCCTTGGCTTTGCCATGTGCTCAGGGTTTCTCGGAAGCACCTAAACAATTTTATTTTCAATAAATGAAACTGAACTGATCACAGATGTCTCCAAAAGAGTGTTAAAAAGAAACAAAAACAAACAACAACAAAACTATTAACTGTATACCAGCGAGTCTGAAATTCACATCTGTTGACCTGAGAATGGAGGAGTTTACTTCTCATAAACGACATCCTGAAAAAAGAACATATTCTGAAGTATGTTGAGGTGTACTTCTGTCTTCTTAGCTCTTGTTGCCTTCCTGACACCATTTACTTGATTCCTAAAACATAATTTCTTTGCTGGCTTTCTCTTTAAAGCACGGATTAAAAATCATAGCTTATGAAGTATGTTTTTGGCTTTTATTAAATCCCCACAGCATATTACACGTATAGGGGCTCTGCGCACTAAGTAAGAATCATGGAGTGTCATATTGACAGATGGGGTTATTTGGGTTTCCTTAAGTGCTTAGGGACACTCAGTTTGGGTGGATCTCATGTCATCAGTTCATGTTCTTAGGTGAATGATGATAGCTGAACTCGGTTATGATTTACTAATTTTAAAAGAGAGACTGAGAATTATCATCCCCTCTCCCTTTACCACCCCAACTCACTCTTTCTGCCTGTCTGACATGAAATTAAGATCAACATATTCACTTCTAAATCTGAACTTTAAAAACATCTGCATGCCATTAGCATAGTCCCCAGATGTTGCTGCAGTAATCCCAGGCCAGAAGTTTAATCATGAGATGGTCAATGCAGTGCATCAAAGACAAAAGAAGTGCTCTGCATGGCAGGAACAGAAGTAATGCACAAACACAAACATTTTAATACGTGTCTATTATGCACAACTGCATCAACCATTCATCAAAAACTGTCAAACATAAAGTGGATTTCCTAATGCTTCTCCTAATTGTCTCTTTTGCTGCACTAAAGTGATGGAAAGTATTTTTTGTCACAGCAGATAGAGGTATATTGGTTGGTTTATTCTTTTTTCTTTTTTCTTTTCTCAAACTTAAAACCAAAAAAAAACAAAACTTTAAAAGCTGAAGATATTCTGAAAGACTTCATTAAACCGTTTTCCATTCACTAAGAAGTATCACCTTTGCTATCACATCAATGTTTAAAAAAATTGTAATAGTTCATGTGTCCTGGAAATGTTGAGTTCAAGTTCAAGGCTTGAACGGTAACACGCTCATACTGTATAATGTACGTCACATCTGGTATAAATGGTTCACACTGAAGCGTCACAGCTGCTTCGTTTGGTTCCATTATGAAGTTGAGACACCAAAGAAGGGTTATTAGAATTTGGCTCCATACTACTTGGTTAGGATTAGGCACTACAACATCTTGGTCAGACTTCCAGTTAAAAATGGAAAACAACTAGTTGAGACTGAAGCATGAAAACTAGTTTGCTTGCTAGTTTGTTCACTTTTGGCAGCACTGTTTTGATAAGGTGTTCCCACTAAATTGCTAATTGCGTTTAGGGACTGTGCATCTCCATAATACCTGAGTATTGGCCAGTATGTGCTGTTCATTAATCGATTATCGATATCCTCTTCTTCATGTTCCAGATTGCAGGAGTCTGTTTGAGCCTATTGCCGCCATCTTTGAGCAGAACACAGGGGCGCACCTTCCACAGGTCAGCAGTCCATCACAAGGCCATCTAGTGTACTCTTTAAAAAATATTGCACAGAAAGATGCCTCACATTCAAACACAGGGACAGCTGGAAATGTAAGGCTGTGACACAGCTTTAAGTTGATCCGCACTGAGTGTCTGATCTCTAAATGAATGTCAGATAGTTAAATCTCTCTCTCGCTTCTGCATTTATGTTTTACGCTCCCTTTGGGTCTGACCTGCTGTTAAACCTCTAAGCTGTATTTGAAAAACAGAGGACACAAAGAAGATATTTAAGAGGAAGTAGATCTTTAAATGCCCTGTCTGCTGGCCTTCTCATCTGTTTGGCTGACCTCTGCCAACAGATCTCAGGCTGCAAATGGAACATTACAATCACAGAGACTTTAAATACTTCTTTGTCTTATATTTTATTCTTATGCAATGTTTTATGTGAGTGTAAGCTTTTGAGCATGTAAGCAGCTCGACAGGTTGTTTTGTACAAATCATGTCCATTAATAAGAAAAAAAGAAAAAGAAAAGATGTTGGGTTGATCCTGAAAACATGTCAGATATTTCATTAAGTTCCTCATGGCCCTTTTAAAGAAAGTTTATAATAGGTAGAGCTCAAAAAATCCATAAACCTGCATAAAATGTGCTAAATCTCAAGATAGTTTTAACAGATGCATTCTAAATCTCCACTTCTTACACAAACTTAGAGGGCTGGTATTTCAGGTTTATACATTAAAATGTAAATTGCAAAGACTTTCCAAACTCCATTTGAGCCACAGTGGAGGAACAATAAACCTCTGAGGCAAACATAAAACAGAAAGGGCATTTACTAAGTTTAGAAGACTATGAAATCATTAAGGACACAGGTATAATATTCCATTTTGGTATAGGTCTGATCAAGTGTGGAAAAGGTGCACCCTGGAAGAAGGGATGAATTAATAATAATTAATTAATTTTCAAATTGTACACTACTACTAAAATGTTGAACATTCCTATGACTCAAAATCCACATGTCTTTTTTTTTTTTATCAACAACTGTAAATATAAACAGATCTTAAAATGTCTTTTTGTTTTCACTTTATGTAGTTAAATTCAGAATTTCTATTTCTTTTCCGAAGAATAATGACTTTACCACAAAGCATAATGTGCACTAGAATATTTTTTTTTAACCAATATTAGACTTTACACCAACATTTGTCTTATTACACTCATTTGCACTCATGCAATCTCTATAGAAAATACCTATACCTATTTTCAAATAGAAAATAAAAGAACATGCAGTGGAATGTCCTTATAAAAGTATTTGACACTGATGATTGAATTATTGATTTCTTTGAAGTGAAGAAATTACAAAGTTATGATATTAGATATAAAATTAGCCTTCAGTTGGTGAAGTGGTTATTATCTTGCAACCTACTTGCAGGTTGAAAGAAAATAACAACTTAATCAAAAGAAGGCAAGCCTGATACAAGCCTAGTGTTCCTGGTGGCATAATCACATGTTAAATGCCTTGCAGCCACTTTGGAAAACAGGTGGACAGCCATCAATATTCGGCCTGCTTCCTCATTCCATCCCATAGTATCAATTTGGTCCGTCCATTGGCTCATAACTCAGGAGAAAAAGTTCAAGCAACTAAGCAACATTCAGAAACTTTGACTGACAGCTACTGGTGAACTGAAGTGTGCTTCCCTGCTGAGGTCATGAGAACAAGCCTCAGACTTGATCTCGTGTTGGTTGCCCTCACTTCAAACTGCCTTGGAGAGCTAACTATGCCCAAAAAACATGAAGTATGCTGAGTGAATAGAACATGGTCAAAAAGATAAAGTCTGTCCAGACTGGACTGGTTGGCTGCAGTGTTCAGGGCCAAGTCAGCCACCAGGCTCCTGAAGGAGTTCAAGGATGAGCTCAATGGCAAGCCATCAAAGTCCTCTCCAGGCTAGTTGTTGGCTACGGATTAAAAGGGGAGACACCACCTGAGCCCCAAAGCAACAGTAGCTACAGTATGAGGGTGACTGGAGGGAGCGTTGCCTTCTCCATGTGCATCACATCAGGTAAATGCAGGCTGTAAAGGACTGGATAATCTGGTTTTACAGCAGAACCAGTATTATGATACAATTTTATTTGCATTTATTAAGTTGCTTTTGGGGTTCATCATCACTGTTGTATAACCATGTGCTGTTATCTAACATGGTTAATATCATAAGAGAAAAATCTTCTTCATATCAATTCAGGAAGCGCATAAGTGAAACCTGGATGTTCATGTGTGATATCAGAGACTTCCTTACTGCTGGTCCTCCACTGCAGAGATGTGGGATTAGTTACATATGGCTATCATCAGTCGAGCTAATCCAGGTCACAGTTTTATAAGCCTCTGAGTGTGCATCAAACAAAGTTGATCCTCAGTCAAAAGCCACACATTTTCCAGAAATAGCTAAGCTTAATTTCATGTTTGTGCATGTTTAAGCCCAGTATATGCACAGTAAGCCCAGTATAAACTGACACTACCAACAAAGCAACCTTTGAATATTCACTTCATAGAGGTTGCTATTCACTATAAAGATTCAAAATCTTATTAATTATGTGACTAAGATCTCATCCCTGATTATTTCTTACTTGATTAGTACACCTGAGAATGAAATAGTGCTTCATTATTTGTGGCCCACAATGCCTTGCCCTCAATTTATAAACCCATCCATACAATCAGGTGCAAGAATTATTGCATGAGGACACACACTGAATAAACAACTCACAACTTAATCCACTTCTATCATCAGATAGAATGGAGATCTTACACACACAGCCAGTGTGTATAAGCCAATGAGTAACTGAAAACTGATTAGTTTTCAAGCAACCAACCTAAGACAATGATAAAAGCAAAGAAAGAAAAACAAAGGAAAACATGCAGATATATGAATAGTGTTGTTTGTAAGAATACATTTTTTACAAAAATATAATAATAGTACATTGTCCTTAAGTTTCTGAGACCCATTACAGAGGGACAATTTAGCACAATTTAGGTCTAGTTTAGAATCATTTGAGTTTGAAGAATTTTAGCCATTGGATTTTTAACATCAGAAGTAGATGGACATATGAGTTTTATACTAATACTGTTCATATAGGTCAAATAGGCATCAAGTCAATCAGCTGCTGTAGTGGGTTAGCGACTTGTGAGAGCTTCATATTTAACTCAGGCATTAAATTGGTTACATTAGATCTTGTACTTAGATGTGCTTTAACGTGTTGTGTGACATCTGTATACTGGACTACATGAGTGTATTAAAGGGATTTCTATGCAGTGATTTACTGTATTCCTTGATCTTTAAGATTTAACTAAACCAATAAAAGACACACATCAGATGCATCAAAAGATACAAGTATTAACACCATGGGAATGTCCAGGCATTGTACCGCATCATACCAGGTTCTGTGTCTAAGAGATGAATGTGTCTTGCTGTAAAACGTGTGTTTCAGCCACAAAACAAAAGAAAAGCACCGTGTGAGGATGCTGACTGAAGCTGGTAAGAGTGTCATTATCCCCAGTGAAACCAGTCTTGCACTAGCAAGGGCTGAAAGGCCACTCAACCAGGAAGACGCCATTACCTCAAAAGCAATATAAAAAAGGCAGATTAAAGTTTGCATATGCACACATGGGCAAAGGCTTTAAACTCTGAAGACATGTCCCATGATCTGATGAAGCCTAAAAGTTGTTGAAGGATGTTAGTACTGCTTTCTCAAAACTCTGCTCCCAGATACACTGTTGCATGAACATGTCTCCACACACTCAGACATCTTCTGAAAGCTCTTGTCTCCCACTGAACTCATTTTACTTCACTGCATCCAGGGGGTTTCTGGGTTAGCTACTCCTCTTGGCAGATCATGCATAATTTTACATTTATTAATTGAGTTTCTGTTTTATTTGACAAAATATTGCAAAGATAAAATCAGTTAACTTTACAGAGAAAGTTCAAAACAATGTAACCTAAATTAAATTAGATTTCATTTCAGTTCAGTTTAATTTGTTTTAATTCAATACACTTGAAGATACATTTTCTTTAATTATCTGCATATCAGTTTAAACAAAAACAAAGGGTAATTATTTAATACTTATGTAAGACTTAAATTAGACTTCAAATGAATGGAGAAATATTTACTGGCTCTAGATATCTCTCATAGATGTGGTGTAGTGCCCACAAGAATTAGGATTACTAGTTTGTACCTCTCACATGCTGATATCAAATGTTTTTCTTGAACCTTTATGCTGAATTATTTCTCCATTGTAATTTAAAATCTCCTCAAGTTTAAATTAACAAGATAATGTTAAATCATGTAGCTCCTGCTGGTCAAAGTTGTTCGAAGATGTAAATATTTTCCTTGGCACTAAAATCAAACGCTATGATCTATATGGCTTTCTCATTCCAGCACCATGGACAGAGACGGAGGCTATTGAGAAGTGCTGTTTGCTGAATGTTTACTCATTATTTTCTCATATTGCATAAGTAACTACTCATAACCAGAAGTAAGATAATGAAACTAAGAGTCTTCATTGGAGACAGCAAAATAACAGCTGCCTTAGCTGTGCCATACACACACTGGCCACATGTTCCTATGTTATTTTTCATTTATCTTTGAGAACATGGATCCACTCTTCCATTTGAGATGTCTTTCTGGCCAAAGATACTAAACAGCCTGACAGATTAAACTTATGATTTTAGACCCCAGATTTTAGAAAACAGCTGGTTTGAATACGTACAGTCTGAAAAAGCCAGCAGATGTACATCAACAACAAAATTCAGCAATGCAACACTCAAACTGTGGATAATATGCACACCACTTACTCTCACTTTTTTTTTATTCTTCTCATTTTATATTTCGTCTTCATTGTCTCAGTAAATAATAACGAGTAGGAACTAAGACCCTTTTTGCCCTTAGGGCTGTAGCTATGGCATCAGTTCAGAGCCTGATGTATTGCAAATCAAAATACAAAATCTGTGAATCAAAATTCAACATCTGAGAAACAAAACCCTAAGAAAGAAATTAAAATCTGTAAACCAGGGTTCGATCATCTTTCCCAGTTACACCTTTCTGTTCTCACTATCTCCTCCCCTACTCCTGATTGATGTGGCGCTGATTTGACACTCATTTCAGATTTGCAAGTGTAAAAGGATAAAGCGCAACAATTCAAAAATGGAGATGGTTTTATAGTGAGAAAAGAAAGCCGCAACCAAGAAAGATGATTGAACTCTTGGTAACAGATTCAGGGCTTTGGTTCTCAGATTTTGGATTATGATACTCAAATTTTGGTTTTTGATTCACATACATTAGGTTCTGAATTTACACCATATATTTCCTGGACTCAGAGGCCTGACAACATATGTGTTCACCCCACTTTGCATCCCAGAGTGGACAACATTGATCCTCTCCCACAGTTATAAATGAGTCCAGTCTTGATGACAATGCTATTGTAACAACTCCTCCACACTATCTCAAAAATGTAATGTTTTACTTATCATTCACGCTTTGAAGAATTACGACTTAAATATCCTGTAATTGTAGTACTTTCCAAAAGTGGCTATACACGTATTCAGTTTGGGTGTTCAAATAAAGTGCCAGTAAAGACTGATAAGTAAATCCAGAGGAGTGACACCAAGATGACAGCAGAAGCACAAACACTTACTGGTCAAGAAATGAAGAAAGCAAATTGAGTCTGTCACAACTGTGACTTGTAGTGTGATTACAGAGGGCAGCTCTTCATATCTGATATGGAGAGAGTATGGAGTGATGGCAGAAAAAGATCCATCATGACCCCACTTGATTGATGACAACTGGTATTAAAATGTTTTTTGTTTGTTTGTTTTTTTTGTCATACATGTTTAATTTTGCTTTAAAAATATCCAGAACGTTGGCGTGATTATTTTTTTCAGTTCATATATTTTTTTCAGAGGAGACTTTACTGATGTGCAACATCACTTCCTTTCTTCTCGTCCCACCTCCTTTATGTCACACACAGTGTCCTGCGGGATCCGGGAAATGATTAAGGAAGACAGTTTCAAATACCTTTCAAGTCTCTCCCTGATGGCAACATAAAGTAGGTAGGCATGGAGAAAATGACAGTTGGTAAGACGAGTATGCCAGTCAGAAAGGCAAAGACAGGGCGAGGTGAACATCTAAGGATGGACAATTGTGATTATGTTTTTAAAATCGATGCTTATGTCTGTGTTTACTTGTGCTTGCATGGTTAGAGCACAACAGAGTTTATTAGTCACTGTAAAAAAAGAAGAAAAAGAATAAAGAAACAGATGTGACACTAAAGGTATGGACGAACAATCCAGGCCCTCTGAGGTCTTGTAAGAAATAGTGTGTTTTATCCCCCTAAATCTGTGATAAACTCCAGAGTCTTGTTCACGGTGACATACATTCGGGGTCCTTCATTGTGACACGCGGCTCACTGTGGCATGACAAGAGGTGTGTGTGTGCAAACACACATCTGTGTGTCTATGTCTTTGCACACTACGTGATTTTATATGTGTGCACATGGGTCTATGAGGGAGAGATAATGAGATCTTGTTCAGCTGAGGCCCGGTCTTGATCCCCAGAAGCCCTGGACTCATTTCAGTGAGAAACTTCTGAGCAGACTGAATATGAGACTGAGCACCACAGGCAGAAAGATAAACTCACTTTTACAGAGGGACAATAGAGCTACGGAAATCCAGGATGATCACCTTTGTTCTTTATGAGGAAAGTGTTTTCCTCCAGAAGCCTGTTATTCATCTTTTTAGTTAAATGATTAATTACAATGGTTTTGGAAAGACATCAAGATTATAACCCAAATTGTGAGTATATCAGTCTCAAGAGAATACTTCCTTCCTACTTTTATATTTTCAGACAAAAATACATGGTACGGGTTGGAATAAATTACCACGGTTTGTATGTTACAAAATGTATATTCCTGCAACACAGTTCATATCATATCATGTGATGTCTCCTGAAATGATACTTTGCACTCTCACTATTTATAGCCAAGGATTATAATACAACTACTTTGTAGATATCTTTGCCTCTTTCAGGGGTGCAGGGGTCTGTCGGATCCTGTCCCAGCTGTCTTCAGGAGACAGGCAGAGACTACGCTCATCACAGGACCTTACATAGGTGACAACCACACATGCTCACTCCCATGGTCAATTTTACATGTCCAGTTAGCCTAAGATACATATATTTAGACTGTGGAAGGAAACCAGAGTATCTGGAACCAGGAACCTTCAAGCTGTGTGTTCAACACTGCTAACAACCAAAGACAAAATATTTCCATTACAATTTCTGTTCAAAATAAAGGCTGGTATACTTTTCATTTAAGATGTGAAAGCTGTTATTTGTACTTCTTTATTAGTATTTAGGCTATGAAGATGTTCTGTATCTCCTATTTGTTGGTTTCCAAATGAACCTCTTTTGTATATTGATGAAATGAAAACAGCAAAAGTTTCACTTCATACATCCCAACATATGAATGAAGAGTGACTTTAGAAACTGTTGTGCTCTTTCCTGCTTGAATTCAGTCTCTTTCAATCCATCCCCTCCCTTGTTTCCATACCTGTCAGCTAGATTCACAGTGCACGTTAGTCAGAGCTATCACTGCTCCCTTTTCTTTTTGGCATTGTTCAAACTAAATGGAAACAAGGTAATTAGCTTGTTACAATTAAAGCGAGACGAGCGGATGAATTGTAATCACCCGCAATGGAGTTCCTGGTTTCTCCCCTGCAGCATCCAACAGGCCAGCTGAGCTATCCTCATTTGCATAATTAAAATATACAAATGATAATGGATTTTGTAGTCAATGTCCAGAGGCTGCAGAGGCGGGGATGAGAAAGGAAAAAAAATTATGAAATCACAATAACAACCACAATGGTTTCGCCTAGAGGGAAGGGATGGGTGGTGTTGGAGGGGGGAGAGGAAGACGTGAGGGAAAGGAAAACATGGGTCTACGGGAAAAGATGGACAGAGAAAGGAGGATGTGAAGATAATGAGGGATAAATGAGTGAGAGAAAAGAAGGCCTGATCATCAGAGGGAGCAGAATAAAGGTGAACCAATTACATTTGCAAATAGCACACGCCCGGCCCTGGCCTGCGATGCCCTCCCTCTAGGGAAGTCTTTCGCCTGATTACATGAAATTGGGATAGAATTAAACATCTAAGAGTTGTCCTAAGACTAACCAAAATGAAATTAGAACCCGGTTTCTTTTTTACCTTGCAGCATGCCAGGGTCGCACGACAGGGACGGAAGGAAAGATGGGGGGATTTTGCAATTAGGCAAGGGAGAATGTTGGTGAAATTAGGCCTTAGAGCTGAGTTCTTACTCCCTCCCTGCTTTTTCAATCTCTCTCTTTTTCTTCTTTTCTGGATTTCTGCATAGTTTTCTCTCTTTTTGCCATCAGAAAGTTTGGAGGCAAAACAGCTGTGATGGCTTGAGGCTGATGTTGTAATAGTCTAAACACAAACATACACATGTTCCCCAGCTATGCCAAAACACATTTACACACTTGCGCCTCGGTGATTTGGCCTGCGTGGCAGCACACAGAGTGTGACATTAAGAGTGTTGTGCGCCGTGAGCACTGGGCATGGCCCCAAAACACCAGCTGAACAGCTCTCCATTCACCAGACAAACTTCCCTCGCTACGATGAACGCTTGTGGGGGGGCCTCTTATGTTAGAGTGAGGGTCTCCTTGGAAACACAAGTGTCACTCTTTTGTCAAAGAAGGGAGGACAGATCTCTGCCTCTATTCCCATTTTCTTTTTGTTTTTCAATTTCTGCTCTTCATCCTGCAAAACAAAGTGTAAAATTATACCTTTAAAGCTGACATTTTATTAGGCAGAACATCAAATTAAACAGAGGGAGAAGATGTGCTGTTATAATGATAATAATACAAATAAAAAAGTGCCTCTTCTCTCTGTTCTTCCACTCCATTTACCACGCCATTCATTTGTTCCACAGGGATCAAAAACAGTGCATTTAACTTGTAATCTGGAGAAATCTAATCTGGTCCAAAATGAGGATGCGCACCATACAATCCTTCTCATTTTATTACTGGCAACCCCTACACTTCTAATAACAAAACACCGTACATTTATTTTTATTTATTTATTTTGGTTCATGCCTTCAAACACGATTCAGAACAGCAGGACATTATTTCCTGGTACTTTTCAAAGTCAATTTAAGCACTAAATACATACATACATCCATCCATCTATCCATC
>JBAMYA010000004.1:12075022-12087356 GCA_037176975.1 Arrhamphus sclerolepis | reverse complement strand
AACGGGAAAGAGGCTGCTGTCAGAGCCTAGCTTAATATGGGCACATTTGCATTAAAATTTCTGTTTTACATCCTGTTTTACATAGTAATTTTTAGATGTATGTTTTTAAAAGACTTCTTCTGACAAAGTCAAGTATTCATTCAGTTTTTGATTTAACCTGCAAGTTTCCCTTTAAACATTACATCTCATTCGTTGAAACATGAGCAGAATTACATACAACAGCTGTGAACAGAGCAAAATGTACATGTGGTTTAGCATTCATGAAAATGTTAGTAATTGTAAACTTTTCATTGCCACAGACAAAACCTTCTCCTGCCTCTGCTCATGTGTAGTGTTTGTGAAAGGCCTTGAACTTTATATTAATGCTTATATGGACTGGTATTCTTAATGTGTTTATCTAATGTACACGTGTTCTTACAAAACAAATAGAGCTCTATGAAGTGTTCATGAATCTGGAGCAGATTTTTGGTGAGAAGGTGATTTATGTGCAAATCTTCTCAGATTTACTCCCCAGATTTTGTGAATGAGACCCATTGCTTCTGAATTGATGTGATACACTTAAGTATGTACTAAAGTTTTCATTTATTGCCATGACATTGATCTAGACTAAACAAAAGGGGCCAGTTGCACTCTTGTGGATTCAGATGAAGATTAAACGTAAACCATTTTAACATTTCTGTGAAAGAAATTCTACCTTTAGCACCAGTAGTTTTACTTACAACTGAAGGTTATTTAATGTCAGTGTTGTGTTTTCACAACAATATCATAGATGTGTGCTCCTGGTTTATCCATTTGGGAACACGCCCATGTTAACTTTGTCAACACAAAAACATATTTAGCTAATTTTAACCTCTAATCTAACTAACATTACTTTACATTCATTTTGTTCTTGTTTTGGTAGCAAGTACAACTAGAGCTGAACTGAAGCTCTGCCAGAGCTGCTCTAGACCCTGGGGGTACCAACCCAGCCCCTGGCAGCAGGCCAGCCGGTTGACTAGTTGTAGGTCAATGCAGCTGCAAACTGAGCCAGCAGTCAGAGGCCATCGCCACCAGACCCGTCGAGGCCAACCCAAATCCCACAATTTCACCAAAAATGTAAAGCGCCAGATAGCTAAAATGATGATGCTGTTAACACCACAGACTGCAATGGAGCTGTCACACATGAAAACACACCACTCATTATGCATTTATTTGTTGCCTCAGAGTTTAACATGATGGTCAGTGGAGCCTCTACACTTACAGTTCAGTACTTTTAGTTTGGACCAAAGCAGAAAATGATACTTTTACTACCAGAAAGTTTTCAGTGAGCAACAGATGCAACTAAAAAAACCCCAAACCTCTTGGGACAGAATATCAGCTAATTGTGCGACACAGCTTTCTGAACCCTGAAATCCATTGTGGCTTCCAGGGTGAATGAACCTTTGGCTTTTGTTCAAGCATGCTTGAACTGGACTTGTCATAACATACAGTCATGAGAGAAAATTAGGACACCCCAGTAAATAATCCACTCTATGTGAACTAATGTTCACATATCAATGTCCAATCATGTTTTCATGTATTTCTGGAAAAGAAAGTAACTTAATTGCAGTTAAACAACAAAAATAAACATTTTTTCTTACACACCAAAGAAAAATATGAACAAAAATGTGTATTTTAATAGAGGAAAAGTTAGGACACCCCACCCCCTATTAACTAGAGTTGCCCCCTTTGTCTGATATAACGTCAGTGAGATGCCTTTTACCAGTCTCTGACACCGATCAGAAGAACGTTCGTCCCACACCTCAACACAGAATTCTTTCAGCTGTGAGATGTTTGAGGGGTGTCTTGCATGTACAGCCCGTTTCAAGTCACCCCACAGCATCTCGATGGGATTAAGATCAGGACTTTGACTTGGCCAGTCCAGGACTCTCCACTTCGTAGTTTTTAGCCAGTTCTTGGTGGATTTGCTGGTATGCTTTGGGTCATTGTCATGTTGCAGTGTCTGGTTTTTTTTCAAGCACCCTCTGATACACAGTAGAATTCATGATGGATTCTATGATGGTGAGCTGGCCAGGTCCTGCTGCAGCAAAGCGTTCCCAAACCAAGACACTGCCATCTCCATGCTTCACAGTTGGTATGAGGCTCTTTTCTTGGAAAGCTGCATTTGGTTTACATCAAACATGTCTTCTGGTATTACAAAATAGCAGAAAATGTGCACTGCTGTATTGGTTGGTGTGGATAGTTCCACCTCTGGAAGAAATTTAACAGCATGACTGACTTTCAAATAAGCAACACAGGAAAATGTTTATGTATTTCTTTCTTAAAATCATTTAAACAGGGTTAGAGCTGTCTGTCTTTGCTTCCTTTCTCCATATCAACTATTCGTTTTTATCCCGCATGCTGTCTCATGTTTCTGCTTTGCCATTAGTAATAAAACTGATGGATGAGAGGTGACCAGAGCTTCTCCAGGTGAACCCTGACCTTGCAGAGCGTGTGCACGTGTCTGTCTGTGTGACTGCAGCCCATCTGTGTGGTCCGTTAAGAGCCCCTTTCTGTCTGTGCCCTCTTATTCTGACCCACATCCTCAGCGGTCAACACTGAGAGCACTCAGGCCCGGGGGATGGGGTTTGTGTGTGTGTGTGTGTGTGTGTGTGTGTGTGTGTGTGTGTGTGTGTGTTTATGAGTGTCAGTGAATGAAGGGGTGAGACTTAGGAGGGCAAACACACACAAAGACACAAAAAATATATACACACTCAGAGTTTTTCATGATCTCATCAATGGATTGAGAATACAGTACTAACGATGGCTTGGTGGCCTCTGGCCACTACTTACTGAATCCGATATGTGACATCTGATACGGCTACAATTTGAAATCCATTTGTAATGCAATATAACTGTGTTTCATGTGGAGGTCAAGACCTAAAGTTGGGTCACTGAAAGATCATAATTATGCTCTCAAAGAACCATTTACTATTTTTAAAAATATGAAAGACCATGGGTAAGTGTTATGCAATTGACTCTAAATAAGAGAAATTTGCTTTACTGCAATAGTTCATTTTATAAATAGTCCGAAATACTTATACTTTAAAGAAAATGTCAAATAAGGAAAATGTAGCACATTTCCAGGCTACATTCTGTCATGTAATGACTTCATGGGCTGATTATTTAAATCCTATGCTGCTAAACAGGACAGAACGTTCTTTTGCAAACAATCTTGTAACAACAATCCACGTATGATAGAGAGCATACAGACAGAGAGCAGCAAAAAGCCCTGCTCATTGTTGGTGACTTAGTCTACATATTTTCTGAACAGAGCAAATGTAACATGTTCCCATGAAGAGTGCTGCCAGAACTGTCCTGTTGCGCCTGAGCGCTGGCGTTTCCCGCCTCACGCTAGCAGCAGCAGTCTGTCTGTGAGCTGCGAATGGGAACCATTGTCCACAGACAGTATTTTTGTGAGTTCTACTGAAATCAAATCCCAGATGTCATCAGAGGTGATTTTAGTAGATCAGCACTGCTGGTTAACAGGTGTCATTTCTGTGCAGTCTGGAAACCTAAACACAAGACGCACAAATAGGAACAGCTCTGTATGAAAATACAGCTTATAAACGTAGAGGCAGATGATAGAGGTAGAGAAGAGGTATCACGCAAATACTTGGTGTTCTTTAGTTCTATATGTTATAATAGTAAATATTCATGATATATATGTAGATGCACATACGTACATACATGTAACAACATTCTGTATAAAAATGTAAAGGGGTATAGTTTTTTGCTCTCATGTGGTATCTTCAGTGCCACCAAAGCTACGTGGCACTCAGGGCCCAAAGAAATGTTCCTCTCCAAGTTTCACTGTAGAGATGGAAAAGGAAAGCCTGATTAAACCCTAATTAAAAAAAATAAATCCCATGTTTTGTCTCATCTTACAGGACTGATGCATACAGAGGAGCATAGCTCATGCTTATTATTAATATATAGTAGTGAATACGGCATTGTAATGGTCAACTGTATTCTAGTAATGATGTGGTCTGATGAACCTTCTGTCTGGGGAATGAAGAGACATCAGACATTAGATCAGCTGTCAGCAGGGATATACACACACAAACTCACACCCAGTTCACAAAGATGTTCTGTGCGCAGACACACACATGCACGCTGGATGCCATTAAGTGCTGTTTAGGATGGACAGCCTTTCCTTGGTGTGTGTTTGAGTAGTGTGTGTTTGGGTGCACAGAGCTCAGACAAATGGATTCAGTCCCTGGACAAACTGCACGCGTGTCTCAAAGCCCCATGCCCCTGTTGTGACATCATCTATGAATGTCATAATTGAGGGTCGGTAAATTGCCGCTTTTCCCCGCTCAGCGACGCCCCATGTGTCAATACTGAGGTTCAAGGTGACGGAGTGGATCAATACACAGAGACAGGAGCCATCCGCTGAATTTACAGCCCAGTAACAAGAGAGCCATGAAACGACACTGCGGTAGCCTTCAGCAACCTGCTGGACGGGACCGCAGCGCTGCTGGCCAGCATTTGTCAAACATGCACACCACTGATCCTCTGAGGAATTTTCTGTTGTTGTGTTGCTTTTGCTTTTTTTTTTTTTGTTTTTGTTTTATATCATTCATAGCTGTGGATAGTTTTTAGATGTAACAGTGAAATCATTTTCACTTGATAGAAAAATAGGCAATTTTCCAAAGAAGACATTTCTATTTTATTGGAAAAGAAGGCAAAGCTTAAAATGACAGCGACCAATAAATCTGATTCAGTTAGCTGTCCAGCCATGACAGTACTGAATGGGAGTCAAGTATTCATATTCTTTACTTCATTCATTCAGATAAGTACTGGCAATTATTCTGAGATAACTTTTCTGTAACAGTAACTTTTAAAATTGTGTTGGGAATAGATATAGTGTGTGTGTGTTTGTGCACTTATAAATACTGAAAGTCATTAACTTTTTCATGAAGAATGAATAAAAGTATGTCATTTGTTTGTTCTCAACTCAAGCCAAACTGGAGGAAGAAAAAAGTTTCCTTTTTGGTTGTTCTTCAGCGCTTGTAAGTTGCATGCTTAGACATGTACACACATGTCTGCATTTATGAATTTATCCCAGCAGCTACAGTGTCCAGCAGGCATGGATGTCACAGTGATGGTAGGTGAGCTGTGAAGGTGACGATGCCTGCCGTGTGTGTGTTTGTGTGTGTGTTCCAGGTGATGGATTAGCTTCATTTCCAGTGTAAGCCCGCTGTTGTGAGTGAGTGAGAAAGTGCATATTCGGACCTAAGCAGCAGCAGGGAGTGTGTAAGTGATGCGTGTGTCTGCTGGACCATGTGTTGTTGAGCGTGTGTCTCTGTCTGATTGAGTCTATTTGTAAGAGTCTTTACCTGAAAGTGTGTGTCCCTGTAAGTGCGTGTTTTTTGCGTGACAGCAGCTGAGTGATGGGTCCAGTATAGCGTGCAGTATGGTGGACGGACGCGGGGTTTCTATCGCCCGGGGCAACAATGAGAAGTGTGTACAATCAAACGTGTGTTGACAGGCGCGATGGACATCACACGGTTATGATGACCTCAATGCGCTGCAGGTGACACCCCACTGCCAACACACACCCACCCACACACACACACACACAAGGACGAACTGAGCGCTGGTTGTCTTACACATTGTAATTTACTCTGCTCTTCTGAAGAGACATTCAAAAATAAAACTGCTGTGGCAGAACAATAGTCAGAAAATGACTTGTATGTGTGAAATATACACTGTATAAATGTGTACTGTGTATATGTGTATAAATATATATATATATATATATATATATATATACTGTATATATATACATATATATGTGTGTATATATATATGTGTATATATATGTAGAGGTGCCGTCATTTTAACCTTGAAATATGTCTTTAACATCTTTCCCAACACCCCTAAAGACAGAAAGGTGGGTGAGAGAGAGAGAGAGAAAGAGAGAGAGAGAGAGAGAGAGTTAGTCAGAGGGGTGATTTAAAAGATTTTAAGTTTCCTGCAGCTTGACATTTATCTGAGACTGTTGATTAATTTTTTTTTAAAAGATTATTTTTTTCAAAATGTTACATTTGACTTTGAGAAAGCTGTAAGAAAGTGGCATTCTAAAAATCTGAAAGAATTACAGTTATTCATTAGGACTGTATGCATTTCTTTAAGAGCAGCATCTCTTTAGTGGTTTCTGTAGGATAAAGCTCTCTGTCAGTCTGTGCCACGCATGTTCTCAGGATGGGGATTTGAATCAAAATGAAAATCTGATGCTATCTGCTGATTTTCTCAACCTTGCTGCTTTGTAAGAATGATCATTATTAACTTAAAATCAGGGATGGCAGAGGATGTGAGGTGAAGCAGCAAAGACAAAGCCAGAAAACATCACCACAGCAGTGGAAAAAAATCAAATGTCAAGACCAGAGTTAAAATGATGAAAATGAAGTTAACCTGTAAGCACTACTGCCAAGCAAGAAAACTGTCTATCACACTGTTCTAATGAAATGCAGTCATAGTTAAAGAGGTCATTTGACTGAACTATCCTGAACAACATAAGATGTTTTTTCTTTTTTTCCTTCCCAGAAGTGTGTGACAGACGGGTTAAATCAAAGTATCAATTATGCAGATTTAAATTCTGCAGGTTTACTATATTTGCTTGAACAGAGTCTTAGAGACCATCACATCTGGATGAGTTTGAGCAGAATGTCACTAGAGACAAATGCTTGTTTGTGTGTGCGGCTGCAGACGAGTGCGTGTCTTTTTCAGTCCTCCTGTGAGTCCGAAGCAAGGTAAACGTATCCTAATAACATCTTCAGAATGTATCTCCCCAGCTTTCTCCCTTGAGCAAAACAACCCAGCACACATCCTCCCTCCTCCTCCGCCACCTCCCCCTGGCAGTGCGAGGAGCGTCCGGGTGTGAAATGTAAAAGGGAGAACGCTGTCGTTCAAACTGTCCCAACCACCAGTGTCTCCCACTCTCTCCTTTCCTCGTGCTCTTGCTTTCTTACGGCCACTCTTACTCTCCTCCTCTGTCACAGTCTGTCACAGTCTGTGTCCCCCCCCCCAGTGCTCTCAGGTGGGCTCGGACTGCAGGTTGCAGGTGTGCGGGACCCCTCAGCCAATGAAAAATGAGTGCCTTTGCACGCTGTGACTTTGATGAACCTCACTGTACGTCAGCCGATCACTCTTCTACATTTGGCTTCCCCCGGAAAAACCGCCCTGCGACACACACCCGCAGCAGGCGCAGACAGAAGTGCTGAACGCTGTGGACCAAATATTTGTCTTGTTGACGGAGGAGGCTGCGCTCGGGTAAATACGCGGTCAAGAGGGCCCTTTTGTCTGTGTGCACGCGTGTGCACACAGTAATCTGAAAAAAGGTGAAGCTTTTTTTGTATGTTTTAGAAACAGCTGTTAATGTGTTTTCTCACTGCAGAAAAGTTTATGAAGTAAAAGTAAGTAAAGTGGTCTTTGACAGTGTAGAAGCCATGGAGAGAGATTTTTTTGTTTTTTTTGTTTCAATGACAAAGTAAAAACAGAAAAGCTTAAGAAAATATGATTTATTTCAATTAAAGTAGATTTTAAAATAAATGTGAATGTGGATGCTTTATTTTCATTTATTCATTTATGTTTAAAAATATTTTCAGACCTGCTGGACTTAGGCCCAAGATGGAAGATGCAGTTCATTTTAGTTTTAAATCAGTTCACTTTACATGTATAGCACCAGTTCACAACAAAAGTCCTCCTTACGAAAGCAGTGAAAAACGTCCAATCTAATACTGTCCAGTTATATTCCAATTCATTATAAATATATAAGTTATAAAAGTTATAATCTATAAGTTATTCCAATTCAATCTAATTAAAGATTTATAAAAAGCTAACCTGAGGACCCAACAGACTGCATCTTCAAATGACAAAAAGAAATACAAAGTTAAAAGCAGTAACATGTAAAGGGCTCTTGCGTAGATGGAAAGTGCTCAGTGCATCATGGGAGCTCTTCTGGCTACGTAGGTCCATAGCAGCATATCTAAAGGGTTCAGTTCTGAAAGGCCAGAGCCCAGTCCTGAATAGAGCAACAGCTCCATAAGCTACAGTCTCAGATACCAGAACCAAAGTATGTCCACTTTGTTTAAACTCTGCAGATGTGGAGGTTGCCAGCTGTCTCTAGTGGCCACATTTCGCACCTTCCAACTTATCGTCCAGGAAACTGAGCCACGTGCAAACCCTTTACTTTAGCAAATAACACATTTAGATTTGCAGATTAAACCTGTAGATTTTCTAACAAAACTTTTCCATTGGCAAGTAAAATTTAGGATTCACATTTTAGTTGCAAATTCATTTTAATTGCTGTGACATTTTATTTGATTGGAGTGTGGAATTAAAACAATGTTTTGTGTGGTATTTTTTATTAAGAAGGTTTTCTGTTTGTAAACTGAAGAAATAATGCTGCTGTGCCAAATAAACTTTTTGCAAATGTGCATTTGGACAGAGGAACATAAATTAGCGTATGAATAAACATGGACTGCGTTTTATCTGTCTGTACTGTGATCCTGCACATGGACCTTTGTCTCTGCTCACAGAAGTCATTTTTGGATGTGGAGCACTTGTTGAGGATATGTCGATGTGTATGTATGAATGTGTGTGTGTGTGTGTGTGCATATATGTGTGTGTGAGTCTAATAACTGCTGTTTGAGCAGCCATAAGAGTCAAGGGGCTAATCCCTCCCAGTTGGTCCTTAATCCTGTTCTAATCCCTTTAAAACTCTCCATCAGCCTCTGAGGACCTCAGCAGGGTTAAATCTTGTCAATTCAGACACCAAACAAAATGCAAGATGACACACATTTACACACACTGTGGGTTAGTGTTAACAAACACCGTCATTGTTAGAGTGAAATTAAATTTCCGCCTCTTGGTAAATGAGACGATACTGATGGGGTGAACCTTCTCTTTTCCTTTGATTTTTACTGATTTGTCACCATTCCTTTCACGTTCAGTCCGTCTGCACCATCATCTAACAAATTAAATAATGTATGTGCAAAACAACTTAGGTCTTATGACACAGATGAGGATAATTTGAGTGATAAATATTGTAAATGCTCTAATCCTAGAGAATTAAGAAAACACTCATCTGACCAGAACTCATTCCTGGTGAACTGATGGATGAATGAATACGTCTAATCTGAAAAATCAGAAGTAGTTTCTTTTTTAAATAGCCTTTTATTTTTTTTCTTCTTTCTCATGCAGTGTCAGGTTACCCAAAGGAAATTTATTTTAACCGCCTTCTGTTTCTCAGTTTTCTTTTTGCGCATTTAGCTAATAGGCCAGTTTCACCATCATTATTGTGCAGCTACAAATGTGGTTATATTTATTAATGACACAAAGCACAAAATAATCATTTTAATAACAGAAAGCATGATATTCCTTTTTTGTGCAATTTTCTGTCTTTTTTGTGAAATGCAAAAACAATGTGCCCACTCTCATTACCCAAACATACACACTTTCTTTAATCCTCTTGCTCTCCTGAGCCCACCTCCTCCACTCCTCCCGAACGGATAAATGCATTACGCAAATGAAAAACAAGTGAGAGGCCTGGAGGAGAGGCAGGGAGGGGGAGCAGGAGGGAGGGGAAGTGAGATTTTATTTAAGTGTTCTTGTAAGCCATCTAAGATATTAATGTTGCAAAGCTACTTATCAATATTTAAGAACATAAAAGGAGTGTGAGGGTGGGGTGTGTGTGGCTCTACACGTAGGGGTGGGGGGGTGGGGGGCAGCCAGGAGGGAAGTGCACTCTGGAGGTGTGTTTGTCAGAACCACAGAACAATCATAGTCAAGATGAGGTCTCTCTGGCAGTTAGAGAAGTCACCCTCCCCGTTTCACTAAAAGCTTACACACAGAAAATGCACACACACTCACAAACACACACACACACCTACGCACACACCCACATAAGGTGAGTTCTGTTAAGTGATGGTCAGGATGGTAAATACATTTCTAATGTCCCATAACCACAACATACTTATTTGATGTTGTGGTTAAAATGTACTGATTTATGTGTGTTAAAGTTTGCTGCTTTCATGTCTTCACTCTTTCATATGTGAATACACGTAGCATTTTTTTTTTTTTGTTTTACAAATTTGGTAATTGAAAGATATTATTCTAATTTATAAACAGAAAATGTTTTGTGTTTGGTGATGTCATATTTTATTCAATTCAAGTGAAGCCAAGTTTTAACTCATATTGATTAAATTAGTTAATAGAAGTTTGGGTGACATTATTTTAACTTAATGTTATACTGTCTGCAGTTATTGTGTTAAGAGGGAAAATATTTAATAATGTTTTAATTTCTATTGTTTTTCTTTTAGCAAATAATGAGTAAAAGAAAATCCATGCATTGTATGAAAAAAGAGTGATGACTATTGTTTACTAAACACATTCTTTAATCCTCTTGCTCTCCTGAGCCCTCCTCAAGTGCTTTGAATTATTTTTAAGGCCTTTTTAGGTCTTTGTATTTTTGCTTTAAATTGTTAAATTGAAACTAATCATGTTACACACACACGCACACACACACACACAGTGCTACAATAATACACAAAGAAAGTAACTCTTTTTTATGAGCTCGTAGCTTTCTTTACTGTGGAACTCATCACTCAACACTGTTACATTCCAACGTAAATGCTTCCATTTCCCACTATTATCAATGAGCAATAACACAGACCAGTAGGGTAAAATATATGGCTAAAACTCTCCTACATAACACTCCGGCCTTCCAGCATTGATATCCCCAGTGAAACTAAGAAGGTAACTAACTCCAACCATTCTAAATCTAATCACATGTTCTCAGTTTCTGAGTCTTTCTAGTGGTATTCGAGTCCTGTCTGGATAACGTCTCACAGGCATCAGGGTGACAGCAGAACTTTGAACTACAGGTGAATCTGTTCCAGAGCCACCTGCATCATCTTCAGGGATGACAACATCCTGTGTTTGGTCACTGAACTCCAGGCCATCATTATTACATTAATTACTATAATGGTATTAACAGACTGTTTGAAGGTCTAGATAAACCATTTCGCTTGGCCATTTGAAGGTGGGTGATATGGCACAATGGTGGTGTGTTGTATGCCATTCTTTCTGACAAAGTGCTGGAATTCTTCAGAAGTGAAGGTATTCTGTCATCACTTACAATCTGATGTGACCTGTGCGTGAGAACAAGCCCCTTCAGAGGCCAACTGTTTATGCAGAGGTTGCAGTCTTTGTGCAGAAAACCTCAGGCCACTGAGTATGCCTCAACCACAACCAGGTGCATGTGGTCAAGGAAAGTCCTGCATTGTCAATGTGCACACATTGCCAAGGCCTGGTAGGCCATTCTCACACACATAATGGTGCCATTGCTGGTGACCTTTGGGTCTATTAACACCCACTGCATGTCTTGGCCACATCTTCCAGCTGTTCATCGATCCTAGGCCAATATCAAAGCTTTGTGCAAGACATTTCATGTTCACCATGCCATTCACGTCCAAACAGGGGCACACACGTTGTTGATCACCATGTTAGACATTCACTGAGATCAGTCCCATCAGTGTAATCTGCACCCTGGCGTAAATTTTGAACATTACAGCTGCTGACTGCAATTTCAGACTTGAGAAATGTGTCTCATAATCTTTGTTGAGGATCACTGTCAAGGGGGATCCAGAATCCAGTTCCATGGTGAGAGTCACTGTTTCCACTTCGGCCATATGATTCTCCCGTTGGGTCTTTTTAGTGAACATACATCAAAGCAAGCTAGGTCTTAGCTATTGTCTGTGTCAGAACAACAAGTTTCAATGTCATGCAAATCCTGATTTTCATCCTTACGTTTGTGGAACGTTTTCTCTCTCACTTTTGTTTTGCAATTTTCTGTATGTGACCTATTTTATTGTTTGCATTTTTTATCTTTAAACCAACAGTAAGCTGGGGTGCATTACTTCTTTCTACACCAAAAGCATGAAACATTTTGTTTGTCTTTTTTGTGTACGCTGCATTCTTAGCTCCCATTACACTAACCAGTACAGCTAACTTTTTTCCTTCTGGAATGTCATTTGACACACTGGTTCAGTCTTTTGACATATTTTCAAAACTGTCCATTTTCCCAGTTTCCTCATAGTCATAGTTTTCCATTTATTATCTTTGCCTTTCTGTCAATTTTCCATGTTAGTGATCAGCTAGCTTTCATCCAAGTTGTCAGCTTAGCTGGTCAGAGAACAGCACTTAATTCAATTCAATTTATTTCTATAGCGCCTATTTACGACAAGTCATCTGTAGGTGCTTTAGAAACCCAGAGCTTGACCCCCGAGCACATGGCAACACCATCAGT
>JBAMYA010000004.1:12036185-12070654 GCA_037176975.1 Arrhamphus sclerolepis | reverse complement strand
CCGATCTATGCACACACACAGATCTTGTCTTCATTTATTAATTCAAAAGATGGAAAAAAGTGTTTGCTTCCCCTCTTCAGTTCAACTGACGGGTTAAATAATTGATCGCCTGTCTTGTGGAGGATGTGCAACAGAAGGAGGAAAATCAAAAGAAAATGGTCCGCGTGGTTGTGGACTCTCCAGTTCACATCAGCTACAGGAATTTTCAAAAATAAATGCTCATAATCATATCCGTAAAAATAACCAATTTGTCAAATTCTGCATTTGCCAGACTTGGAACTCGCATTTTGCATTTATGGCTTTTAGAAACAGATTGGGGGGGAATTTAGTAGGCCTTTATGTTAAATGACATACAATGAATGTGCTCTCAAACATTTGTAAAGCTCTTAACATTAATACACTCTGACTGGGACCTTGTTTTAGTTGCAGAAGTTAGGAGATTTTTTTTTTTCAAAAGTGGAAAACTGCATAAAGCTGAATATCGATAAGATGGTTTAAAAGTCATAAGTGAATTGAATTTTCTTAATTATAGTAAAAGTCAAAAGCGGAGTATTTCCTTGTGAATTACACACAGGGCATCGGGGTCAGGGAGTAATCTCTCACCTCTTAAGACGATCGCAGTTTTCATTTCCTAATTGAGGGAGATGGATTGAGAGATGGATGGAAAGCAGTGATGGAACAGGGAAATTGGTGTAACTCTCATCCTCATCACTGTTTCAAAAGCCATTTATAGTTTGTCCTCCCTACCCTCAGTTTCACTTTGTTGTGTATGTACAAATGTCCAAAGTCTCTCCGATTTGGGGCATTGTATTACAGGATTGCAGTTAGCAATCTGACCTACTTAGTAGAATCATGCCTCTTTTAAAACACCCTGAAAGTAAATCCCTTTCAGACCAAATCTTTTAAAATGCCCCAATGCTCCTTTCTTTTGGACGTAATAAGTAAATTAAGACTTGACATTTGAAATAAACTAAATTTAGAGTGATTTCTGGAACTGACAAAATCTGAAGACGAGTGAAACTCATAAATATGTCATAAAAATCAGCATCAGTATTTTCATATTTCACATCACCTTACCCTTTTTTGTGTTTCTTAGTTTTGTGGGTTTCTGGTGCTACAGATCAAATGCTCAGCACCTGCACACACAATCAGCGGCCGCCTCTCTGCCACAGGTGTATCGTAAAATGCACTGCGTTACACACACCTCTCAGTCTTTGAGAACACTCACTTCAATTAAATGACAGACACATGCACACATTTATACACATTCAAAGCCATCCATCCATCCAATCACCAGCCAAACATCTACAACAGAAATTATGCTGCACACACACACACACACACACACACATACACGCATGCGGTTGAAATTGAGCCCTGTAGCTTATGCTTCTCAATTCAATTAAAACACACTGAAATACTTCTTTTGATCTCAGTATTGGCTATCAGGCACACACACCTGATCCTAGCAGCACTACTACTGCTACATAGTGCTGCTAAAAGCTAACATCATCCTGCCAGCCATAACAACAGTTTTCAGGCAACAGTGGCGTTCCAACGATGACGGCGCACAAGAGCACGCTGCAAACGTTGTTGTGCGTTTCATCTTTGTGCCCTAACGCAGCGTTATATGCAGCTCTATAGTACACATGCACATGTACTATTTTCATTTTGTGAGGAGAAATGTAATTTTGTGTGCGCTACTTTTCAAAATTAGAGCTGAAACCACAGATTAGGTCAGTATTGCTTTAAACGTGTAGAGAGTTTGCTTGTCTGGGTTAAATGCAAAATATGTCATTTTCCTTTTCTAATTTTTCAAAACAAATTTAAAAAGAAACACACACAGCTTGCACCACAGCATCTTTTTCACCAGTTTATCCAGTGCTGCCCTGCCATTGCTGAGCGTTATAGATGCTACTGGGTGAGCTACGTACACTGAATATAAAGGCCACTGTTTAATAGCACAGACCCGGTTCTCTCTCAGTCCGTCTACATCAGAATGGTGACTTAAACCCGACATGCTCCTCCAGATGTTGTTTTGGGTTTTATATTGTGTAAAATATGACATTTTAACTGTTACCACTTACCAATATAAAATGAATAAAATCTGTGAATGTTAAGATCAAACAAAGACAACTTGTTACAAAACTTTCTTTTATCCAACACCACTAGTGATGAAAGTTTGTCGGCATTTTGTTACTAACAGGAAAATTACGTATTTACTTGTAGTGCCTGTTTTGAATGCTTTTGTGTTTTTACGACTAAAGCGGCAAGATCATCCCCCTGTTTTCAACCCTTAAAGGACCCACCCCAAGTCTGTATATTTATACACACACACACACATATATATATATATATATATATATATATATATATATGAATATATGCACGTACGCACACTCATGTTTTGCTTGCAGAATCATTTGTGTGCACATGTGTGTGTCATGCCCCATTCATCGGAACAGGGATTCATTGGGCAGACATCTCAAAATTAAATGCTTTTGGTCTGGCAGATTGCTTTACGTCTCTGTTATGTTGTTGTGAATGGGATGCAGCCTTTGATGCATATAAGGACTGACAGGAAAGCCCCCTCTACACACACATAAACACACACACAGCCCCTTATTCATTTTCACCCTCATTCTCTTCGTCAGGCTGTCCCCAGGCTCCTCTCCTTTACCCCGTGTCTTTCGTTCGGCTGCATAAGACTGTCTTTTTGACGATTTCTGCAGACACTATTCCCATAACAAAGAGTTCACCATGATTATTATAATGCAACAGAAAGATGCTGCTGATGGAGACAGGCAGAGATTTATGGCCCAAATTCTATTTTATTTCCATTTTGTTTGCTCACAGTAATTTATGAAAAACACACATGTTCTGGAATGTATACTCTGTGAGGCGATAGAGTAAAACCCCCTAATTCTACAAATGAGCCCAAAATATCTGAGATTAACTCTGGTGTCGTATTAAATTGTTTGATCTGATGTCTGCACGTTTAGTACCAGTAATTGTCCTTGTTGATAATATAATTGTCTTTTTCAACTTGTAACGTGATGTGCTGTAAAAACCCTCCCTGTCTTTTAATTTATCTTTTATTTATTTTGCTTATTTGGTTAACGCTCAGTTTTCAGAAAGGTTTCAGTCCAGCTCTGTCTGAGACATCAGATCTGGACACTCAGCATTTAGGAGTCCTCAGAAATCCAGCTCACAGTTTCGTTATCAACACCAGTTCTGCAGAGTTGGTTTGGGAGAAATATGCAAAACTTCCAGACTTCCGTTAGCGTTTGTTTCTGTGTATATGTATATGTAGACGTGTGTGTGTGTGTGTGTGTGTGCGTTCTTTTTACCAAACACAATCAGTCCTGTCTGAATTTCCTGCTCTGTGACAGTTTGCATCTGCCCTCCTGGTACACGTCATCTGTCTGCCTCATCCACATGCCCAACTCTTCATCTTCTGTGAGAAATATCATTCTAAAATGTGGAAATTAATCAGTTAGTTTAAGGATGTAACGTCTTTGATCATGTATAAAGTTTCAGCATGCTGCCACTTTGAAGACAAAGTGTTAGACGTGCTGCTGAGCTCAAGTTTCTTTTATCAAATAATAAATCTTACAACTTTTCTCTGTGTTGTTTACCTAAACCAGGCAAGTTTATTTATGTAGCGCTAGTCAAAATGCTTCACGACACATTTGCAGATGAGATAGAGATTAAATTAAAAGCGATATAGATATTCAGGCAAAGCAGGTAGCGATCTTCACATTATCACAAACTGATTTCAGACTCTTATTTTTAAAACCTCTTAAATCCATATTAGCTCTGTTTGTAAAGGTCATTCAGAAAGGGACACATTTTTTATGCTTATTCATCTCAGTGTCTTCTGCTGCACCACAGCTCTATGATGGATGCAATAGGTTCTCATCCACAAGGTCAAAAACTCATTTCTCTCCAACATTTATTCTCCGTAGCACCTTCAAATCAAAGGATCCAGAAGTGCGTTTGACTGAAATGGACCGCTGTAAACATGTTGTCTGATTGATCAACGAAAGGAAATCCATTATCTTCACACACTTTCTTTTCATTAAAACTCACCCCTCTGTGATATCAGAGAAAGGCCTCAGTTCAGTCTCGAACTTGCACATTGATGCCGTCTCATTGTTCATGTTGTCAATCCAGAGTCTAACCTCTTGAAATATATATGTTAGGATCATTCAGCACAAGGTTTTACTCTCCAGCTGGTTGATACTGTAGATTGTCACAAAATCTATTTGAATTCTTGTCACACACTCTTTGTGTCCCTGTCCATCCATATTTTAGCTGGGTGTGTCTCTGTGTACGCATGTTGGACTGTGTCTCATTCACTTCAGATGAGGACTTTTCACTCGATGAGCAGATGAAAGCCACTGAGCGGTAATGGAAGCTCTGTTGAGACTAGCCAGCCAATCTGCACCCTGCAAAAATACACTTCACACAATCAGAGACACGCACATGCACAACACACACATATACACACAATATATATTTGCATCTTGAGTGTCACAGCAGCTTGCTAGCTACTGGGACAATTCCAGTTACCATTCAAATGGAGCCAGTGTTTGTGTGAGCCCTGGAGAGAGAGAAAAGCAGAGAAAGGTTTTTTAGGAATATGCAAATTCTACTCTGCAAGGGAAATCTATCTTGAAATGAGCTTTCTATTTGGCAAGCTTAAATCAAGAATCACTTTGGTTCACTGATGTAAGCTGAATAAGTTTTGTTTCAGCCAACATATATACCACAGCCTGTAGCATTTCAAAGGCCACAAATCAAGAAGCTGCAAAGAATGAGGCAGATGTGTAAAAGATATAAATAAATAAAATTCAATAACACAAAAGGCTTTTATAAATTATAGCAAAACAGTCTGGCGACACAAGCTATCATATAATTCTGTGCCAGTGAGAGGGCTCGTGTTACTGGACTTTCACTTAACTACTGATTCACTTTCTAAAACCAGATGCCATTCAGACTCGCTCAGGGTACAATTTAAAATTTGTTGTCAAGACAACACAAGGAACCTGCATGTCAGATCTGTTATTTCCAAGAGAAACGGCATGCATTAGCCCATCCTGACGTTTTCTAGTGAAGATCTGCGAGCATGAATGAGGGAAACGGCTTGAGCAGACCCCCGCCCCGCTCCCCACAACCTGCTCCAGCTTTACCTGGTGGAGAAAGAGGTGCTGAAGAGTCAGCTGAGAGATGCTGAGAGTCCTGGGTCTGAACCACCGCCTCCATCCGGTGGCCCGTTCGAAACGCCTCCCAAGGAAAGCAGATGGGGATCTCATTGTTTTGGTCGCTACCCACAAACAGTGTTCATGCAGTACGTGAGGGCTGGAATGTGGGCTGAATGCTAAATTGTGAGCTTTACCCTTCGGCTCGGCTCTCTTCACCAAAACCAAATGTCGAGTTCCTGCTCTCCAGCTCGCCTGCTCTCCTGCTCTCCAGCTCTCCTGCTCTCCTGCACTCCTGCTCTCCTGCACTCCTGCACTCCTGCTCTCCAGCACTCCTGCACTCCTGCACTCCTGCACTCCTGCACTCCTGCACTCCTGCTCTCCTGCACTCCTGCACTCCTGCTCTCCTGCACTCCTGCTCTCCTGCTCTCCTGCCCCGGTCCGCCTGTCAGTCGTCTTCTAAAGAGGCACAAAGGCACGTTTGCCATGTCTACCTTGGAGGGCCCCTGTTGCTTCTGAGGTTTACTGGTGTCCAGTTGCCTCTGTCATGATTCCAGTGTAGCGCTTTGTGCTAGTTTCATCATTTTGATACACGTCGTAATGCTGGAAAGTGATATGATGCTGTCCTAAGAGATCACCTGGATGGGTGGATGGTTTTTACTGAGAGTAAGAACTGAACAGCTAGATGGTTCTTAAACTCAATCAAATAGTTCTTCAAACGACATTGAAACAGATATTTTATCATGAAAAAAGTAATATGTGTTTATTTAAGTGGTGCTTTTAAATGTTGTGCTCTCAGAAAAGTCTTAACTCTGATATATTGAGTTGTTTTTTAATATATTCCTAGAGTAGGCCTAATCTACTTCTTTTAATGCTGTGCCTACGCGTGTCTTTAGAATGGCTGTATACTGACTCAGTCATAAATAAGATGAGAAAACAATCTATTAGTCAGTAATGAGTTTAATAATAAACCATAAGCTGCAAAAATTAAAAACAAAACCATGGATTAAAAAGAAGTCTGCAGGACATTCCCTGTGTAGGCTTGAAGCCTCTCTGTTCTCCTCTCCCTTTATACATCACTGCAGAAATGCTGATATACATCTGAAGCAACATTTAAGCCCTTGACTGTAAGTCAGATGGATGATGAGAGACTTGGGAGGTGTGGAGTCTTGCTATAAGCAAGCTGATATGCACAAACATCAACATGAATTTAAAACATAGTTAAAATGTCACCTACAACATGAAATATTTGGAAATCCTCACAGTAAAGCTCATTCTGAATCATTGGTATACTTAGTGCTGTAACTCTGTCACACGGGTGTTTCCAGAGAGAATGTTATTACAATGATTTGTTCACGCCAGAGAACTCCGGGGTTGTCGGTGTCAGTGTCACCTGACAAATGACGCATGAGTGTGTGTGTGACTGAGACGTAGACTAGAAGGTGTGTCGTGTTTTTCAGCTCTCACACGCTCATATAGTACATAGTAGTATAGTAGCAGCATGAACTGTGTTCATACATTAATGAATTCACAAACAGAAATGTGCTATTTGCAGCTTGGCAAGCATTTCCCATGCAATGCTAACTGTAATATGGCTCAGTAATTACACGTAAGGCCGGGGTTAAAAGTGGATTTAATTTCTTTCCTGAAACTATGGCAGCTATTTGTCTCAACTAAATATATTTAATTATACACATATCTGGTTGGTTCGTCTGTGCAAAGACGACCCAAGCAGAGGTCAAATCACTGATGTCACTGGTAGGTAACCACCTAGAAGGCATACTATTGGTGCAAAAGTAACTATAAAGCACGTTTCCATGACTGTCCATTGGGGTGTTGGGAAAGCGAATAAAGCAAGAATTGTCTCTCAGTGTAGATGATTTATGGATCAGGAGATGTAACCGTCAGTCAGCTGAGCTGCAGTTATACTGGATGTGGACAATTCAGAGGTGATGTACGATTGTTATTATGATGGCATAAATGTTCAGATGAGTTTTCTTGTTGAAAGTACCTCTGTGACTGGTTTTACTTCTACAAGTCAAAATGTGTCATTGAAAAGCGTTTGCCATCACTGCCGGACATGAGTGGGACATTCACAGCAGTGAGAGGGTAACACTGATGTAGAAAAAAGTAGCACAGTGTAACAAGAATAAATCTGGTGTGGTCATAGTTTCATCATTACTGTGCTGCTCGGATGATGGATATAAAAGCAAAATAATAGTTTTCTTCTGAAGAAAGTTATCTTATGTGGATTGCCAGGGTAAGTGTTAGAACGCTTTATACTGTGATACTGGTGCATACGTAATATTTTTGGTCAGTCGTTATATCCAACTAGAAAGAAGTTAAACCACAGCTGCGCCTCATTGTTTTACTATGAGTGAGTGTAGTCTCAGGGGTTACCAGTGACCTAACTTAGGAAACTTCAGAGTGTCAAAGAGGCAAAGATTATTTAGCCAAACCAAATCCAGGGCCATAATTTTCAACAAATGAAGCGCTCTCTCGGAGGAGTGTCTCAAGTGACTTTCTGCAGCTAAACTTTAAAGATGTCCCCGAACCTCCTCGACTGGCACCTCATTTCACTGATAATCCTTTAATGTCTCATATTTAGGATTTTTGGATGCAAAAACAAGTTTAAAAAGAAAAAAAAAAATCATAAATTGCGATGAGAACATTTCTGCAGTTTTGCTTCCGTATTATTTGTGCACCACATTTAATGTCGTACAGCACATGAAGTTGCTCTGAAAGTCACAGAAAACAGTCATGAGAAAAGAGAAATACAGTAAGTAAAAGAGGGCAGTGGGATGAATAAAAAAAGAAAAAAATAGGAGGCCCAGCTTCCCATTTATACAATAAAAATTCATGGACTCCCCACCTCTAGCGCCTCGCCCATCCCTCCATCTCCTCCCCCCATCTCTTTGATGGTGTGGCAATCTTGCAGCAGTCACAGCCTTCTCTCCCTGCAAAATTAATTTGACAGGTTTGCATTAAGGCACCTGATCAATACCCACTTAGAGCCGTGAGGGCTAAAGCCAAGAAAAATAACACACGGCCTCCCCTCGTCTCCCTCTGTACCAGATGAGAAAAAATGAATCTTGGGCACTTTTTTCCCCCTAACGCACCCCACACTCCCATTTGCTCGGCTGTCCTAAGCCCTGCTCTCTATCAGGCATGGACCAAAATACACACAAGTAAACACTCACCAACACACAAGCGCACACAAACACAGAGGCTGATGTGCGAACATACACATGCACCTCCAAGCTGCTCTGTCACCCAGCCGAGCTCCTGTCGTCGACCGCCAACAGTTACGCTGACGTAGAAGCTGGGAGGCAGGTGCATACGGGTTCTCGTAAACATCTGGGTGAGTGTTTGTCTGATTTATAATGTTCACTGGGCACAAACATGTTCAATATGAGTATAAACAAACAAACAAACAAACAAAAGTATAACCTTGATAAAGTCAAGACTTTGGGACTTGACAAATGTCTGCCAAAGGGCGAAATGTACAGCTGCAGTTACTTTGTTCCTTCTAGAAGAATAATAAATACAAAATTAATGTCAGTGTTGTCTTATGGCAAAATTTTATGTTGTCAGCAAGAAGTGGGGGTCAAGGAAACGTTAGCATTTCTAGACAAGGAGCCTCTGTTATGGAACAAAAAGCACATTCCTTCACTTATCCCTTTCTTTTCTTCTCATCTATCCCTCACTGAGTCTTTCAGGGCCTATCCCATCTTATCCAAAAATCAATACCAGCCCCTGAGACAGGCCCTCAATAAACAGGAGAGAGAAAAACATGGGCTAACCTGCAGAGCTAAAGCTCCCCTTTCACTTCCCGCTCTCCAACCAACACAAAGTAAATGAACTCAGTACTTTTCCTCTAACTTCATCCAACCAGCAGCACAGACCTCCGTCCAGCGTTTCAGGCGTCAAGGTTGCACTGATGCCTCAATCCCAGCTGTGATTCATGAAAACACACCTCCACACACACATGCAGGCTCTTACTGTAGGTGCCGTTAAACGAGAATGAGAGATGGCAGTGGTGCGTTTATAGACGACAAAGCAGGACAAACGCTTTGTGTGTCGGTCAAATATCACGGACGTGGGACAAACCAGGACCAGCTGACATGAAGACGGAAGTAAAAGGCCACGTTGGCACTCAATCCGCTGTGTTTTGGGCCGTTAACAAACAATACTTATTTAGCAAATTTCAATAACTCGACCACTTCTCCACCAATACTTTAGTATTGAGCCTTCCATCTTTGGGACACTTGGAGACTTAAACGGCTCCAAATAACTTTGGATTAAATCAGACTTGTATATTTCTCTGTTCGCTAAACGAGTGAACTCCAGGGAAGCCGAAGCCAAATAAGAAACTGTTTTGCCTCTGAACTTTAAAAAGATTCTTGAGCCGCTTGCCAAGGATATTATCCAATATCTTCTCACTTACTTGTCTCAGTCTTTTACTTGAATACTTATGTGAGTACACATGTTTCCTCTGCTCTCTGCTTGATAGTTTCTTCATTGGTAAATGACTGTATATGCTCCTGCACGGGCTTCCTTGTTTTTCTCCTCCTATAGTTGAAAAGAGCTGAAAAAGAAAAGACAGCGATGGGATTTTACTTGGGCGAACCGAGGCCCGTGCACACTGAGCTGCCGCGATGCAATTTCACTGTAGCGCTGCCACTTTCAGGCCTATTCATCCCTCCCTGCTGAGCTCCATTAGAGAAGATGGGCAGGTGAACAAGTGCACATGGAAAACAAGTTCCTCTAGGCACTGTTGAAGCCTCTACCTCGCCCCACCCCCCAAAAACTGCTCTCTTCCACCCACACTCGGAGCAGTCCTCCTTAGCCAGATGCAGATTGGAACAGACATCAATAAATAATTTAGAGGACTTGAGACTTTTAAGTAGGAATCTATGCAGTGTGAAACACTGTTTAATCGAGTAACCTTTGACGCCGTATCAATCAAGCTGGGTAAAAGCTGCTGACGTTAGCACAAAGAAAAAGAAGCTGGATCTCTCTGCCTAACCGCACGGCCTTTATTCCATCTCAGTCGCTATCACACCCTCTCGCTGCAACTTTTGTGTCAAGTTGATAGAACATTAGGTGACATCTGTATTCATCAATGGACCAAAACTCCCTGGATCAACAGAGAGAAAGGAACGAAAATGTAGGAGTGAGGAATTCTCTCAAAATCAGTGGGCCTCATGTTAATATCATAAAAAGGAGTATAATAAAAAGAAAGAAAGAAAGAGAGAGAAAAGGAAAAGATGCATTTGAAGATACATTTCAAATGTGGCACTTGATTTAACCTGCCAGAAACCTGAAAAGAGCCAATTTCTTGACAAAGGTAGAAAAGGTAATGAAATGTCAGAAGACAGTTTTACAGCTAATTCTCACAGGCGGAAGGATGTATTGATATGATAAAATACGAAAAATAGTCCAGTATGCAAAATGAGCAGTATCAAACTTGGGCACAGATGGAGTGATTTGAGCAATATTTCCTCCTCAGATATTTGCAGTTCAATTCATGATTCACAAATTGATATGTTTTACATTTTGATAGCAATAAGTCCCTTGACAGTTCAAACCACGCTCCTAAAAGAGGGGAAAAAGTGGGAAAAAAATGTCTCTATTATGTCTAGCCTATATATTTTTATCAGTTGTTTTACCACAGCTGAACAATTTGCCTTCAAGAACATAGCTGTCAAATTATGATAATATTGGAGTCTTACATGGACAAGCAAGTTTCAGCCCATGTGCACATGCACACATGGAGAGAGAGGTACATCTCAGATATCTCACACACACACAAAATGCTCAATCCTCTGATGTCATCAGCAGATGTGTACATACCCTCGTCTCAATACAATACAGATGAGCTAATAGCCTCAGAGGCTCCCAGCCCTCCTCTGATCTCCATAATATCCCCAAACAGAGCGAGAGAGAAGTGCGCCTGCACAAATCCCATAATATCTCCATACCTGCCTGTCTGTAGGGAGCTGGCTAGACCTGTTTACATTCAGCTACGTTCAGTAGACAAATATGATCACTTAGAGAAACATTCACATGCACATATCCGAGCTGGCTGATTACATACTGTATTCAGACACCAGCAAGAATCAGTATCCTCATGGTCACACATTCTCCAGTTTTACAAGTCAAGCCGACTCAAAATTTGTAAAACACAAAAAAGCCAGCTGGTATTAAAAAAAAAAAAAAAAAAAAAAAGCAAAACAGCCCCCTTCGTAAAGTCACAATTCCACACAAATCACCTCTTAGGTTCAATCCCCGGCCGGTACCAATGAGGGTGGGTGGGGGGAGTGCCTGAACAAGTGCTTCCCCATGTCCACATCAATGGATGAGGTGTCCCTGAGCAAGGCACCTGAAGCCCCCACCTGCTCCCCGGGCACTGCACCACGGCAGCCCACAGCTCTGGGTCCAGCAGCCCAGATGGGTCAAATGCGGAGAAAGAATTTCCCCACGGGGATAAATAATAATAAATCAAAAAGAAAAAAACAACAAAATCTTCACTGAAAGCCTCATGCAACACCACACAATGTTTTGTTAGAGTTTTTAAAAATTATTATTATTATTTATGTTTTTGTTTTTTTTTTGGGGGGGGGGTCACGAACCCCACCTATGAACGGCCATGACAGGAGATGTAAAGCTGCAGACTACTGCGACATTCTCACACGACTGTCAGATCTTCACGTAAACGTGAGGAGGCTGATTTTTTTATTGGCAAAAGTGCTGTGAAAGTAGACCACAGCCCCCACAGACCACAGATTTTGTTTTTGCCTACAAGAAGTACAGAACTACCAACGTCTTCAAGAATGTTAGATTTTGTTCTGTTCTCGGTTTCCTCATGAATTCCTTCTTTGAGCTCGTTCTTCTTCTTCTCTCGACCTTGTTGACATTTCGGCGTCCACTAACTGTCTTGTTGGGGACATGAATTTATTTATTCATCTTTGTATCACACACAGGAGCTGAACTCCACACCTCAGACTAGGATAGCATGTGTCTGCTGAGGTCTTTCTACCGAGTTTGGACAACCAAAATATCTATAAGATAAACAGGTTGGAGGCGTGTCTGCGTCTCAGCAGACATACAGTACCTCAGTGTAGGTTTCCATGAACGTTTCCTACCACATGAACAGATGAGTAAAGGAAGTCCAGCTCTGCAGATGTGAAGTCCAGACTCATTAAGCAGATGTGTACTAGAAGTTTGGCAGCAGTATGACTGCAGGGCACTGAAAATGTATCCAGCTTTAATTGGTGAAAAGGGTGAATGAATGATTTCCCGCCCTGACGGGCTGGAAATCACTTGTAACTTTACACATTTATGCTTTGGTGTGAGAGAAAATTAATAGTAAAAACAGAATTAAGTGGCTTGATATTAGGCTGATAATCAACATGAATGGAAAAGCCTCACCTTTTCATACAGCAGGATTATTAATGCGCGCAGATGCAGGTGTGTGTGTCCACGTGTGTGTACGGTCACTACTCAACTGCAGCTCGGCCTTCCAGAACAAGTAAATAACCTGCAAAGTGACTTCCACTTCAGTCAAAAGCTTTGAGTGGATCTAGGGGGATCGGATAATCACCACAGGGATTTGAGAGCATGTGTGTGGGTCTGTGGTGCACCGTCTGATCTCCAGCATGGAGAGGAAACACCGGAGGGATACTCCAGAGAAGCTCAATAACGGCTAATTTCAAAGCTCAGACACTGCAGAAATAACTGGAGATGTAAACATGCAGAGCAGCACACACACACACACACACACACACACACAGCCGCTGCAATGCTGCCGCTTAGTGAATTTGATCTCATATCGGGCAATATAAAGAGCTGATTTTTGTAAATAAAACCTTGAATATTAAACTTTCCATTACTGTGCAACAACAAGGACAATTTATCAATTTAAAAACTCAACTGGGGCGAGGTAATGATACAAACATTAAATAAATAGCTTGTGAAAAACAAAAGATAAACACAACGAAAAAATCACATCTCTCCTAATTGTACAGAAAGGCAAATAATGTAGCGCTGAGAGTAAACCATAGCGACTGAATTTCATTTTATCCATATTTACATTAAAAAAAGACTTTTGTCTTGAACCAAAATGTCTTTCGAGAGCATTTAGAAATATTATTACTTCTCCTGGGTAGATCATTTTCTTCTCTACAATAGTAAAGTGCTTTCTGATTAAAAAAAAAGAAAAAAGAAAAAAGAAATATGAATCAAGAACAAAAAATCTTAACTAATAATAACAAATGGTACGACATTGGGTGGATAATGAGGCAGCTGTCATGAACGAGCCACTGTTGTGTACTGTTCCTTTACTTCCCTCTGGCTGTTGTATAAAAGCTGACATCTGTCAATTAACAAACACACACATAACCGTCCAGATGTGCACATGCACACAATCCGTAAACCCACACAGACTCACACAGACTCAGCAGCCAAAGGGCAATAACCTCCTCTGCAGCCTCGTGCTTTGGTTCAGGAGTATTGACAGCTTTCACATTAGACCTATTGAGATGCATTGTTGCCGCTGCGACACACACCTTCACGGACACACACCGCACCAACAATCAATCTCACACGCCAATCACATTCTTTCCACCTGCTTAAATGGAGAAAAACAGTCAGGCGGGTCCTGTGACTTTTCAGTGATACCAATCTGACCCTCAGCCTTGACCTCTGACCTTTAGACGGGATGGTCAAGGGTTTAAGAGGAGGAAAAGAGTGATGGTGAGAAAGATGAGGTGGATCAATACGCATGCTGTGCAGGTCAAACCTAATTCTAGACAATAAAAGATCAATTCAATTTGACATTTAGTTACATACTATTTTTTTCTTTGTTTTTTTTCAGTATTCATCTAATTCCTTTGTTTTGTGTTCTATAAAAGTATTTGGCAAATAAAAAAAAACTTACGCAATATTGTTAAATTCTGACAGTTAATAAATATTGTAAAGTGTATTATAGTTCAGCCCCTTAAACCAAGCCCATACTGTGCATGAGATCTATACGTAAGCATTGTGACAAAAACAAACAAATTAAAAAAAAAAAAGGAAAGGAAAGAATGAAAACGGATAACATGGAAGACTTCTAGAAGAAACCTGTGTGAATAAGCTCAATGTAATTATTGGCTGTAGCTGTCCACTGCCAGTCACGCCTTTGACGCTCCACCACGCCCCCCCCAAACCCCCAACCCCCCACAGGACCACTGTCTTACCCATCCAGAGGCTATCTAGTATCATACCACTTGTGAATACAAATATGAAATAAAATAAAATACCGTAACAGGTTAGAATATTAATGAATACATCGTACCTCTAAGAGATTCAAGGTTGAAAGAAGGCAGGAAAAGTTGAATTCATTATTTTGACCAAACCTACAATAATTCTCAGAGTGAACATTGTTTCCTTCAGAACTGTACTTTTTCAGCTTCCTGCTGTGATGAAGTCCCGCAGAGTCTGTTCTCCAGCCACTTAACAGCAGCTACACATCAACTCGACAAACACACATCGATGAGGGGTGTCTTATGCCATAATAAAAAGATTTACAGTCCCCTCCCTTGCCTGTCTGTTATTGTGTTGTATTATATCTGGTTCCCAGAGGACCGTGGTGCAGCATCACTCTCACACATCCTCTGCCGGCGGCTCAGCACATCTATGTGTATGTGTCATGTTGCCAGTGGGGTAAATGGGGAGTTTAAATGGATATATTCAAGCGTAAAATCTAAAAAGGCTCCCAGGAGGGTTCCAGAGGAGTATGTTTGAAATCAAGCACATATCAATTGGGAGAAAGAAAGACACTAAGAGCTAGAAGGAAGGGGGGCCGTAAAGAAATAACATCATCCCTGTACATTATTATTACAGCGCAGGCCTTTGCTGTCCACTTCTGTCTCATTTTCAAATAAATCCTTTTTCTCCTACCCTCATAGGCTTCCTCTTTACGCTGTCTCATGCTTAAAGGAATATTCCAAAGCTTATACTAACCACGATTTATTGTTGCATGTTAAGGAGTGTAAACTTCCATTAGGGACCAAAATGATAAGAATCAACGCAGCTTTGGGCAAGAATGTGTTTGTAGCAAAATGGCAATTAATGTTTGCACATGGGTCAATACCCAATAATAGATTTCTGTTTAAGTGTGGAAAGAGTCCCTTCAGACAAAGCAAGACAGTTTTACCTTATCTGTCATCCCGTTGGTACAATGTAGCCTGTTATTCCAAATATACAAAGCCCACTACTGCAACATCCCATCGTTCTGAACCATTCGGTGGCGTGTGGGTCCAACCACGGTGACCTGAACTCATGATCATTATTATTATTAAAGAATAAAACCCAGCCTGCTAGCCATTATGCTTTGGTAAGACTGTGATTGGTGCTCGACGTTAAACCTGTTTTATCCCGACGTGTAAATTGCAAAGTGCTGCTGGAATCGTGCTCGTGTTTCTGAGCATGTGTGTGTTTTGCACACTGAAGTGCAGGAAAAGCATATGTAACCACGAAGTACAGATGCACACAGGCACATGCGGCCGGCCCTGTGATGTGCAGTGTAATGTTCAACTTGATTATCTCATTGTTGTCTTTAAGTACAAACCCAGATTGAATCAGCTGCCCTCCATTATTTCTCTGTAGCTGGTGTGTGTTTGTGTGGTGGCCAAGGAGGTGGGGTGCTGGCGATGAATGGCCAATCTAACCCATCTAGAGACAACCTTCTCCTCGCAGTGCTCCCATAATTACTAGCTCTCATTGAAAACTACGCGGCGCTTTATTACTTCACAATGCAGAGAAGTCAAGTCTCCAGACTAAAGAGATGAGACAAACAAAGTTTTCTTTGTGCAAATGCTCTTTTTATTTTTGTTTGAGTCATTTGCTACAAATGAGGTTACCCATGAAAGCTCAGTGATCTACAAGTAAATAGTCCAAAGCCTGAATAACAGGCCCACAAACAATAAACAGACAATGATACACCCATGCTGAGACATGAACAGCATTTCACGAGTTTAGTTAAAAAGAGCAATGCAAAATGATAAAGGTGTGCATATAAACATGCTGGCAACAACCTTTAAGTGGTTAAATAATAGTAAGAAACAGTTAGTGTAAGATAGATCTTTTTGTTTTCTATTTGGGGTGGTAAGTCTAAACTGTAAGCAATCCAACAACACAATTTTTTAAAAATGTAAACATTTTCTCTTTCTTGAAGCCCCATAAACCAGTCCCATAAGAGAATAAACACCATGTATTATGCATTTGTTTTAACTGGTCCTGACGTCTTCTTTCTCCTTCATCAGAGTTACTTTACTGTAACAAAGTTAGCTGTATCATCCAATGACCTGCAGACTACTTAGGTGTCCATGGAAGAGGAAAAGGTATTCCCAGATAGGACTGTGCGAGTAGTAAAATCTTAACTGTTACGGTTTTGGTTCCTGTCGATGAGAAAGATAATATAATCGAGAAAGGAAAAATAGGCAACATATTCTCTCTTTAGTTTTATTTAGTTTGCGGTTTAAGTTTACAATAGTAATTACTTCAAAAGTCAGGCCATTTTTTAAATAGTTGTGATTTCAGAGTTAACTAAAACAATGGTAATTATAATTTTAGTTTAGTTTTCTTTGTTCCATAATCTCCTTTCATAAATGAAAAAACAAAGTTGTTTAAGGCTTTTTGTAGTGAGAAAATGCTTTAGACTGAATATTAACCATATGTCCGTCGTCCTGTAACTACACTGCCGTCTTATTTAGCACTCAGTATTCCCTTTTACTCCTGCATCCGGAGTCGACTCTCCTGCTGGGAGCCACCAGACCAAGAGACCAGCCCGAGGCGTCTGGGACCCACCGAAGGAAGGAACATCCATGAACGGCAGTGTGTCCCACGTGTCTACGTACATATCGTATCTTCATGAAGAGACAAATCATATTTACCTTAATAAGCGAGTTTGTGGACGTTTTGTTCATTTTCAAAGTCAGTCTCTCCACCAAGCGTTTTCTTTTTAATTGTGTGCTGACATTCTCTGCGTCACCAGACTCATGATGGATCCTTGAGAAGGATTTTACATCATTACTGAAGTGCTTCTTTGCTTTTAGCACTGTTCTTCTTTTTATTAAAAATAACAACCAGGCACCAGTGCTGAATAATACTAAATGTCTCCTGAGCGAAACACAACCAGGGAGCAAATTTCCAAATATTGTTCTCACCTTGTTTATACATTCTTGCAAATTTCAATCTCAAGTGACTTTATGTTATTATTTAGCTATAACTATTTTTTGTTGCTTCTTACAGCATCAAAGTTGGTGTGTTAATATGTAAGTTTACGTGATGTTTTTGTAACGTGACATCACACTACAACATAACTATATTATGCAATAGTTTTAAAAATGTCATCATTAAAAAAGGGATCAAACACAGAGCCCTTTAAACTGAAAGAAACAAATGCATTAAAATTTACTGAGAAAAGGGTTAGGGTTGATGTTATTTTCATTTACGTTTTGTCGTAACTAAGTCTTTGGGGGTGATTTTATTAGATTTAGTTGAGAAAATTGAAGAGAATAAAAAGCCTGCTTTAGTAATCAATGTAAATATATAGCTCCATTGTTTGTTTTCTTGATTCATAAATCAAAATCAAATTCAAAATCAGATTTGAGTAAAAGTCTGGATCAGTAAATAAATGGAAACAATGAACCTTACTAAGATACATCCCAGAATGAGGCCATGAGGGGCTGCTTGGCTGTACTAATATGGTTGTAATGGCAGTGATTAGCATGTACACCGTCGACCAGAGGATGACAAATAGCAGCTGAGACGGAGCAGGATTATAAGTGTTTATATGGGCAGAGACAGTATCAGGGCTGAGGATGATGGATGACGCCTGGAGCACAGTCAGAACTGGCTCATAATTAGACCTTGATGGCATTAGTTGCATTTCCTGGTGGGCATGTCACGATGAATGTGCCAGAATTGTTAAAGAGGGACACCTTGACATTTTGAACCTGTCAGTTGTTTGCTCTCTGCAGGTGGCAGAATTTTTATGCTGGGAAAAAAATAGAAGAAAAAAGTCTGAACTGACATGAATCAGACAAATTAAACTGTGATTTTTTTTTTTGGTTTCTTTAGTTCCACAAATTGCTATAGTTCTGAAGTAAGCTTCAGTCAAAACAGTTGGTGTGCATTTCCTCCCCAAACCTGATATGTTTATATTTTTTTCTACAGCAAGTCATCAATTCTGGACTGCTAGATCTCATGTTATTGTAGTAGATCTAATGGGCTCTCATGAGCTGATGTAATTATTAAGAAAGGTTACACTGTGAAGGTAAGGTAACAGAGTAGAAGGTAATAGTGTGTACCAGAGGTGGCTCAGGTGATGTGATGCTGGTGTGAGTTTCCTCCGTTTGGCCATGCACCTGAGAAGCAAGTGAAAGTCAGCCTGCAACATTTGTGTGTGCATTTGTAAAAGGGAGAGGAGGCAAAAGAACTTCAGTATTTTGAATTGTCACCCCCCAGATGGAGAAAACACAGAGAGCAGCAGAATATCTGTGGGCTGCATGAGTTGATGAGATGCAACAGAACCTAGTTCCTGACTGGGCTTCAGCCTGGAAGTGGAACATCAGCACCAACAGAGATGGTATGTTAGGAAATTAAATCAATGCCTTTGGGGTAAAAGCGAGAAACACCAATTACATTTTCATATGTCCTCTGCGATGTTTGACCTGTATCTGGTTGTCACTCTTATTCCACACAACACCACTCGTAGTGAGTTTCTAACTGCTGGAGAGCTCCCTGACTGCCATCTGCTGCACCAGCCTACATTAGCGCCTCGAGTTTTCTGTGTTGAACATAGCTAAAATGTAGCTGACGATGTTTGTCCGTTGTGGCAGCAAATCCTGTGCTGTAATGTCTGCCACCTGACTGATTTTAGTCCATTATTTATAATTTAGTCTTGTCTTTTGGTAAATCAGAGAAGACTTATCATTACGGGGACAAAATTTGGTTCAGCATTATGTAGCTGCTGAAGCGAAGGAATATGAACGAGGGGAGTATGTGCAGTTGCCTCCTTTGCATAGCTATGAAAGTTAGAAAGTTATGGCCCTTTTCCACCCGTACCTACTCGTCCCAACTCGACCCACCTCAGTCTACTCGCCTTGACTCTACTCGCTTCGGTCTCAGTCGTTCTCCATTGCAGTTCGGTATCACCTGGACATGGGTAGGGCCTTCGTGGTAAGGTGGCCCACAGTGCAGTTACGTCTTTATATACGACAGCTCCGGCACACATGCAACAACAATAATGGAGGACGTCGAGGTGCACCACGGAGAAAGCTTGCTTGCCATTTTTTTGCCATATCAAAGTTTAGTTGTAAAAGTAAAGTTGTAAAGGTGAAGAAAATCGCAGTTGCCAAGTTTTAAATATGGCAGGTGTGAAGGAGTCGCTGTCAAGACTCATCAGTGATGTCACTCTCTAGCCAATCAGTGGCCTGGATCCTGGTGACGTTACATTTTCAGCCCGACTCCACTTGGTTAGAACCTCAACCAAGTAGGTGCAAAAAAAGGAGGTACGAGCCGGTACTATGACCTCATGGAAAACCCTTAAAGCAGAGTCAAGTCGAGCCGAGCCGAGTAGGTACTAATGTAAAAGGGTCATAAGTAAAATTACAACTGGAGGTAGAGTAATATTGAACGAGCAGCGTGGAAGTGTAGAAGTGTAGAAGTCGTGCTGGGTGTGAAAGTGATACTGGTGAGTGGTGGTGGTGTCCCTCAGTCTTTCTATCGATGTGAGTCTGGCTGCTGAATTAATCAGTCATCAGAGATTGTGTTGCCAGTCTAGTTGTTACACAGTCGGGTCAAACAGGTCAAATACCTGTTCAGATAACACTGATCTGTTCCCATTATTTTCATCAGATTACCAACAAAGGTAGCACTAACCTCTGACCATCTGCTGTATCTTTTTTTTTCACACCATAAAAGAATCACGTTGTTTGAAACTCCACAGGCAGACTTTCAGTGTACTAATACACAAACATGATTGCACTGCTGCATCAATCTGATCACCTTAAAGTAACATCTGTTTAGGTTATCAACATCAAATGAAAGAAGCTTTTGTTTCAAGCTTTATTTTGACTCAGTTAAGCCTCGTGCAGTCATTAAATCACAGAACAGTCGTCATCACATTTACACACACGCACAAACGCGGCTGATGCACAGATTAATCTAAGTAAGTAGCACAAAAAGCCACAGTAACAAAGTACCACAAAAGTACTAATATGTTTTTATTTCATTACTTATATTAAAACAAAACAATACATAACAATAATAGAAGAGATGGGACTTTAACCCAGACGAAAAATGTACAAGTTTATTGAATTTGGACAATTGTTTCAGAACAACAAATTTTGTTAGATGGTATCATTGGGGGGGGGGGGCTTTATTTAGACGACCATCTGCATTGTGTTCAGGTAGTAAAATCATTACAGCCATGTTAAAAAAAACATTATATCACAACATACCAACAACCACAAGAGGTTGTGGTTTGTTTCAGGGACTTATTTCTGCCTCACATAAAGCACATAAAATAAATACTTTATTAATACTAAAAGAAATTTAGACTGTACTTCAACGTGTTCTATGTGGATCAATATCGTTATTTGTGCAAAGTAAATTACTGAAGCCACATAAATGATCAAGTATTATGAATTCACAAAAATTCCACATTTCACAGTCCAGGTTAATTAAATTAAAGGAAGCTACAACCATAGTGTTCCTAAAAAACACTTTTAAAACAACCAAAAGACACATCAAGACAGTATTTGTACTACATTCAAGTTTGTGAGTGTGTGTGTGTGTATGTGTGTGTTTGTGTGTGTGACCTCTCAAGATCGATGACAAACACACACATAGTAATTAATTTGGTGGCTCCTGATTGCCAGGGTTGCTTACTAGTTTCAGACACAAGATCAGGGGTGTCACCTACCAGACACACTCTACAAGGTTCACATCCAAACACACATCTTTAACAGAGGGAAGAGGGGGAACGGAGGGGAGGGGAAAACAGCGATGAAGGGAAGAAACAAAGATAAGAAAAAGGAGGAAAGGGAGACAGAAAAGAAGTGGCGCTGACTAGTTATTCCTCTCTCTTACAGTCGCACTCACGCACACATTCAGTGTGAGTGACAGGGCCTCATTGCCACTGCAAATAGAGGCTGTGGGGTGTGTGTGTTGTTCATTAAAGCAGGGTGAATCTCTATTGGTTTTCATTAAGGGGCCTGACCACACCGACTAAATGGTTAATCTAGACAGCTCTGCTCCTCCACTGACCCCATCCCCATTCCTGTCTCGCACAAGCACACACAAATGAACACACTCAAATAAACCTTAACACACACACACAGACAAACCAAATTCTTATTTATTAAGCAGAGGTGACAGGTACTGAATAAGTTGTTTTCTGCTACAGTGTGGGAGGGGATGTGGGTTTGGGAGTTTGTGTGTGGCCCTACATGCCTGTGTGGGTGTTTTGCTGTTTATGCTACCGATGAGCATGGAGAATATATAGTATACTATATAGTTTTTAGGCTGCAAGTCAGAAAGGTGTGTGTGTGTGTGTGTGTGTGTGTGTGTAAGCAGGACGACAACTGATGCCTGTGGTTATGAGTTAAGTCTAATTTCCTGGAGGCCTGTCCTGAGTAAACAGAGCTGACACAGCACTGCTCCAACCAGTTTTCTGTCACTGGGAATTAGACACTAACACACACAATAAGATAAGAGCTGGGACACACACACACGCATACACACACGCATACACAACATCACACATCTCTCTGAGATTCATGCACATAAAGACTTTCACCCTTTTCACCAGAGGTATGTGAACATCAGACTATGGTTCCCATATATATTTCATTACATAAACATGAACATTTAAGATGAAAATAATGACACTAATGAAAAATCACGCTTACAATTATTGTTCCAATTTGCACTGAAGTGTAGGACTGAGTTCAGCAGGTCATCCAAGTTCTGGGTTCCAAACTGAAGGAAGTGTTTCTCTTGGATTTGCTCTGTGAACAGGGGAATGTGTTGTCTGTTCCACTTACTGTACATTTCTGCTTAAATAGAAATACAAAAATGCAAAACAAAAACATTTTCACCAAATTTTTAGCATTAGTGATAATTCTGGAAGCTTTCAGGGATTTAGTGATACTTTAGTGTGATACAGTTTATTTTCTTTAAAGTGCTTGAGTGCTGTGTAAGCAACCCAAACATATACTTGACAAGCGCTAAAATCAGCAATAAAGACAATAAGCAATAAAACATCAACAAATGGAATAAAAAGAAAACTGATGAGCTGTGTTTCTATGGTAAAAGAAGATATCCTACTTAAAAATATGAGTAAGCAGCTCATATGTGAAATTGTTCAGCACAGAAAACAAAGTGTGTCTCTTCTGTTTTTCAGTCTGGATCTGGGAACCAACAGCAGCTGGTTTATGGACCTCAGTGTTCTGGCCAGAGTACGGGAACTGAAGGTGCAGACGGGTTTGGTGCTGTTGAGACTCTAAAAGGCAAGAAATACAATTTTAAAGTGGATCCTAACATCCGCTGGGAGCCAGCGTAGATGTGATGTCATCAAATGCTGCCTGGAGTTTCTGATCAAAAACAACCTAAACAAGATGTGATGAAGGGACGTAAGAAGCACCAAGATTCAGCATCTGGATATTTGTTCCAGTTTTCACTTTTGGTATTCAGACACTGTTTTTTGCTTCTTTTTACTTTTATTTTTAATTGCTTCAGTTTTTCTTTCGTTGTAAAAAGGAAGACAGTTGCAGTAACAATAAACATATCATGCACTTGACATTTTTTCTATTATTATTATTTAAAGACTGAAAACTTACAGGATAATAGTACTACTAATACTAACATGCTTTTGTAGTTCTATACAATCCAAGTCCAATATGACAAGAGGTATGTGCTGTTCTGTGTACTTTGTTTTCTTCTGTATACATGCATTTACGTTTATAGTAATAGTTTACTGGCTGGCAGTGTAACAAGTGTTACAGAAAATACATTTCTAACACATCGACGGTACCTCCAGGCCTTGACTGAAGCTCCAAATATTTGCCGGGCCAGTCTCAGGAAGGATTAGAACCAGCCGAAAGCACTGCTGGAACCACGTAAAAGGTTAAGTTTTCCAAATCATTTTAGGCTTTTTAAAGATGTTGTATACAAACATTACAGGCAGCCCAAATGGTGCAACTTGTTTTGTCTTACAGTTACAGTATTTATACTACTGTATGTTAGAAAAGTGCTGTGCAGACATGATGTCATAAATACAGTTGAACTCTCAGATGAACACAGAAGATCGTTTAACATGTGAGGGAGAAGGTGTGTGACCTGTGGAGTGTTTACTACTATCTAGTACCCCAGTTGGCTTCCACGAAATACAGCTTGTCGTCTTATCTTTCCATCTCATTATTCCTCCTTTCTTCCCCTTACATTTACTGTCTCACAGGGGACCTTTTAAGAGTGTGTAAGAAAGATGGTTTATAGAGTGTTCACAAGTATCTGGTACTACAGATGGGATCGAGGTAACGGTGTCTGATCTGGGTCTCCCATTATTCCAGTTCAGTCACTCTCCCTCTTCAAGTGGCCATGCAGCACTTTTAGCCGAGCCTCAATCCAATCATATCAAATCTGCTGTGGCCTCTCAGGGGCCATCCTGTCACTCTCACAAGCTTTGAACATGCAGCTCCGTGCACCTACACTGACATTGATGGAAAATATAAAATTACATTCATTGAAAAGTCTTTTATATGAGTTTGAACCACTTTGCCGTAGAAAGATTTGAGAGTATTCTGTAGAGAAAGCAGGTGGAAGCATCTTAAACATGAAGTGATGCTTGTGAGCTAGCAAAACAGTCTCAGGTGATATTACTTGATGAAATAAAACCACTCATCAGGAGCTTTCATCTTTCACTTCATCTGAAACAGAGGTTCTTCTTCAATTTCCAAGAGTGCAGCTGTATTTAGAAATGGACTTTCATTTTTTAAATACATATACAGTATATTACATATATTTTGAGAATGTTGTAAATGAATTAAATATGCAAATCTGTGCATCTTTTTAAGCACTTTAAAATATGAATGCCACATTCTCTCGCAAGTTCAGGTCCAGAAATATTTGGACGACTGCTTTTATGACTTTTCCTTCACACAGTACATCACCACAATGCTTTCTAAACAAAAACAATCAAGAAATGATCAAATTATAGACTTTAAGCTTGAATTTAGGAGGTTTCACAATATGACGTAAGGTAAACAGACATTTTAAGAACGGTACCTCCGTTTTAAAGAGCTCAAATGTATTTGGACAGCTGTCTGAAAGGAAGTTAAACTTGTTGGGTGCCACCCATCCCCTTGTTACTCCATGATGAAAGAAACGGTTATAAGTTCTGGAGTTGGGATTTGGAAGCTTAAAAACTGGACTCACATCCCGGTGTTGTTTGTTTGTTTGTTTGTTTGTTATTTAGCATTATCATTGTTGTCCTAAACTTTAGACGCCACAGTTATGCTTGACATGGCTGAAGACAGTCCCTCCACCTCCGTATTCCCACAAACCACCTGCATAATACACTATACAGCTTTGATTGTTCCGAGGTCCCGATTCTGAACTCTGGATGATAGAATATTAAAAATGTTTTACTTCTGTATCTTTATAAAACTGAGATATAGCAACAGTAGTACCATAAAGTAATAAAAAATGACTGTTGAAGATATTGCACGCATTTTCATTTAACAGTACTGCTTTTGTTTTCTGAATCAAAGTAACAGAGACAGATTGCATTGGTCTGTGGCTACTTGGAAAGAGGGATTTAGGAGTATTCATTTGAGTGTGTGTGTGTGTGTGTGTGTGTGTGTGTGTGTACACTTGTATTCCCAAGGCCTGGACAGGCTATCAAGCAGCTATCCATCCTTTGGAACAATCAATATTTATGAATCCCTGAGGACCTGCGGTATGAAGCATATAAACAAGCAGTGGAGGAGAGCAGGACAGAGCAGCAAACAAACACACAATGAGCAGCACTATATTAAAGTGCACATACAATCACACAAATGTTCGGGACAGAGAGACGTGGAGCAGGTAGCCATCTGGCAGAATGTCAATATTTCTTTTAGAAAAGTTCATAATCACATAAAGAATATTGTAATTAGTTTTTAAGCATATCTCCCTACGTGATTTGCTTAAAGACTGTATGTGAAAATATGGTGGAACGAGTACTATTGATTATCATGGCAGTTTTTCATCTTACCGTATTACTGATGCAGAGGTGTTACACACAAAAAAGGAAATTTAAAAGTAACTTGAACTTGATTGCCAATATTTTGTTAAACAATCTTTTGTGTCATGTTTACGTAGTGAAAATTCAACAAGTGAACACTTTGCTGATAGATGAGCTTCGACTGTAGAAATACTTTAATTCATTTTTTTGACTAGTTAGTGACTTATTGATTTGAGAGAAGCGCTGACGTACTTTGTGGCCCACGTGCTTGCCACTTCTCAATTTTTAACTTTGAAAATAGTTTTCTCCCAGTTAGCTGCAGCACAAGGAAACATGCGTACTTTAAGGATATTTCAAAGCGAAAATAAGTTGATGCAACGTGCGCAGCGAACAGATTTTAAAGGTAGGGTAGGAGATCTTTTTTTTCTGAAACGTGTTATGCTATATTGCGCAGTAACAGCAAACATTTAAATGGTCTCTCATCAACACAGAAAAACATATTCGCCACCTGTGCAGCGGTTCTGTGACCTGAAGGCAATCTTTGGACTGTTGGCTTTTTTTCTTTAGTGAAAAGACATTCTCTATTATTCATGTGCTTTGGAGGTGTGGCAGGTCTGAAGCAAGGGAGTCTGGGTTTTTTTTTAAGTTTATTATGAGAATATTGCTCACTCCTACTGGCTTTTTCTTGTGCCCAGCCTTTAAAAGCAGCAGTTCTCTCCACATCGCTGCTCAAACAGTCTCATAGAAGCGCTTGCTTTGTTTGAGCATTGCAGTTCTATATGAAAGTTCTCTTCTTCTATTTTTACATTCCCTTTGAAATGCTTTTTCAAGATTGCAATTAGCTTGTAAGTATAATCTGGAAGGACATTGGTGTTATATTACACCATTCACTTGATTTATAGGAATCTAATACCTTTTATTATCACAGGGTTTGGAGATTAGAAATTTATACAAAAGTCATTAGTTGACTTTGATGACTAATGATACTTCTAAAGCTCCTTAGCACTTCTATGTAAATCAATTTAGAACTTTGATGAATGTTAATATAGTTAATTTCCAAGCATTTTATGCATGCAACTGTTCATGCTTTTAAGGTACATTTATTTGATTTTTTTTTTTTTTTGTTCTCAAGTCTATTTTGCGCTGAGGTCACAGTAAGCAGAGTCTTAAAAATGTAAATTCTTTGAATATATATGCAATACTATTTAATGACAGTACAATTTTTTTTTGTTTGTAAAAGTTGCCCATGGAAAAAAGGGAGTGCATTACTTGGCAAATCCTTGACAAAGTCAACAGTGTTTGCAGAAAAGAAGAGCAGAAGAGACCATGAGGGCGTTTTCTAACAATATCAATAAAATTTAAACAATACCACCTTTACACTGTCTCAGTCGCCAGTTAGAAATATAACAGATGCAGTTTCCCATCATGCATTTATGTGACAAGACTGGTTTCTCCTACATCAAATTCAGATAAATACAAAATAACAGTTTTTCTAATAACCCCAACTATCCCTAACAATTACGACAGTTATCTCTTTCTTATGTGCTTTGTCCAATCAGCTAATGCCAATACAGAGTAAAAGATAGCTACACTAGTGGCTTTCATGTGTGTCAAAGCGGGCGGAAATATACCGTGTAATTAACATGTCATAATCAATGTGGGTGTTTGACACCTTGTAATCACTGTGTGGAAATTAGCGCCTATAGCCCGAGGACACACACACGCATGCACAAGCACATGCAGAGTTGCAGAAAGACATGTTCAGCTTGTCCACAGAGTAGCTGCACGCAGCCAAAGACACACACGCATCAGAGTAGACAAACAGGGACGTGTGTGATGCACCAACCTGCTCAGCTGATCGGGTTTGAATACACAATAGAACCACACACATCCGTGCACGCAGTGGGCCTGTTTAATATCATTTACATAATGAGAGAGCAGCCTCAGTAATAGCTTTTCCTTTCTCTTATTATCATAATTTCACCCTGGGCGCCAAATGACAGAAAAGGAGAGAGAGAACAGGAGAGAGAGCAAAAAGCAGAAGTGTCTTGTCCTTGTTACCATGGAACAACTTGCCGTCAAAGTCAAGGTCTACCCACCCCTTCTTTCCCTCTGTTTCAGGTATTAGTCTTCCCGCTCCTTTCTGCTTTGTCTTATAGACAATAATCAAGTCAGTCAGTTACACAGTCAAACATCCAGTTATGTGTATATGTAATTTAACTTGGAAGACCTCATGTATAACAACAACAACGACAATAATAATGATAATAATAATAATGATAATATCCTTACCAGAGATGAACGACAACACATGACCTGTCACTCTGCTGTTACTAAAAACTAAGACAGAAACAGTGTGTGAAAAACTAAGCACACCCCGATATTAAGTTGCTTATAACGCAGCGCACGACTTCATCAGTCTCTCATCAATCATTTGTAATTTCCCGCCACAGCATTTCAGTCAGGTCGTTGTTTGTATTGTGACAGCTTGATTCTTTGCTTTCTTGTTCCTTTTGTTATAGTTTTACTCTACCATAAATATTAGAGAGGTTTAGAGAGGTGCTCACGCATGCTGGTGATTGATTAATTAATTAAGGTCACTTATAGCAGCACCTGACTGCTAGCAATCATCTCATTTCCTTTCAAAGCAGTTAAGGAGGACATTAGCTTTCTGAGTTTTTGTTAAATGCATAACAGCTCAGTTTAAAGGGACATTTAGAATTAAAACAACCTGAAATGACGCAGTTTTGCATATGTTTAGAATATGTGTTAGCAGCAAAATAGCAATTAACGTAAACCCTGGGGGAAATTAATCTATGTCACAATAAACTGCTATTTTTTTTTATCTATCCAAGTAAGTAAAAGGTTTATTTTTATTTTAAAAAAAAATGTTTTCAGCCTTTAACTAAAAACTTATCACATTAGTTTCACCCTGCGTATGCTGCTTTTAAAATTCAGAATCTTTTTTTTCCTTGTGTCTGTATGCCACAAAACCACAGCAATCTCAAAACACAGGTACATTTTAAAATCAATGTAAATGTCCACAAACTCCCATGAAGCCCCAGGAGAAGAGCGGGGTCGTGTTCGACTGAAATCTAAAGAGTAAAAGACATATCAGACTTCTGTGTCTGTGTGTCTGCATAATGTCATTGATTTCTGACAAAAATAAAATAAAGACTGTGTTTCATCCGTAAAATAGGGATCAAATGTTGGACTCTGAAAGCAGAAGTAAAGCAGAAGAGAAGATGAGGTGGGGGCTGCGGGAGAGGTTCATATCTCTCACATGCTCTTCATTTCCATTCATGTTGCTTTCTAACCGTCTTACCCTTTCTTTTTTCAGTCTCTTCTTTCTCTGTAATCCCCTCCTCACCCCCCACCCCTCCATCCTTGTACCATGTTTCTCCAGTCTGTTAATTGTTTGCAGTCTACTCTTTCAGTCCTTTTCCCCCTGAACTCTTCATTTGTCTCCTTCCGTCTTCTCATTTTGCTTTCTACTGTCCCATACTCTCCCTCCTCTTGCACCCCCGCCCCCCCTTTGCTCCATATTGACAGAAGAGGTATGCATTTTGCTAAAACATTGGCTGATGAATCATTGATGTTGGTGTTGAGGTTTCAGTGGTGTGGGGGCAGCCGGATGTAAATAAGTGAGGACAAGACATTGGGTGTAGTTAGATGATATGCAGCCCTGTATCTGAAACATTTATGAGATATGCTTTGGGGTGTGTGTGTGTATTTGTGTGTCTATGTACATGCTGGCACATTTGTGAAGGCTATTTAGGAGGGCTAGATATGACAGTTGTTTACAATGTGGGCTACATACGGAACAAGTCAGGGCTGAAAGCAGGAGGAAAGAGAGATGGGGACGACAGATGGATGGTGAAGAGAAGAAAGGTTAAGATAATGTTACCTATCTAGGGGGCAAATATTAGACTACAGTGACATGAATCAAAGAAGACATGTCAGGATAACAAACAGGCGCACATGCTCATGTTTCTTTGTACTTAGATCTTTGTAGTTATTAATTGATATGATGCATTACAGTTGTCTATTAAAATCAATGCTTAGCCCCCTCAATAGTGAATTTTTTATTTTGCTTTACCTTCACCACATCACAATTTTTCTCAGTAAATATATTTCTAAAGATGCAACTGTCATTAAAGTTTCACCACAACCCACGGAAACCACACACACGCCAATGAATCAAACTCAGATGTCCAATTAGATGTACTCATGTGAAATGGCACAGAGAAAAAGGATGCAAAAAGGAGGTGCAAAAAGACATGGAAAGCCAAGACACCCCTTTTCAGAGCAGTACACTCAACTTTCATTAGGGGCTAAAATGAAGCAAACTGAAGCATGAAATTGGTAGTAAATTCTAAAATAATTTCACCAATATTACAAATAGAATTATATGGTAAACTTTGTAAAGGTCCAGAAATTCCTTTAAATGCGAGTGAATATAAACAATAAGAGTGGGGATGATTTGCTGATCACTATCTTTTTTTATCTTTATCTTTTTTTACTACTTGTTACGTCTTTGCCACTGCTGTAACACAAACATTTCTCTGCTGTGAGACTAATACAGACAAAAAGGTGCATTTCTGGAAACTGGCCCTCAAAATCTGTTGGTGGTAAAGTCTTAATGTTCATTTGCTGGCTATCTAAATTAGCAGTAAGTCATCAAACCTTCGACAGACGTACGTGTTTAAGAAGAAGTAAACACTTAGATTTTTTTTGCATTTCATTTATCTTATTTAAAGAAGAGCTGAGAATCTCTAGAATAATAATCTCACTTGTCTCACAGTGTGTCCTGACATGCTGGACACACTGGCGTGCATAACCACAAGACACTTACGCACAGGCTATCATGGCCAATCACCTTTCCACACCTTCACTTAAAGCACTTTTCAGGCCGCTTAGTCCATTCTTCTTTTTATTGAGCACCATTAATACAGTCATTTAGTCCACTAATACATCAAGTTGGTCAGTGCTGTTACATTATACATCAGTTGGGGTCAGTGCACAGTGAACTGTGCTGGTTTTGACTCTAACCACACATTGTAAAAACATTATCCATTTCCCACAGAAAACACTGAGAGTGATTAGTGATTTCAAAACACATGCAAGGCTTTGCTGGTATACTGGTGCAGACACACAGCAGAGGACGAGTACACACTGATGACTGATTACATCATGTTAATAAAAGATGTATAAGCCTGAAGAAAACCAGTCTGTCACATTTTTAAAGGACCATTCTAGAGTTAGTTAGCAGTTTTGAGCAAATTTGTGTTTAATGTTAGCACCTGGGACAAAAGTCAAAGTAAAATACTACTTTAAGCATCTGATGAGACTGAAAAATGTAATTCCACTGAAATGATTGTGTGGATGAAGGTCGTTACAGACAAACCAAGGTCATTTTAACTTTGTACAAAAAGAGCATAAAAATGGACTCCACATCTCTGTTTGTGGGGCACATAAGAGTGGACCCCAGATCAACGAGGCATGTTTGTGATGTGGTTTTTATTTGAACTGCCTGGGACCTGCACCACGTGTGTCCACAATCACCTAAAGTGACCGTTAATGAGAGGTGTGGCCAGGACACCTGTGGGCGGACAATAAAGGAGCTACAAACTCACACGGAGAGGACACCCCGGAGGACACAGACGGGGACTGGGGGTGCCGCTGCTATTGCCGTTATCATGAAGCTGTGGTCCCCTGACTGACCCAGTACGGTGTGAGGGCAGGAAAATTAAAGACGCCGCTGTAGATGCTGCTGGTGGTGATCCACGTCTACACCTGAGCCTCTGGATGGGCAGCGGGGGTTGGGAGTCAGAGGACAACTCCTGTTGCCATTTCTTTCCTCCACACTAGGGGCTCACCACCTGAGGACCGGAGGAGACATGGTACAGGACACAACAGGACAGTTCGTGATGGCAGCCACCAACGTGAGGACACCACACCCCTACAGGAGAACTGGTTTTCATTTTCTCTACTTCTGAGATTTGTATTTTATTCAACTTGAGCTTTTGGGTTGTTTTTAATTTGAGACATTGTTCATTAAAATAAATATATATATATATATATATTTATTTATTTATTTTAATTAACTGCTTTGGTCTTAGGGTCCTGGTTGCTGCCTCCCCTTGTGTGTTTTGAACTTGTTAGGAGTTGTGGAGAGGGGTCGGTCCTTTGACCTCCAGCCTCCCCCACTTTACATTTGGTCATTTAAGCCCACAAGTCAACTGCTATCGCACAGACTAGACAAACTGCTGCCAAAAGATGCTAAAGGAGGAGTTTGTGGCCTCTGCTTCTACGTCCTGATCCAGTTTTATGGAAGCAGAGACCATGAACCTTCCTTTTGCGTCCACAACATGCAACATCTGATTTTCCTATAGCTGATGCCAACAATGCTGATGTCCACATCTAATGTAACTATTTTATATTTTGACCTCAAGGGGAATGAAAATGAAATGTGGATGGTCCTTAAAACATGAGAGAGCAATATAGGTGCCTAAAACATTTTCACAGCAATATCCATACAGATCATAGGTCGTAAGTGAGATAGAGCTTAGCATGTTACCATGCGTGTGCACGAGCATGACCTCACATGAGAAGGTCATGAAGTCCCCCAACCACCTTGTGGTGATACACATCTATACTATTAAACCTGCGTTCAACTTTTTTAACAATATAGGCCTAATAAAAATTTACACTTTTTTTCAAAGCATGTAAATAAATTGTGAATAAGTACACTCTTGTGCAAGTACACACAGCTCTTTACCACATAGTAAAGCCCCATTATCTGTTAACCACAAAAAAAACATCAGCGTCATAAGGTTAAAAAACCAAACTCTCTGAAGCATATTAGCTATTCACCGCAGAGCACAGCACTTTAGAGTGGTGCTTTAATGTTAACCACAGTTGCTAAAGCACTTTACCTACTTACCGCAGGTTTTGTCTTTATGTCTTTGTGTGTGCGTGTGTGTGCGTGTGCATGTTTGTCCCTTGTGCAATGTGTCTCATGCTGGCTGTGTGTACTTTAGCGTCTGTGCAAGTTACCGAGCATGTGATTGTTTCCTAAGATTTCCTGGCTCTTTGTGAGTATGTGTGCGTAATATGACACTTTAATGAAAGGAAAAGAGATGAGTTTGAAAAAGACAGAAGCACAAGAGAGGGGAGACCAGGGAGGAGAACAGTATTGAGCGAAATAAGTGGTAAAAAACAAAAAAACAAAGCAAGACAAAACTGCAGAGTACGAAGCTGCACAGACATACAGCACACACAGACATCGACACAGTCAGATGACAACGTCACAAACACACAAGCCCAAACCCGACTGTGTTACAGTGAGTGACGGACAGATTTAGCAGAGAGGCTTGAAGACTGAAATATATATTCTGAAACAGAGGAAGCAACATGCAAAGATGCTGAGTTACAGAAAGACAGATACTGATAGAGAGCAATCCTTTTCTGCAGTAGAGTTAACATCATGCCATATGAAAACCTTGTTTTCATTTCAAAGTCACACATTAAAGTTGTTTTGGAAATTTATGATTATTTTTATCTATCTAATGTTACATCATTGAGTGTTAGTATTGTCTATTCTGAACTGTTTCTTTCTCAGTTAAGTCAGTTATTTCTCACTGACAGATCTGACACTGTTTTGACATGTTGACTCTGTATAAAAAGAGAAGCATCAGCAGTGTCAACAATGACGCTGACGATGTGACACACACTAAAGAAACAAGGAAAGCAGATGTTCCCGCAGCTGGCCCTCAGCTTCGTGAGTCTTCATCCTAATATGAGGAGAGAAAGACTCTTAAATGGAAATGGAAAGAGAAGTAAAGAAATTTCAAAGGAAGAAACACGGGGAGTGGAAACAAAGAGGCGCTGAGAGAAACGGAGGCACAAGACTTAAAAGTGAAATTCAAAGAGAGGAGCTGCGACGAGGCGGCAGTAGTACATCTTGATCAACAGATGACTGATCATATCAGTGCTGGCCATCTTTCACCAGTCGCCGCTTGATGACACCACATGACCCCCCTGTACACACACACTAACAGACACACACACTAACACTCCCACACACACATTCATTTCCCCCGACGTACCCCGAGGCAGGAGCATCAATAACGGATGGCCTGGCCAAGGGCCTCCACACACACACACACACACCTACACACACACACACCCTTGCACAAATAGACAACAACAAATACACACAAGCGTGTGCACAAATACACCCCCATAAGCGACACTTTCACATATTCATGCATGTATTAGAACACACGTGCACGGACAGACACACTAGATGGTCGGTGGTGAATAACAGAGGGATGCTTTGGACACCCACACACACAAAGACAATGTAACTCCGCACCCTCAGGCCTGAGCCCCCCCCCCCCCCCCCCGACGGCCCCATGCCCCCTGCTTCGATGCTGCAGTTTGTCAGCATGTAACCAAATACCCAAAATGAGGAAAAAGAATATTAATAAACTCTTGATGAAGTTAGATCTATAAAAAGTAAATGTGAAGCAGACAATCAATACCTGTAAATCGGTGAAATCATATGGAAGAATAAAGAAGATGAGTGAAGAGACAAAGCGGAACTGAAATGCTGCCCAGGATGTGTACGAGTAAAGCTTTGATGTAAAAATGAGGAGAAACATAGTCGTCTGGTGTTAAACATTCAAGTTCACATATTTGACTGTATGAAGTTCCTGCTCATAATAAAACTATGGAAAAACACAACCCTTTCACTTTGTGGGTGCCAGGTTGCCAATTTAAGATACGCAGAGATGGTAATCTTGGCCAAGGATCAAGGCAGTTTGTTACTTTTGTTTCTGTGTGGCAACATGGCGAACAGGAAACTGCTGTCTCGGGTGTTCCCAGTTGGGTCTGTGACTGTTGGAGTTCAACCCAAAGTCAGTGCCTTTACATATAGCTACGCATGCACAATGAAAATGCAAACATGTACATATGTATAT
>JBAMYA010000004.1:11998851-12032898 GCA_037176975.1 Arrhamphus sclerolepis | reverse complement strand
TCCTTGTGGTCTGTAAAACCAAACCTGACCACTGACGAATTTGCTGACATTTTGCGTCCTCCTCCATGGATCCGTGATCGTGCTTTAGAGGGGGGTGGGGGGGTTGAGGGCGTGAGAGGATGAGTGCCAACACCGTCTATGACACAAAACTCATGTGATTGGTGCCACTTGAAGGGGCTGTATAACGAGATCACAAAACCAACCAAACAAAAAAACTGTGCCTGCCTGGATATTATAGCTTACAAATTCCTTCGAGACCGCTTGGCCAGTCCGGCGAGACAGACCGAGAGACCCGAGACCGAGACGAAAGACTGTCGAGGCTGAGACAGGACCAAGACCACAAAAAAATTGGTCTTCAGACCAGTTTTGAGATCAAGACCGGTCTCAAGAACTACAAGTCTAATTACAGCTGACTGGTTTGCCTGCATGTGGGGCTCTTACACTCGTCTGCAGCAGGAACAACGTTGGGACTAACAGATCAGCTTTCTGCCTTGCTTCCGTATTTGCTTTAACTATTGGTAAGAAATAAGAGCAGTGGTTTTATCTGTTTACACCCCATATTAACCTTTTTAAAAAATTTTTTTTTTGAATCAGATCCTGTTCTTCTGGACTTGGGATAATAAGAGGATTTCATATGGTAAACTTTGAAGATACTATAGAATGACAGAATTAAAAGGTTATTTTTTTGTCATTTAACAAATAAATTATAAATATTTTCTCATTATTTACTTTGTATTTTTGCATTGCTATTTGACTTTATCATGTACAATAGCAATGAGTAAAAAAGATAGATTTGTCTAAACAGAACCCTGACCGTTTCACTGCATCTTCAGATGGCAACACTGCAACACTACTTCTGCCTTAGGAAACTTTATTAAAAATGTTGCATGGCATTGATGGGTGTGGCTTAGGGAAGAACAATAATGCATTTCCTAGTACGAGTCAAATGTTTTTTGTCAATGTATTGAAATAGTTTTGTTGTTAAGCTTCCCCATCCTCTGGATTTTCTTGTCTTTCGTAAGTCTAATGATAAATTTCTTATTATTGTGATCAGGATCAGCAATGCTTTTATAGCTTATTGCCCACTGACTCCCAGGGCAACTGTATGCATTTTGGATTAATGCTATCCACGTCAAGGTACACCTTAATTCTGACTGGCTGACACCTGCGGTAATGACAATTAGCACTGGCCAATCAATGACAGGCAGACAATGAGGGGAGAAGAGGGGTTTGCTCCAGACCGATTTCCCCCAAACCAATTAGATGATTCCCATCACTTTGGAGGGTTGGTCCCTTGCCATCTGCTTCCAGGATGCAGGGGGAAGAACTGGTCTGTAGACTCTGTGTTGCATGTACTTGCCTCTTATCAGAGCAAGGCTGCTGAGGGAATGTAAACTGGGGCATTTTTCACACCAACACTAAAGCTCCTGGTTTACTTTTTTCTTCTAATGTTAGCAAACAGCTCATTAAAACAAAACTATCCAGGAATTTAAATGTTGCCTCTGGCTGATTTTTGAGTGTCTGAGGCCGACTCCTTTCAAACCATTTACCTACTCAAGATTCCATGAGCACAGAGGGGAATGTAGCATTGTATTATATTGCATACTAATTAGTGTAGTTAATATTAGCAAGACTGGAAAAAATGTCCCTGTTTCAAGCTAATTCAAACAACAGTCTTCTGTTGGCTGTGCTGCTCATATATTTTTAACTTTTAACAAGAACCAATAAACTTTAAGGAAGAATTATTACTGTTGTGTTTAACAAACATGTTCACACTCAACACACAAACACACACACAAGTTTAACAAATTATAGTGGATCTAGAAAGTCTTCACAGCGTTTCACTTTGTCCACATTTGTTATGTTACAGTCTTATTCCAAAATGGATTCATTTTTTCCTCAAAACTCTACACACAAGACCTCGTAATGACAACAAGAAAAAGTTTTTTTGTGAAATTTTTGCAAATTTGTTAAAAATACAAAACTAACAAATTAGACCTGTAGTTCTTGAGACCAGTCTTGGTCTCAGCAGCTTGACCAGGAAAGTCCAGACTTCCCGATCCCCATCCACCTCCTCCAGCTCTTCCGGGGGAATACCGAGGCGTTCCCAGGCCAGCCGAGAGACATAATCTCTCCAGCGTGTCCTGGGTCTGTCCCGGGGCCTCCTTCTGGTTGGACAAGCCCAGAACACTTCTGGAGGGAGGCGTCCAGGGTGCATCCTCACTAGATGCCCGAACCACCTCAACTGGCTCCTCTGGATGTGAAGGAGCAACGACCGACACCGAGTCCCTCCTGGATGACTGAACTTCTTTTTTTGAGGTGGAACGTGGTGTTGGAGTCTTGTTATTTTGTTAGATGATTTTGGGACTAGTTAATAGTCATGTCAGTCCTTAACAGCACTCGAGTCAGATAGTGTAGAAATAGCAGTCATGCAACTGCCACACATATTTGATCTCAGCTAATTGATGAAAACATTTATAACGAGTTCACACACAGGACGAGCTCTGTCTCTGGATTATTGTGTCTGTAGTTGAATACAATCTCGTATTTATACTAAGCAGCTGAACACAGTATGGTGCTGATGTTCTACAACTCATTCAAGACGGTTTCGGTCTTGGTCTTGAGCTGAATTAGTCTTGGTCTCGACTTGGTCCGTCTTTGTCTTTCTCTTGGTCTTGATACTCCCTTGGTCTCGGTTTAGGCAGTCTTGACTACAAGTCTAACACACACTCACACAAAAAATCCACTCTTCCTTCTCTACAACAAACGTCATCTAAAACACAATGAAATGACCTCAGTGATTTTCAGTGACCTTTTGAACCCAGCTTAATTGCAGGCCACAAGACTGTTACAGTCATTTCGTTTTAACCACAAGTGCACTTCCTGTTGGTTCATCATAGCAGCAAATGACCAGTTGACTCATCTGAGTTAATGTACAACTCACAAGTGACAGCTACTGGTGTGAGCATTCTGGTGTGTGTTCACACAGTTCCAAAGGGGAAAGACATCAGCAACTATATCAAATATTTAACTGTTGCTGTGCATCAATCTGAGATTTGTAAGGACATTTCAAAACAAAGTCCAACATTCTACAAAAGTGTAAAACAAGACCAGGGCCTGTGATTCATTTCTCAAAACTTTATTTGGTTGTATATCAGTCCATCTTGCTAATTATCCTTATATTTTATAATTGTCTGCTGACGTTTAGGTTGACTGAGCATTATTAAATTACATCTTTGTATGGGAATTACACATTTTTGTATTATGTGCATTATGTGGAATATATACAAACCTTTAGTGAAATTCAAGCAATGAAGACAGTTGCCAGTCAGTTGAGGAGTAGACGATGCATCATGCTCACTGCAACAGTGACTGTTTAACGCTCAGAGCTACATCTCAGACTATAGGCCTCAGTTTACTTGTTCAATGTCAAAGTTCATGAGAACAGACTTAGATGATGAACCAAGACGGCTTTCTGGGTTGCCGGTCGAAAGCCTCTTCTTTCGTAGGTTTGCGTCTGGACAAACCACAAAGAAGAACCAAAGCACAGTAGAAATGCACAAACTCATACATGAGGTTAAATATGATGATGAAAGGGTGGTGATGAAAGGCAAAAAAGTATGGGAGGAGCTCGGTGAGGCCATGAAAATGACCATCAACCCAGAGAAGATCCTGGCAAGCCACCAGGCTGGAAAAGCAGTGTACAGTGAGGGCAGGGTGCTGTTGACCCTGACTGGGGACGTCATCAGCTAGTGAAAAGAATACTTTGAGGATATTGTCAACCCAACCAAAAAGATTTTCCATGGAGGAAGCTGAGTCGGTGGCCCCGCCCATTACTGGGGCTCTCCCTGGAGCAGTTCAAAGAATGTGATCACAGATGAGAGCTGCTACAATAACTCTCCTACGTAGGTGGCTGGACTCCTGTAGGGACTGGATGAGAAACTTAGAGTCACTCTTCTGGTTAAGATGCCTCCCAGAGGCCTCCCCAAGGCAGTGTTTAGTGCTCGTCTAACGGGGCAGGAGCCCCGTGACAGCTGCGTTGCGTGTTAGGTGCATGTAACCTTTTGCCTCAGCAAAGAATATTTTATTTGTATCAGTTTATTTGATTGATATAAAGATCACCAAAATGCAAAATCTGACATATCAAGACCTGGAAGTCAGGCCTTAAATCAGGAACACTGGATATGCAGCGACTTCTGGTACTACAGTGCCTCTCCTGGTCAGCTGCCGTTCATCCCACGCTGTAGCCCTCCATCCTCATGACCACGTCATGCAAAGTCAAACAGAATGAGGCCTGACCTTCAGTCCGTCTTTGTCTCAGAGCTGCCACGACCCACTAAGTAGGTGGAAAACTCATTTAAGCCTAATTCCATGGGCAAGGATTCCACTTCTCTCTTACTTTCTTTCAATGAAGAACTACTTTCTTTCTTTCACCCCTTCTCTATTCACCTTTGCTCTCGCTGTCCTTTTCTCTTTGCTCTCTAGTTTCTTCTCTACTCATGCTCCAGTTACTGAATCAAGGTAACCCCGCACTACCAGTCAGCCAAATCACACACACACACACACACACACACACACATATTCAGGAAATCCAACACTCTAGTGTGGCCAAGAGGCCACAAGTACAAAAGCTTTTAGATGGTGCATTGTTATATCCCTGGGTCAACCATAGGTTAGGAGCCAGCGTTAATTAGTTGATATAACTTATACATGATTACGCTTCTTCAGTTCACGTGGCCGTCAAACGCTCATGCACACAAAGTGCTTCTCAAAGTTGTACAGTCAACAAGTAGGGTTTGTTTACGCTCTTGTCTCCATGACCAGGACAGAAACATGTGCATGCATGCGTCAAACAACGTTTCTGAAGTTTAGCACCAAAAGGTCGGGTAGGTGAAATGTAGGAAAGGCTGGGAGAAACCTTGTCCTGGCCCAAACACAACGTCAGACACAAAAGTCAAATGAATGATAGATGACAGTCCGGGTCAGTGTTCAGGTTCCGTATCAGGACCTGGTTGCTGTGTCACCATGAGTCAAAGTTTCAGACCAGGAGAGTTAAATGTTATCAAAGTCCTGCCTTTGTCTTTGAAAAGTTCCTTGAACAGTACTTTGAAAAGCTTTTAGCCTTTATGCATGAAGTCAAGAAGAAAAAAAGTTAGACGCAATAAATAGCAAAACATTAAAATATTAAATCTATATTTTGACTGGAAGAGTCTATAACAGTTTGTGAGCTCGCTTACAAAATAAATACTCCTTTCTGTAACTGACCAACCTGAATTACTCACATAGTTATTGGGAAAACATTTTACATTTGCAGCTGTGGAAAGACATAGTTACAGCATATCCAATAAATATCTAGTCCATGAAACAAATGCCGCAGTCTCAAGGATAAAAGGGTCAATGTTCATAAAGAAATAACAAAGTTAAATCTGTTCTGCAACTACGATAGATTAAAAAGAATGACTGCTGTTACTAGTCCACATTATTCCTAGAGAAGGTTCAGACATACTCAGAATGTAGTATTAATTTGTTTGGGAAACACTTACTGCTCTGGATGGTAACGGGGCTCAGGGGACTGGATGAAATCCAAGGCCGAACCGTAAGGAGGGAGGCTGAGCTCCAACAGGAGCCTAATGATTCTCTGGTAATGGAGTGGATGAACTAGAAAGTGCACGCAGAGAAAAAGAAAGACTTCAGTGTGCTCACTATCAAATATGCATATGTATCTGGTAATGTAACAATAAAATAAGTGACTGTAGATTAAGAAAATTGCAAAGTTAATGCATTCCCATTACTGTAAACACTAAGGAAATGCTTGTAATTGGTCAGCAAAGTTTAAAAACTGCAAATAAAGACAAATACTCTCTCAGACTGTTAGCTATAAGTACAAACCTGTGTTTCAATGTGTCAGGGGTGTTAAAGCATAATACCATCATTTCACTAAAGATCCTGCTGCTATACACGCAGAGAGGAGAGTAAACAAGTCGAAATAATTCATAAGGTGAAATTAAACTTTTATTCACTTGTTACTTATCACTCACTGTTTCAGGGTTGTGATTTACTGTCTGAGCATGTGCACTTAAGGAAGCAGAAACTGAACCACAGGGACAATCTCTGCAGAGAAATATTACCGCTGAGCAAAACCAAACACTTCTTATTGGTTCTGGGTTCCTAAATGTGTTTGTGCCACAACCAGTCGTTATGCAGAGATCCTAATTCAGGCGCTTTCCTCTTGAAATGCTTGATCAACTAATATGCCGGCTAAATAACTACGTATGCCGATTTAGGAATATGAACTCTACAAATCCCACGGCCTGTCGTTCAGACGACTTTCATTAGTGTGCTGCTAGCGCCCTCTATCGCCTGACAAGTCACATGGCACAAAGTAGTGCCAATATCTGCCGCTCCGATATATGGATGAGCATATATCATCCAAAAGATTAGCTGTTCTGGTTTATTATCCCTTTATTTCATACAGGTTAGTTTCACTGAGACAGGGTCTCATTTTTAAGAAAGACCTGTTTTACAATAGTTCAACAGCAAACCATAACATTTATTTGTTTCCAAATATACATTATGGAATTCTGTACAAACACAATTTTAAGAAGAATTCATCCATCCATCCATCATCTATACCTACTATCTCCTGTGCAGGGTCATGGGGGTCTGCTGGAGCCTATCCCAGCTCACTTTGGGAGAAAGACAGGGGTCCACCCTGGACAGGTTAGTCCATCGCAGGGCCACATGGAGACATACAACCATTCAAGAAGAATTTAATAAAATAATTTAAAAAAAATGCACAGACCAAACTAAAAGCTCAAATTCCAGCAGTCCTGGAGAGATGTCTTGGTCTTTATGTGGTCTAAGAAGTAGCTGTGCTTACAAATGACAGGAAGCACATGATGAAATAAATGACCTATACTGAAAAACATGTCATCGTATTAGCTTAGCCTGTTAGCACAGTTTTAAGCTATATGATCAAATACACACCAAAAACCTTTGACAAGTAAAATGTTTTTACTCATATTCATGTGCAGTTTTTGTTAACGCTTTGAATGAAGTGGTTATTGTTTTTTAACATTGCAATGAGTCTTGATAATCATGGTCTCTGTTTTGGGATCATCTTTCATACGAGGAAAACTGGGAGCAGAAAAAGCACGTTATTACACACAATTAAAAATGGATAAATAAAAATAAAATCATGTCAGTTCAAATAGGTGTGTTGTTTCAGCCAATCACATCATTTACACCACATATTAAAAAAAAAAAAAAAAAAAGGTATGGTCTAGCAAGTGTCAATATTTTTTATCATCTAACTGGGGTAAAGGTGACAAAAAAAAACAAACAAGCGCGATCGCCTCACAGCTAGAAGGTCCTGGGTTCAACTCCCACAAGGGGACCCTGTGGGTGCTGGGGGGGTGTGGGGGTGTCTACGTCATCAGCACCCTGGGTGGGGTTGGTAAAAGAGCCTTTCTGTGTGGAGTTTGCATGTTCTCCCCATGTTCCCTTGGCCAGCTGATGCTACCCTCACAAGAACATGTGGTAGTCCTGGGCCTTCACATCGCCTCCCCTGGCTGGCCGGGGCACCTGGGGGAGCAGGGAGGATCCAGCTGGAATAACGTGATCCTTCCACGCGCTACGTCCAGCTGGGGAATCCCCCATCTCCAGGTGTAAAGAAGGACCTGCTCACTCCTCAAGTAGAGAAGGAGACTTGAGCTCAGTGCAGGGCCCTCCTGGGGTCAGCAGTGGGAGTGCAATGCTCAGGACTACAACATAGGTACTGTGCACTGGGTGGAAAAAAAATATAAAAATACAAACAAAACAAAAACAAACAAATATATCCTACACACAAAAGTTAATTCTCCACTTCTAAGAACATATAGGAACTAAAACTAAACAAATGTGAGCAGAATGAGGGAAGAACTTTGGTTAACAGAAGGCAGAATTTCCCCACAGGGATGAATGATAGTAAAAATAAAATAACAAAGGACATAAAGTTTCTGACAAGACGTGGACGTCACAGCCAGCACATTTGAGACAAGCGAGTGAACGTAAAAGACACTTCTTCCACAGTAGGTCCAACACCAAGTCTCACAATCAGTGTAACTTTGAGTCAACAGGTATTTTTCATTTATTCAAACAGAACCACTAAAAAAAGGACAATTTTCAACTGAATTAAAACAGCTTTATTAGTGTACACTTTAAGAAGTCATAAATGGAGGATAGTTGGAAAGCCTATGAAGATCATCAGTGTTTGAAGAACACAGAAATTCTAACAGATTGTTGTCTAGTGAATAATGTTCTGTTGATAGCAAGCAGAAGGAACAACATGTATGCAAAAATAAAAAGTACAACTATATAACATCACTAGTGACATGTAAAAACTTCACTTTCTCCAAAAAATCCACTTCCTTCAGATACTCAACAGAAAGAGGCTTATTTTGGAATAAACAATTGTCATCACAATTTAAAAAAAAAAATACAATATGCAAGTAGGAATGCAGACCTCAGAAGGTGTTGAAGTGTCCTTCAAGAACCTCATTTGGGACCACGTTCCCTCTGAAGGTGTGACGAGGGGGTTGGTCTGATGGTGGCACTCGTTCAAAAAGCAAAAAGTGGATTCAAAGGCTTTTACTGGATCCTGGCAATATGCACAAACAAAATTAAAGACACTGAACGTTTCCTAACGGGGGTCTGTTTTTGACTGTAAAGTCCAAATAAAGCTGATACTAACGCATAGGACAAACATGTGGGTTAACAATAAAATAACCTCAAACTTAAGACCACATCTTTGCTTCAGATTGTAAAACATCAACTCGACCTTGGTAAGTTAAACACTTCTGAAAAGAAAAAGAAAAAAGAGAAAGAAAGCTACAGACCAGCAAGAATACAAGACAGTTGGACAGATGAAGAAAACAAACAAAAGCATCACATGATATTTTTGCCTCTGCACGTTTACTTTTTTTCTTTTGTAAGTTTTCCTGTCTTTTTATGTGGGATTTGGTTTAAGCTTGCAAATGAGTAACAGCTTGATGAATGATGAAACTGGATTTCCTTAAAGTATTCTTTGTAATTAAACTGGGTCAAACTAATTCAGGCACAGGCTGAAATACGTGTTGGTGCTGGAACGCCGTCTGGGTTTCCTCCACATCAAACAGAAACAGCTTTTTTTCATCTGCATTTTTACAAACAGCTGGAAGTTTCTCAAATCCTTTTGCCACTTCCACCACTTTCAGCATCCAAAATGGGCTCTGAAGAAACGCAGACAACTTTTCAGATATTTAGCACGAAATTAGAAACGTCTAGTGTGGTAAAGTCTTTAAATGTTATGCTACATACGCATCACAAATCATCATCAAGCTGTAATCATTGGCATTTTTTTTAAAGAAAAATAATATTTAAAAAAGCAAAGGAAGAAAGCTTTGAAGATTTTAAATATATTTACCGCATATATAAAAAATACAAAAATGTAGCTAAAAGATTGTGTAAAGAAAATAACAAATGTTTGTAACTAGCTTGTTGAACACTTAAAGCTTGAATACTTTGAAATACCAATGTACAAGCTGGTTTTAGATCAGAAATCTTATTAAAATAAAATACATCAGACACAATTTAAAGACCAAAATAACTTTACAGTGAACAGAGAAAAAAAAAAAGGACTTCAACTGGGCTTTTCAACATTCCTATCTGCACAATTCAGAGCATATTGTATTTTACATGAAAGGCAACGTTCTTAAGGGTGCATAATTTGGGGCAGTGCAAGTACCGTCTAGAAGCTCTCTCATAAATTAAAGTCCCACACTGTAGGACTTTTTCTATTGATAAATTGTCAATTGGAAAACTGTGGGTCAGTTCAAGAAACGTGTGCATTTTCAACATATGTGGAATCTCAGTGGTGAGCATTTCACACCATCTGTCAAACAGAAGCAAAACTGAATCCTGCGCATCTGCAGGTCCTTGACGAAGCTCCTTTAATGATGGTGAGAGCGGAAGAGAAAGTGTAGGAGCATGCAGGGAGGTGAAACACAGTGAGATCAGAAATCTAGGTTTTAAAACAGGGGGAAATCTGACTGTAACACAGTGTCCAGTCCTGCTCAGCTAGTCCTTAATTTACTGATTCCAGATATATCTGTGTTAGGTAGTCATTGACTAGATGGTACGACGGAAACTCCTCCCAGAAGGATAAAGTATGTCAGCGTTTGTTTCAGCTATGATCCACTGCACACTCACGGTTGACTAGGTCAACTTCTATTTAGTAAACAGAGGATTGTTTTTTTCTAAATTTCAAAACAAAGGATTCCTGTGTTTATATAATATCTGCGTGCACCATGTGAACAAGGAGTAGTTTCGTTTGATTAATTCTCCCCTTTAAGAGCTGAAGACCATGCAGCCCAGCATAGACATAGTGTATTATCACAATAATAAGACTGACTGGGAAAGATGGAGGAACACTTAAAACAAAATGGAATGGATGTTTGGTTACCAAAACCAGAAAAAGGTCATGCCCAGGCTGGAAGTGGACTTTGGTTGAACATAAGCCTGGAGTGGCAGTAGTTGGTCAGCCGTGTGTAAACAGAAATACTGACACTGAATAAAGGTTGTGCTGTGATACTGATGAGTCAACTACTGAACTACTGGATGGACAGACTTTTCTAGAAGTACTAGGTAACATGCTTGATCCCCAAAATTGCTCTTATGTCACTGAGGAGGACAATAAGGATCCGTCCTGGCTTGAGGGTTTGTTTGTTTTGGATCAGACCCCAGATGTCAGCTGGTCCATTGTGATATCACTCTCGTTATTTAAATATTGCAACTTGATTTACATTATTAGGCTGATGATAACTACAATGTCAGCCTGACATTGTACAAACCAGGGGAATTCAGGTCCATTGACCACATTACTGTTAACATTCCACTATAGTCTATTAGTTAAGTCACCTCTTAACTCCCTCCTCAAGGTCCACTATATAACATTTATTTGTTGTTTGTTTTTAAAATGTTGTCAGTACATCATTTAAGACTGCATGGTAGTCTCTTTCAGGACAAACCGTTCAAACGTTGTGAAGTCTCACTTTGCATCGTACCCTGTTTAGGACATACTGGAGCATCGCACCGAGGGTGAACCCATTTGAGTCAACACCTTGTCCAGCCACTGGAGGGGGCCATTGAGATGCAGCTCAATCCAGCAGGGGGTGCTTGTTACAGTTTGACGCCTGCAGGAATAAAATACAACAACAACAAAAAAGTTGTAGTTTATACATGTATCAAACCTTTTTGATAAAGCGAGTCACAAACCCTGAAGGACTGAGGACGACTGACATACTGACTCTTTCACTCGATTCTGGTCATAACCCAAATAGCAGCAAGACCATAATCAGAATAAGTTGTGATGGAGCAGTAGTCTTCTACGACTATAAAAACCTAACAGACTTTAAAAAAAAAAAAAAAAAAAAAAAGGTGAAAATGAATGGGAGTTTTTACTGTCCAGATAATTAAACAAACACACTGCTCAGTGGTCCACAGACAGACAGCAGCACTGTTAACCAAACTGGCTACACAGCAGCTTAACCCTACCCAGTGAGGACAAGCCAAAACACCCCCACAAACACTGGTGTCTGGCTCCTGGGTCAGCACAGCACAAAGCAAAGCCAGAAGCAGAACAGATATTTGTTGTGTGGATGGGAACAGGGACAGAGGTACAGACAAATGCTCTGTAATCTCTGACGTTCTCCAACAAAAGGAGGACTATAAGAGATTATACACATACAGTGCAGATGAGAACATGCACAAGCTCAAAAAAGGGGGGGGAAGTAAGCTCCTGTCATTCAACTGTCACTTTTTTCTTTACATTTTTAAGCATGTGGTGCATTTTGATATTAAGATTTGATTTACACAGTATTCAGATGTAAAATACATCAGGGTTAATGGCTGGCTAAATGTAACAATTATCACATTTCATGTGTGCAAATCAAGACAGAACTAGATGCATGCAGCTCTGGCTGAATTTCCAACGGGGTCTTTTTGTCATTCAGAGCATACCAGTGAAATTCTCTGTGCAGCTGCTACATGCCTGCATTTGTTACAGACGACAGTACAAGAGATTGAAGTGTTACACACCTGTATTCTGCCCCCCAGCCCTTGACGAAGCTCATTCTGATTGTGCACATTCGGGTTAGCTGATACACTGCTTCAAACCCCTGATTGACGGACTGGGCCAGCAGCGCAGCGAACTCCTGGTTGTTAAAAATCTTCAGATTGCACCCTTAAAAGAGAAAAAGACAGGTCTGAAGCACAGACTAGTAATCCCCAACAGGGTAACAAGTCAGACATATGCTTGCAGGGGAAAAGATTTCAACATTGAGATTTCATGCATAGGACATAATATAAAAAATATCATTTGGTCTATAACAGATATTAAGATAAGGTAAATGTTACCAGGGATGACATATTACACAACATCATTGTTTATTCAACAAAAACTAAGACAAAATGCAGAGAGTATGGGGAAAGCTAAGTACCTCCCATAGGAAGAAAGAGGACACGTAGAAAATGTACTTGAGTAATTAATCATCAGCAAGCGTGTGTATTACTTTAAGAACACAGATTTGCTTGTATGGAGCATCCACCAGCATTAATCAGCATTAATCAGCAGCTGTTGCATCATTTAGCTCATTTAAACTTTAGAAGGCAATTTCAAAACAATTTACGGTCAATAATTCGACTTTGCAGTGATTGTTGATGTGCATGGCGGTTAAAGTGGGAAACCTTGAGCAGACCTGATGTCTTTAAAATTTTCTCTTTGTGATTTTCACTGAAGGCAGTCTAACAGCCATTAGCAGAAGCTTTGGGCAGGAAAACAAGATGAGTCAATGTGTGGGTGAAAGATTCGGTCCCATTGTGGAGGTGTTTGGTGACTTTCTTCAAGTTTCTTTTTTTCTCCCCAGATCATCTGGGGAAAAATGATAAATAATGTCTGCCATTCCATTCAGGCGTATTTTTATTGTACAGTCAGAGTTGTGTTTTGTGGTGATAATTTTTGAATCTCATATTGATCTAAGCTATTCCACAGAGGTTTAAGATGGAGTGCTATCTCTTTAATAACAATAAATGTCAACTCTGTAATATAGCGTACTCGTCTGGAGGACTAACTCAGGTAGAGAAAGGAGAAAGTGTGTGTGTGTGTATGTGTGGGTAGGAACCTGGTGGTATCTTGCACACTGTAGCGGGATGCCAGCCGTAACGTTGATTGCAGTTGGGACTCTGGACAAAAATGGCACTGTCGCTGAGACACTCGGCAAAGACCTCCCCGCCAATGTAGTACAACCTGACGCCACGACCTACAGCATTGGAGATGAAAACAATCAGTACATGAGAAGGGTTATAATTGTTAAAAAGACTGATAAGCGTGGCACTTCAGTACCACATAAGTAAGTAAATCTTTATTTAAGAACTCTTTGAAGCCCATGTAAAAACAATTATTCCTCAAGCATATCAATGTAATGCATCTGAAAACAACTCAGCGCTGCAAGGTTGTAAGCACTGAAACCATCCGCCATCTGTGTGCACGTATACCTATATGTCTCCTTGTCATTTCAACAGTTGCATTTCTGTTAACGTTGCTGAGGAGCCCTAAACAGAAGCGTTCAGAGTTGGAGGGGTCGGTGAAGCCATCAACAGTCAGAGATGGCTGGGAGGCGTGGAACGTCTCTCCAACCCGCTGGTTCAGCTCGTAGTAGGCTATGGAGCACCAGAAAGCTGGTTCACTGTAGGTAACTGGTTGCAGGTCTGAAAAGAAATCAAGGATCCAATATTTTACAAGTTTAATGAGTCTGCCTTAGGAAATGACATGGTTATTTACTGCAAATTCTTTATTAATCTTTACCTCCAAGAGGTGCAAAGTAAATTGGGAAACTTAGAAAGAAAAGCAGCTCTTACCCAAGCTGTGACTGACAGGTGACAGGGTGCTTGGTGACATTTCTGCTGGTGAGCCTGGTTAGAAGAAACCAAGAAAAAAAAATAAAAATACAGAAAAAACAAACGCTCTGTATGATAACTTGTTGCCATTTGATATACAACTGTGTTCAAAATAACAGGAGTGCGTTTTTTTCTTTTGTTTAAAAAAAAAAAGGATTGCTTTTGTTTCCAAACATGCAAATATAATGGGAACACTGCACATATTCAGAATCAAAATACGAAGAAATAATTATCAGATATGTTATTACGATACAGTGAAACAGATTTTACAATACAGATAAAAAGGGAACATTAGGGTGGTCAAGAAAATAGCAGCGCATCATTCAGTTAGTGAGGTCATTCATTCATGAAAAAAAACACAGGTACTTAACAGATGACCCTTATTTAAGGGTGAATGCAGCAAATGTTGTACGTGCTGGTTATAGTTCATTTCTCTGAATTTTTTTCTGAGTAAGATGGGTCGTTCCAGACGTTGTTCACAAGGGCAGCGTACTTTGATTAAAATGTGGACATGAGTGGAAACGTATAAAGAGCTAAAATCATCTCAGGTGCTTTAAAATGGCAACCAAAACCATGTCTACCTTCTGAATGGATGGAAGCATAACAAATGAACAAAATGTAGCCAATGATCAGCTCCAGGGTGATCAATGAAGATCTAAAGATACCCGAGTACTGCTGCAACTAGAAGATGAATATGTGAAACCAAGCTGTTGGCATTAAGCCTCCCGCAGAGTCCCTTTGTTCATAAAATGACATGTGCTGAAGGGGTTATAATTAGCCAAGGAAAACACTAAATCAGAATCAGAACTGCTTTATTGCCATTTCTGTAAAGACGGAATTTGTTTTGTTGTAGTGGTGCAAACAACACAGGTTAATGAAAGTAGTAATACGAATGAAAATAAGAGATAAAGAACACTAGAAATAGATTTACAAATGTACAATGTGAAGAGAAACAGAGCATGATTTTGTGGAGTGATGAAAGACAGCGAAGCATGGTGGCGCAGGCATCATGATGTGGGAATGCTTCTGATGCTATGGTGTCTGGCCTTTTAATTGTACACCACAGATCAGGTTTGGATACATCAAGATACTTGAAGAAGTCATGCTGAAGAGGAAATGCTTTTGAATTAGATGTTTTAATAAGACAACGACCCCAAACACACCAGTAAGCAGCAGCGTCTTGGTTCCAGACCAACAAGATTAATATTATGGAGTAGCCAGCCCAAACCCTGCAGCCAGATGCAAGAGAAAACTTATGAGGTGGCATTAAAAAAAAAAAAATGCTATTTCTGAATTAAAAAGATTTGTACAATAAATGTCTGGGTTTGTAAAGCAAACTACATGGCAGTTTGTCGTTTTCTTCCAGGTCTTTCTGGTTTTGGTTGCCTTTTTAAAGCATTTCAGATGATTCTAAGCGGTCTATCACTTTCTTCTTTATGCATTTCCTCCTGTACAATAAAAATGTTGATCGAAGCTGCAATAACAAAAAAAAAAAAAGTTAAAGAATGCTGTTCTGCCTTCGACCTTAAATAAGGGTGACGTTTGACATCCACTCTCTCACAGAATCAATGACCTCACGTATCGAACTCCACACTGCCATTTCCTTGAACAGTCAAATATTGCTTTAATCTTCACTTTCTATTCACTAATAACAAATTTGATACATTTTTGTTCATTTTTGTGCATTTGTGTGTCTGGAAATAAAAGCTGCAATAATTACTCATTTTTTTAAACATATCGTTTTCATTTTGTACATATCAGTGCTTTTAACATCTATCAAGTAACGTGGTGTTTTTAAAATTTGGGTTTTTGCAGTGCTGACCAGTAACTCATAATGTCCTTTTTCCTTTTTTTAAATCTACTTGGACTCAGGACCACTTAAGATTTAAGTTCAACATTGCAGCTGTTTGCTTGTTTCTGATATTTTGGAGTTAGCAGAAGGGAATTGTGTTTTTTTGGCACTAGTGGCCTTTTATTTACAGTCTGGAGAGACAGGAATGTGGGGCAGAGAGAATGGGGCAGACACGCAGCAAAGGGTCACGGGCAGGAGTCGAACCCGCGACCGCTGCATGAGGACTGAGCCTCTGTGCATGGGCCGCCTGCTTTAACCAGTAGGCTACGCAGCGGCCCGGGGGAATCGTGTTTACCATGTCTCCAACTTCACTGGGTAAATGTCAATTTGAAATCTCCCTTCCCTCCTCCAAACTAAAAAATAATGTAAAAGATCCGTTTCTAGAGAGACGTTTATAATACTCAATCTACCTGATTCCATACTTTGATTCATTTGCTGATCGCTGGTCTCTCCATCTTCACTCATGTAACCAGGCGGGGGAGTGTCTGCAAGTTAGGCAAATAAATGAAATGCATTTCAAAACACGCCACTACTTGCACATAAAAAAAATGCAGTTCAGTTTTGGTTGTCTTTTTTTGCGTTTTGCATATAAGTACTCTTCAGAAAACCTTCACAAGGCTAACAAATTCATGCACTCAATCAATGGCTACTCATTCTTGCATTTAATGTCAATGTCATACATGTAGTTTATTTAAAAGTTTCATAAAACACATGATTACACATGGTTAAAAAAGAAAGAATACAAGATGCATATTCAGACACTGGCTATACAATTACGAAAAAATAAGACATCACAACATAACATTTGATCACAACATCTTCTAGCGTTGGCAGCTGTAGGTGCTGATGAGACACATTTTCAGTTTTTTTGTAAAGGCCTTGCACGTTGTAGTCAGTTTAACCTCCTCAGGTTAATGTAAGGTCAATGCCATATGTCACTTGCTATATTTTCCTTAGTGTCTAAAGAAAAAATAAAAGAATAAAGTGAAGAAACAAACATGAAAAAAGAATGTTTGGATATTATTTATGCATGCAAAGATTCTAAGAAAGCAAAGGTACCCAGGTTCTTATCTGCACCTCCAGCATGTTGTACCATCATGTTTCTGCAGTAGCCAGTAAGGAAGTAGTTTCTTCCAACATGTTTGGGCAAGGAAGGTGAGGTGAGGATCTTCTGCTGTTTTTTTTTTCTTTTTTAATATAATCTGCAATTCATTGTCACTAACAGGTTGAATCCTACATACCGGAACCTTGATAGAAAGCTAAATCAGAGTTCAGGGGAAAGAAATCTCTGAGTTCAGTCTCTCTGTACTTACCTGGTATATAGTTGTTAGGAGGATCTATGCCTGCAGGGAAGTTGGTGTTTTCAGGGATGGAGTTGGTAAAATCATCTAGCGGTGGAAGCTCTGTCAGTATTTCTGTGTGACGTGGAACCAGCACTGGAGGCAACACTAGGGGAAAGGAGCACCATTGACAAGCGCAAATGTGATTCCTTATAACGATCAAAATCAGGTTATTCTAACCATAGTACATAAGTGCAACATTCTGCCTCATGATACACAAGTTAGCAGAGATCAAACTGGACAGAAGTGTATATCCAACAACTGAAGTAGAAATGACCACCATGATTATACACTTGTCAGAAGGGCGTTTTGAGGAACATGACCACCAGTAATCAGAGTAATCACAGCAGGATTCTTACCAGGCGTTTCCACTCTCTGGTAATGGTAGGGATTGACACACACTTCATCCTTCTTGAGGTTAAATGCATATTGGCATGTATCAATGGCCCTCAGCTCATGGTGGCTGTGAAGGTCAGGCCATCTCCACAGGCGGCAGTAGATGACATGGGGCAGGCCTTTACGATGAGACACTTGAAGACGCCCGTCCAGAGACCTGAGGCGGCGGCGAGAGAGGACGGCAGAGAGCTTAATGATGTACTCGAGCACTGAAGATAGACTAGAGAAGGAGAATGAGCTTAGGAAGTAACTACAGTGGATACTCTGCATCAAGGCAATAAACAAGAATAAATAAATAAGAGCAAAATTAAACATACAGCCACATAATCAGCATAATCTGGAACTATTAAAACTTTATTTTTTATTTGTTTTTTTGTAAATCAAGCATAACTAACTAGTCTCATTTAACAAAATAAAAATCCTGTAAATTCCAATGAGGCTCGTCCTTGTATTGCAGTTTACATCACATAACCGTCAGCTACTATTACATCCACATTTTCTTTTAAATACATCATTACTGTCTTTTGGAGATAAATTATTATTACAGTGATGGTAGAGGTAAGCCTTAAATAGAAGCAGTTCTAAATTCTATTGATGAACACAACAAATATAAAAACAATTTAAAAAAATGATATGACAGAGAGATTGCAGAGACAAACAACAATTAACACAACAAGTGAACATCAGTTTCTGCGGAAGAAAACCTTCTGCAAGGGTCAAAGAAATGCAAAGTAACAACTGTGTGTGTATTTGTGTGCATATGAGTGCATTCACCTGCTGTGGTCAGGGTATCCGTACATGCCTGACGAGTCCCACTGCTCTATCGTGTGGCCTGAGCCTAGACCCCAAAACTCTGAGCAATTGCTACAGACACACATCACACACAGAAACACACACACACGACAAGTGTAAAAGGATAAAAATAAAAGCAAACAGATGGTAAACATGAGGTGTTTCAACTTAGTAGAATGAATCCACAGATGTGTACACGTGGTCTCTTAACAGCAAGAAGTGGACGGTTCACCTTCTGCTTTTCAATAAGAGACTAAATGGGTGAGAGATGACTGTCACAAAATCAAATCAGACACAGGAGTGTGATAAAGGCTACAGGGGCTGACCTACAGTCATGTTGTCAACAGATTTAAATGGTAATGCAAGTTTGTTTGTTTTCTGGAACCAAATGACACATTTCAGAGAGCTTTGAAAATCATAACTGTTAAATCCAAACAAATGGAGTTACTCAAATATTTAATGGTGATAGTTTATGGTCCCTGTCCTAACAAATTTAAGATGCGTCATGATACCAGAACCTCAGTAAATTTTTGTTATTATTGTGCTTTAAAGTTAAATAAGCCCCGCACAGTGCCTGACTACAAACAGGAAACTCTAAACACATAAAATAAATGTTTCTGTAGGTCACTTGAGGACATAATAGATGTGATGGGTGGAAAGTGACAGAGGAAATGCCCAATGATGCATTGATGAGGACATAAATTCAACAGACAACACAAAATATGTCAAGACATGACAGAAGGGGGAAAAAAAAAAAATCGATAATATGAAAAGTATAAATGAACACTTACAAAATGTGGGACAGAAGAAAGCACACATCCTGACTCTGGCTAGCTTATTCTGAATTGTATCAGGGTGTTAGAAGAGAGGAGTCTCTTGTCTGATCAGAGCAAAGTAATTGCCATGCTTGTCCGCACAAGACTCTCTATCTTGACACCCATCAGCGTACTCGGAGCTCTGCAGCTACGAGAGCCAAGTTCTGCCTTCTGCCATCACTATAGAAGCTGCCTGTCAAATGGCACTTGATCTTCATCTGCAAACGTCTAACCCACTATGAATGAAAGCTCCAAAGCCAGAGACGTATTATCAAGTGGTTTTACACAAGTCTAAATGGATTATCTGCAAAACACCACGCTGATATTTTCACCCACAGAAGAGCACTTTCTAGAATAAAATCTTCTTTTCAGAGTATTTATTAATCACTACCTAAAATTTCTTACAACCATTCAAACAGCAATCTACACCTGCCATCACCCCACATTTCTCTGGATACCCTTTGATATCCTTTACACACCAAAGAAGACAACTACAAGAGCTGGAGAAATTTATCTTGGAGTTTATCAGCCATGGTTCCTCGTCTTCAAAGGGAAGCACGCTACGCATCAAAAGTCTGGAATGTCATCCACGTAAACGTTTTTGTTCTTTTAGGTTCAACATTGTGCTCCTAACATTAGCGCTGACCCTAAAATGGAGCAATTTTCACCGAGCTGCAATCATTCCAGACAAAATGATGGGTATTTATTGGAAATCATGACAGCTACTTCTGCCGAATAATCAACGCAGGACTAATCTTCTAGTTACAATACAAGAATTTAGTGACAAACAAACAAACAAACAAACAAAAAAGGCATTCTCATTGTGATCTAATAATAAAAGTAGCCATTCAAACAGGGAAAAACACTGACCAACTTCATCCCTGGTTGTTCCCTTCACATCATAAACATCTAACAGGTGACATTCCTGACTACAGAGGTGAAATAATATGAGTAGTTAACATAATCTGAAACTATACAAAAACAAAACAAAAACAAAACTTGCAGAGCCACTATCTAATCTACATTCCTTAAAGTGCAGAAACACACCTGGCATCTTACAAATCAGTAAAATCTATTCCATCGTGTTGCTCGACAAGACTGAACTGAACAGTGAGTAGTGGTCCATTTGAATAACTTTAACTAAATGGAATTATTTCATTTAGTATTTCTGTGCAAGCTGTAAATAATTACAACATACATGAACGTCATCTCACATCTGTCTAGAATCCAAAATGTACTCTTTAGCAGTCATTTTCAATGGCAAAGAAACTTTATTCAACAACGCATGATGCAGTGTTGTGGCCGGTTAAGCTTTCTCAGAGTAAATATCACCCTTTATTCTTTATAAAGAAAAATTTCATCACAGCAGACAGCAGTGACTGATACTGGACAGTGGTGGTAAGTTTCTATCATTTCAGAAAATGAACACTAGGGCTGGACGGTATGTCCTGAAAATGATATTAACATATACCTTGATTACTTCAGTATTATTATTGTTCTTTTTTACAATTTAAGTCACACATGAACTATTAATGGTAATTGGGGAAAATTACATCAGCTATAGGTCCTGAATAAAGGTTATGACTGCACCTTTTAAATGACAAAACTTAAAAGTTGTGAATCTCATTCAGAACTAAATCAAAAGGTTTTATATAAGATTGGATATTTACATAGTTATTTTTATTTTAATGATGCATTTTACAGTTCTATGAATTGTGTGTGGACATATATATACTTTGCCATGTGAATTTTCTCAGTCCACCTACAAGAGCCAAATGACACAAAGTTTATTTTGAAACCTACATAATCTTCAGTACATCATCATCCAATATTAGACAGTTAAACTTTCCAGAATACAGAAAAAAAATAAACAATTGGCACATTATCTCTCCATCTGCTAGCCCTGAAACACTTTCATCTCACCTCTCAAGCTATTAAATGCTTTCATAAAGCTCGCCTTGGGGGGGGGTCAATACAAATTTGTAAACCCAACAACAGTAATGGACTGTCTAGCCAGATGTATACCAGATTTACCTGGATTACATTTCAAAATCCAAAGTAAATAACATTTTCACTTCCATTTTTGTTTCCACCTGTCCGTAACGTACCTAAGGGCCTGATCGGGAATTGTGTTTTTTAATTGGTCATCGTTGGTGCTGAAATGTGGACAACATGAGGTATAAGAAACAATAATTCTCTACAAGAACTCATATCATCTACGGTTTATACTTAAAAGAAAGTAAGACAGATGGATGGAAAAGAAAGAATGGCAACACTGAGTATCTTAGAAGACAACCTCATAACATTTGCTAAGAGACGTGTCTAGTTGTCTTACTTTTCAGTGGACTGATCGACGTTAATCACGTTTGCTGTCAGGACTACTCTGACTTTTATCATGTTAAAGTTTCTCTTGCAGATATAACCAAACACAACACGGGACCATAGTGACGCTACACAGAAAAACAAATGACCAGTAACTGTTTGGACAGAGTATTAACAGGGTATTTCACTTGAATACTATTTAAAAAATATTTTCTAGGTAATAAGTTCCAGTTTACGAGGCCGTCAGTTGCAGTATGTCACATTTCTAAATTTTCAGGAAATGCACAGATATGTAGGTAACATTTAAAGAGGTTTTTTCCCCAATTTAACTCGGCACCAACTGAACTGATAAAACATTCTTCTTTGCAGTAGAGACTTCTTACCTCCTACTGCTCTTTCTATTGAAATTAAGACTTATTTGGTTAAAAGTGCACACCCACTTTAATTCTAATGTCACACAAGACATATGTTATGAAGCTGGATTATTTGCCGATTCACGCGGCCACTCTACTATCACCGGCATGGCCAGTTTATGCTTCGGCATCAACTCTACGGTACACGTGGGGGTCCTGCACACTAGGCCGAGGTACTCCTGCCCAGAAATGCACCCTCCACACCATGTAAAATCTTCTCGTCTCAGACAATTCAAGAGTAATTGAAGGAAGTTCACAATAATAAGGTCAGCACTGCAAGCTGCAGCGTTGCACAAAATAACCCGCATCACCAGCTAGTGTTTGGTGGTAGAGAATGACACCAACGCAGTGGGTAAAAGTACACATGCACTCCTACAACACAATCCAAGTGTGTTCGTCTGGCTTTGAAATGTTTGATTTAGTACAATCTAAGTCGGGTTTCCATACTAACAGGTTTTCATGCACATTAGTCTAACATTGCTCCCCCCCCCCCATGTCATATAAACATACTGTAGACCTCTTTGCTTAAACATTTTTCCTAATAAATGCAGTCCAACTTGCAAAAGACCACAATGTGGACGTGATCGGAGATCAATAATAGAATAATCAGAAGGGTTAAAACCAAGGTCTCCCTGTATATGGCTTAAATAACTCTAATCAAGTTAGCTGCTATACATGTTTGGGTGGCATCATGAGCAGACCATCTGTTTCCTCAAGTCAGGTTTCACTTCTTTTGCCTATATAACCTATGGCACAATGCATTGGGGAAGTGGAGCCATTGTTGCGCAACAGAAACTTCTCTTCCTGCAAGCGTTTGTTACTTTCATGTGTGTTCAAACACCTCGCCCATCACAAATATGCTCATCAGAATGTGGAGTATTATGGTATAGCAGGGCATGCTTTTTTTTAAGTGTGACAGCACCAAAACAATCAATAACTTCATTTATTTTTAATGACTAATCAGACCATTATTTGTCCAGATTCTCAATTTAGAGAAAATAAAGTAGTGCCTTTGTGGCTAACTTCCCATCTGTGCAAGTATAGAAGCCTTACATCCATATCTTTCCCTGCAAAGGAACATGAGATTAGCTTACTTGTGAACTGGCACAAAAAAATATATACTAAAATGAATTTACACAAATAATTTGGACATTCATAGCTGTTGTGAAATTTATGACATTGTGTGTCTGTTTTGATCATCTGGATCTGATCAGATCATTAAAAGAGATCACATATAACTTTAGATAGAACACATGAACTTTTGCACCATTTCATTATCAGGCAAAAACTCAGCCAAAATGCTGTTTCAGTGTCAAAAATTAGTTACATGAGTCAATGGCCATTTTCAGAAGTAATAAAGTAAAGGAGAGAGAATCTTGGTCGACTTTCTTCAGTTCAAAGTTGTCTGAAGGTGCCAGTTGAGGTATGAGCTTTGACAGGACCACTGCAACACAACGATTCTTTTCTTTTTAGCTTCTCAAATGTAGATTTGTTGGGTGCTGAGGATCTTTGTCCCATGACATGTCCTGATTTCTGACATTTTAGGAAAATAACTATACTGAGAGGTTCACAAAAAAGTGTTAAACACTACCTTATAATGATTGTGCCTTACAGACAAATGTCTCCACCTTTTCTGATCAAAGAACATTGATTCAGAAGTCTTGTGGAGGAGGCTTTTTCCAAGCAAAGCGTTAGCCATCATTGTGCAGTTTATTTTACTTTTCTAATTGTTCTGTCACAGTCTTCAACATTTGACATGCTAATAGAGGCCCATAAAGTCTGAAAAGCAACTCTTGGGTTTTCTGTAATGTCTGTGAGTACTGCAAGGTCTGACCTCAGGGTGAACTTCTTGGGACATCCACTCCTGGGAAGACTGCCAGCTGTCTTGAATGTGTTTCACATGTGGATTTTTTTTTTTTTTCACTGTAGCATGATGGACTGCAAATGTACGGAAATGACCTTATAAACCTTTTTGGCTTTATGGGAAACAGAAATTGATTTTCTGAGATCATTGCTGATGCATTTGCTCCTTGTCATTGTATTAACACATGCATAAATGCTCCAGGCTAGGAAAGGGTCTTTGCATTTGTAGAGATGCTTAGACCTGCTGATGATCAATTAATTATAAAGTCCAATTGGTTAGCAGCACCTGGCTTACCAACTTACCTTTGTAATTCCTAAAATAAGTAAGAATGTACTTAGTTTTTAAATGCTGCTTCTACATTTTTGCTTCCTATTTTAAAACAGCATAATCTGTCAAGTGTTGCTGTGAGGTTGCATTTGGCTACCTTTAAAGACAAGCTAAGAGCCAGGTGTTTTTCTTATTATGTCTTGTTACTCAAGATCATAGAACTGAAACAAAATGTTCTTCTTTTTTTTTTTTTTTTTGAACTGACCGCAGAAAGAAATATATCTGTGCGTGTCCTCCTCTCACCTGGGTATGGTGACACATTTTGTGTTGCTGTTCTGTGTGCTGATGGCTTTCTCCAGCTCATCCAGCTGGCCTGTCTTCTTAAGCTTCTTCACCAGGCTTTTCACAGCTTTTTCACACCATTTCTCTTCCTGCCCTCCTCCATTCTGCTCCCCAACTCCTCCAATTCCTCCTCCTGCTCCTCCACTTCCTGCTGGAGTCTTCTTCCACCCCAAGAGGCGTTTCACAACAGGAGGAGTGAAGGGAAGAATGGAGGACATGACAGCTTGTGTATATTTAAGTGGACTTGATTGTTCTTATGCTCCTTTTAACTTCACATAAAGTGAAAAAGGGGAGACGTGGGAGCGTGACACAGATGATGATCTGGAACTTCTACTCGAAAATTAAATAAACTATATAAAATCAGACTGTATGTATGTATGCATCATCAGTTATATCACAATTGAGGCATTAGTCTTGAGTTGTCCTTGGGAATTTCAGATGTATAAAGCATAGAAAGTAGACAGGAGATCATCCAAACCTAAGAAACGGAGAGAGAGAGAGAGAAAGCATTTATCAGCGCTTGAATGTGAAAAGACATTTAAGATACAGAAAAATAAAGACTGTGTGCATACCATTTGTTTTTGAAATGATTAAATCATTTGTGCCCACACATAATGTATCTTTGTCACAATCCAAAGCTGTCACTTCTATCACAGCCTCGTGATCACAGTACCTTGTGAATCAACCACTCCGGCAGTCGCTAAGTACTACACACCCTGCACATGGTTTTGAAGGATTAACCTATTGTGTTTTGTACACAGTACTTCTCTCTCTCTCTGGTCTCACTCACTCACACACACAGATAAATAGACTCTTATGAGTTTTGGTCATAATAGCAAAAATTGAGCTCCTTTCAAAGCCTCTATTCGCATTTTTCTTCCAGAGGTGAATATGCATTAGCCATCTCACTTACAATGAGAAACAACCAAGTATATACTTTGCATATTATACTGAAAATTACACAAAAATGCATATTACCAATGAAAAACATAAAAAAAGAAAAATCACTGAGTTGAATTGGATCTGAATAATTCTCTTTATGCAATCAGATCATACGAGTACATCTATGTAGATAGTAACTAGCTTCCCTGAAAGTTAAATGGTTCAGATTTATCCTGTTTACAGAGACTTGTTTTCATTAAAGCTCAATGGCTGGCACATATTGCATACCCTTAAAGGGCATTTCACCATTAGACAAAACTGTATGGCTGAAAATCCACATAGGAATTTAGCCGCACGCACTTTACTCATGCAGATAAAGCAATGCAAAACTCTAGATAAACTTCTTAAGTATTAAGGTCCCACACTTGTGTCGCTATTAATTTGATTCTAAACGGTCGTGGATACAAGTGATTGACCTGCATGCGTTTCTTTTGGTATATTCTCTATAAACTAATTGAAGGTGACTTGCAAACATTACAGACAATGGTTATGTTCAAACACATTTTAAACTGAAAAGGAAGCAATAGCCCCCGTCAGAGACAGGATCTTACAACACCTTTCAATTCAAGTTTTTGAAAATCAAAATTGAGATAGCTGAATTGGGAAAAAATAATTCAATGGACGCAAAACACACAACACCTAGTCCTTAAAGGTGACATGAACTCTGACTTGCTAAAGTAACCATATCTTGTATGCTCCGACAGAGCAAACTCAGACTGGATCAAAAAGATCCAAAGCACAATCTTTTGCTTTAGACCTGCGCTCCAGCGCTGTTTACTACTGTTCACTGAGTGCATAGTGTGCAAACTAAGTGATGCAAACTTTTGCACTACCAGGGAGGAAGGGATAACTGTCCTGACTGTATACTCTGAAAGTCCGAGCCCTTTCTTAGAACTAAATTCACAGGCTTAACCCTTGGACTTCTTACCAACAGTAAACTATAAATGGCTTTCTGAACGATTTAGACCATTCCTGAAAATAGTTAACCTTATTAAATGTGCCTTTGTTTGCTTTAGATGGTCTAAATATTTAAGCATGCTACCCATTAGTCCTTGCTGGAGTGCATTAATTACTGATTCGGAGAGAATGCTTTGATGCTATTGTGGTTATTCCTTCAGCTAAAAAGATTGATACACACAAGGAGAAGGACCAACTTCTTGAAACAACAAAAGCCTTCGTTGTTTTGAATGGGGGGCGGGGGGTGGGGATCCGCTGCCGTATTTGAAAGCCTTCAAAAATGAGCAGAAAGCGTCAATGTAAGTCAAGGAACCGAGAGCACAAAACGTGCTGATATGGCCAGAAGGCACTCTGGTGCAGTTATCAGGCTCTTGTGGGAAACAAGAGCACCGTTATTTTGTAAGCAACGTCTGGTTTGCTGTGAGAAACTGTGTGTTTGGGTTACTTCTTCTCTGAGAACATGAACATACACCGTCGGAAGAATAAGCTAATGATACCAGAGACCAGCTCATGGGTGCAGACTCTTGACTTGAGGAAAAAAAGGAACCTATTTCATTGTTTTTGGGTCCTCTTTGCCGAGCGGCACGGAGAAAATGTCCAGGTTTCTTTTGTCTTAAAATGACTGATAGACCCCACTACTACTCTTCCACCTCATCCTCACCTTCTCCACCACATCGTCTCCAAAAAGAAACAACAACAACAACAACAAAAAAATCAAGAGCATGGAAAAAAAAATCTGCTAGCAAGCTTGCTACTCTTAGAGCCACAGACAAACAGGTCTGTTGCATGTTCTGTCGATCAAAAATCAAATGACTTCCTCCGCTGGAAGCACACTTACCCAGCAGGAAGATAAAACGGCGTTGAACGATGACTCATGTGCCTGTCAGAAAACCCTGGTTGGTCATTTTAAATGCATATACAGAGACTTTTAACTGTATTTTCCAGTACCGAGCCGCCGGGATGATGGCTCCTCATTCATAGCTCAACCAAACCTGCATCGCTCCACGCAAAACATAAACGTAAAGCGGCTGCACAAGGCCCCTCCCTCCCTCTCCTCTTATTGGCTACATTTGGTATTACAGCTAATAACCTGTTGCCAGATATGTATTCTATTGGCTTAAGGCCGTGTCTGTCATGCGTTGTTACGTATGAAGGAATGTGTGCGATGTTTATCAGTAGGCACCCTGGTTTTCCTAATACAACTGCAAATTTTTTTTTTGTGTGTATATAAATAAATAAATAAATAAATACATACATATATATATATAATTTTTTTCTCTGCCTCTGAACTGAATGATGTACAGAAGGTGATGTCAAGGTGTTGAAGTATGAATGTACTATATTTTTCTCCTGCAGTAGGATGTCACCTTATCTATGGTATAACACAGATATGTTCCATCCCATAATATATCATTTAAACTCCCCATTCGCTCCAGTTTGAACTGACTGCAACGAGAGCTCAAATTCAAGGATGAAAGATGGGAGCATCTCTTCTCTTGGCCTGCCGTTGCCATGGTGAATCACACTGACGATGTCACAGAGCCTACTCTAAAGTGGAAACTGAGTTTCTGGCTCCTGGAGACACCTGGTAGTGATCAGAGGACTGATGATGGAGTCCTGATGTGGAAACATAGAGATGACCAACTTTCTCTTTCACGTATCAGAGCTGCATGATGTATAAAGTTATTTCAAAAGCTACGATTTAATCCAGTCAGCCAGGCTTTCTATCATCTCACATTTACGTCTTATATCAACTCTCCCTGTTTGAAAGAAGAATGTTAAAATGGACCGGACCGGACCAGACTAGACCGGAGCATGTGTGCCAGAGTCAGTGAGTCTGTTACCGTGGCAGGCTGCGGGGCCGGCGGCTCCTGGGATCCAAACATGCTCTTCCACTCCTCGTTCATGGTGGAGTCCTGCTTGGTGTGCTTCCTGGCTGCAGGGAAACAACAGATGTCAGACCTCCCACCCTACAAACAGACCAGTCCAGCAGGACCAGCAAGAACCTCAGAACCCTGAACCTGAACCTAGCTCACAGGAGACCTCCACATACAGATCCACTCTGAGCATCACAGTTTCAGCTGAGTCAGTGTTTTTTAAAAGTGCATTTTTCTGCAAACAAACATGAGGACGATGTCAGGGACCTCCAGGAGAAGATGCAGGTTTTTAGGGAAGAAAACATCTGGTGTGAACGGGTTAAACAGAACCACAGATGAGACTGAAACCTTCTTCCTCAATATGACTCATCAAAAAAACTCTTAAATGACAAAAACGGTCAGAAAACACCCAAAAGAAACGCAGCCGAGTTTAAAATGACTACAAAAGCTGGAAAGGAGATGTTCCTCAGGGCGCTCATGTGGACCGCCCTGAGGAGCCCTCACTGAGCTGCAGTCCGACCCTGGATAAGTCCGGACCGGTTCAGTCAGGTCACAGAGCGACTCTAGAGGACTTGAACCTCTAGAGGCAGACTTACCTCTCTTGTCCTCGGCCTCTGCTTTGGGTTTGACCAGGTCCACCTGGCGGCCCGTGATGCCCAGAGTGGCCAGGTCGATGACGCCGGACTGGACCGCCTCTCCCAGGTGGCTCTGCTCGCCCATGTTGGCTTTGGCCTTGTTGGACTTCAGCATGAAGTCTTTGAGCGCCAGCAGCTTGTCCTCCTCGGCCTCCGTCATGCCCTGAGCAGCAGAGGACAACGGGAGGACACGCTCAGAGCTTCATTTACAGGGACTACTCTGATCCAGAACCCTGCACCTGGTCCAGAACCCAACACCTGGTCCAGAACCCTGCACCTGGTCCAGAACCCTGCACCTGGTCCAGAACCCTGCAGCGGATCAGGAACCCAACACCTGGTCCAGAACCCTGCAGCCGGTCCAGAACCCTGTACCTGGTCCAGAACTCTGCAGCTGATCCAGAACCCTGTAGCCATCTCAGAAAATAAACTTTAAAATACTTAGTTTGTTAATAAAGCACTGAACTACATGAAAGACTTGTTACTGTAGCAACCATCCAGACCACTCAGGTCTTCTAGTCCAGGTCTACTCTGTGTCCACAGAACCAGATCCAAACATGGAGAAGCAGCATTCAGCTTCGATGCTCCAAACATCTGGAAGAAACTCCCAGGAACCCTCAGTTCTTGGAAATGAAGGTTAAAACTTGAGTTTTTAAATCCTGATTCAGCACTGTAACACTGTATTGTTCCCTATTTTCATTACGTCTTTCTTTGATTCTGATGACTTGCTGACATTTTAGGGACATCTGAAGCTTTGACGACAACCTGAGACGTCTTTAACTCCAAATGTTCAGATCTTTACAGAGCGCTAACCTAATGACATGAAGAGATTAATGATGCTGATCCATCTGTCAGCCTCATTTGTTTCAGTTTTTCATCTCTCGGTTCCTCCTTTGAAGCTCTCCTCAAAGCTAATCTAATCAGTAGCTGCCCTGGTCTGACAGATGTGGATGGAGAAATGGAATTTCATCAAGGTCAGAGGAACTAAAACACCTCCAGTTTCCATCTGCCACTACTTTAAGTCGTAAACAGGAAGCATCTGTTCGTCATCAGACTCACAAAGCTTCTTGCTTCGTGATCTTGGAGATGTTTCGCTGGAACTTTCTATGGTTTATTTCTGAGGAACAACCATCCAGGTTGTTCAGAAGCCACAGAGCAACGTGTTCCGACACTTCTTCAACGTGAAATTACAGTTAGTTCTTCCACTTGCTCACAGAAAGCTCCAAACCTTCACTTTTACCAACAGCTGAATACATCTATGTGATAAGCTGCTGGGGAGCTGAACCTTCGTCACCGTCTGTCTTCACTGCTCAGACTGAATCATTTCATAGAATCAACGCTGTCTGTCTTCCGTGGTCTCTCTCTCTTCTCCTTTATCAGCTGATGTTGTGGTGATGTTGTCCTCCTCCTCTCCTCCCAAACCTTCCATCTTCAGACCATCCTGGTGTTCACCTGCACCAGTAAACTGGATGTCTACTGGTTGACCTGCAGTCCAACCCTCCAGCCTCCACACATTTATAGATTTATACCAGATGTTTGGAGATGTGGACGTGATTCTTGATCAAAATCACAGTCTGGCTGTTGTTCCTGAGCTCCTTCACAGGATGGATGACAACTGGGAGAAGTTGTCAGCTCGGCTCGGCGAGGTTTGACCACAAAATTCGGCGGTTTGGACGTTTTGCCATGAGATGTCCCGATGGACTTTAAGACAAACGGAAAATTCCTGAAGTCCGCCTGAACCCAAACAATGACTGATATCTGGATCTGGCTCCCCTGACGCTGGTCTTGGAAGGATGGCTATCTCAACTTCTCCTGGATGTTTGCACACAGATGCTCTTCCCCTCCTTCCCATCACCCTCCACTCCTGAGGATCTACTCTGGATCAGAGCTCTCCCAATGTCGTCTCCACGGTAACAGCTGTGTATTCGTCATCACCATTAGATGGCAGAGACAATGGCTGAGACTGAACTGGGGCAGAGTTTGAATGCTGACACATGCAAATACATAAAGATTACACTGCACACCCCCATGATGCCTTTCTTCCCTCTTCCATCCCTTTGTGCATCTATTTTCTTCTCTAGGAAGCTTCTCACGCTGGACACCCGGCTGCTGCCTCAGTCACCTGCTCCTGTCTACCTGTGTTGTGTGTTATATGTTCTCTTGGACGTGCTGGACTGAAAATAATTTGGTTGTACTGGGACGCTGGTGCAATGACAATACACTCATTCAATTCAATTCAATTCATCCCCTTTCAGTCCACCCCAGAACGGTTCCAGGTCCTGGTCCAGGTTTAGGCTTTGCCATGTGCAGGGGGGGTCATGGTCTGGGTTTCTGAGAAGAACTGGAGACGACTTTGTTGTAAACAGACGCTACAGAAATAAACTGAATAGAACTGAATATTGGTGCAGAAACAAAGACCTTTGGGATAAATTCTGGTCTTCAATGTGACTCCCAAACATGAGTTCTGTCAGTACGTTGTAGCAGAACCTGTTTCAGGAAACAACAGTCGCTAGACACAGATGGGTTTCTAACAAGGTCACCCAGCGAGTTCATGTCACCCAGCGAGCTCAGGTCACCCAACGCACTCAGGTCACCCAGCGAACTCAGGTAACCCAACAAGTTCATGTCACCCAACTCGCTGAGGTAACCCAACGTGCTCAGGTCACCCAGCTAGCTCAGGTCACCCAGCGAGCTCAGAACACCCAACGAGCTCAGGTCACCCAGCGAGCTCAGGTCACCCAGCGAGCTCAGGTCACCCAGCGCACTCAGGTCACCCAACGCACTCAGGTCACCCAGCGAGCTCAGGTCACCCAGCGAGCTCAGGTCACCCAGCGAGCTCAGGTCACCCAGCGAGCTCAGGTCACCCAGTGAGCTCAGGTCACCCAACGAGCTCAGGTCACCCAACGAGCTCAGGTCACCCAGCGCACTCAGGTCACCCAACGCACTCAGGTCACCCAACGCACTCAGGTCACCCAGCCAGCTCAGGTCACCCAGCCAGCTCATGTCACCCAGCGAGTTCATGTCACCCAGCGAGCTCAGGTCACCCAACGCACTCAGGTCACCCAGCAAGTTCATGTCACCCAGCGAGCTCAGGTCACCCAACGCACTCAGGTCACCCAGCGAGTTCATGTCACCCAGCGAGCTCAGGTCACCCAGCAAGTGCAGGTCACCCAGCAAGCTCAGGTCACCCAGCGAACTCAGGTAACGCAACAAGTTCATGTCACCCAACTCCCTTAGGTAACCCAACGTGCTCAGGTCACCCAATGCGCTCAGGTCACCCAACGCGCTCAGGTCACCCAACGCGCTCCTCCCGCCACGACCAGCCTGTGGAGTTCTGACCTGTGACAGCAGCTTCTTGAGGAGCTGGGCGATGGCCGGGTCATCGGGGTTCGGGCATTCAGGGATGGTCCCAGCACGCTTCTTCTGCCGCAGCAGCAGGTGTCTGAAGAGGCTGGAGATGTCTTTGGAGCGGAGGGCGTAGTCGAAAATGGAGCGACTCACCGGCTCCTTCAGGACACTCAGCAGGACCAGCTCCTTTTCGATCTGGGGGGACACCAAAACCACCACCTCCAAGCTAAAACCAGACTCAATAAAGTCACTTAAGTTCCCTTCTTACAAATTTATAACATAGGAAATTTACAATTCTGTCCTGCGCGTGTTTTCTCTTGCAAAACGTTCATGTTTAAGAGGTAATATTTAGGTTTTCCGGCAGATTTCTTCTCATAAATTTGAAAGTTAAATAAAGTCAGAAATTCTTCGCTTTTGCTGATTCTTAGGTTTATTAAATTAGAAATTCTCACCATATTGTGAGTTTTTAAGTCCCTGTTTTCATCATAAAAACTAAAATTCTTAGAATTGTTTTTCCCCCACTTCCCACTTTTCTTGAAAAATTGGATGTTTATAAAGACAGATGGTGAAAATTGTGATTTTACAGACACATTTTCCCAAAATGTATTTAAAAAGGGTTTGAGTTTGAGCTTTTTTCTTGAACATTTTAAAATGTATAAAGTCAGAATTTGAGATTTTTTTTCCCCCTTAAATTCATTTATTTTGAAAAAAGTCTAAGAAAAAAACAAATCATTTATAAAACATTTCTGAAATTTTTCTGAACAATTAATATGCAGATTTTTGAGTTTATAAAGTTTTTTTTGGTACTAGTGGCCTTTATTGACAGTTGGTAGAGACAGTAATGGGGGAAGACACGCAGCAAAGGGTCACGGGGCGGGAGTCGAACCCGCTGCACGAAGGCGGGGCCTCTGTACCTGGGTCACCTGCTTTAACCACTAGGCTACACAGCGGCCCGAGTTTATAAAGTCTTAAATTCTCAGGTTTTTATTTCCTTCCCTCGACAGAATCTTACGCCCAGCCCCCAAAAAAGCTCAAAACCATGCGGGAAGATGAGGAGGATGGGGGCGGGGCATCACCTGGATGATGGGCTGGGTCAGGAACGGGTTGAGGTGGGGCATCAGTTTGCAGTAGACGTCGGCCACGTTGAGGTGCTGTGCCACCACGGTGATGAAGCCCACCGCCCCATAACGGATCCACAGGTTGGGGTGACAGAGGAACGGAGCTGCAGGAAGGTTAAAATCCACTTTAATCCAGTTTAAAGAACTCATCATCATTTCACTACTGTTGGTCCTTTCTGGTTTTGGTCAGAAAATGAGGCAACTCCCACATGGAGCCTGTTACCATGGTAACTCCCTCTACAAACATATTCATGTCCCATTTCTAGCTAGAAACTAGAACAACTTTATCAGCTGAAGGTGCTGCACTCACCACAAAATGGATTATTAAAAAACAATAAATAAATATAAAAATAATCTAGTCAAACCTTTTTTTTTTACATAAGAAAAATAAGTTTGTTTTAAATTTTAATTTTGAGAATTCAAGCCAAGTAAATTTTCCTTTCCATTTTTTCACTTCATATAAACAAATCTGAGCAGATTTAAGAACATTAATCCTTAAAGCTCTGGCAGCAATAAATGGTTTTTCTATTATTTTTGTTAATACAACAGACCAAGTGCAAAAGCTGAGTGTTTATTTTGAATTTAAATGAGGAGAAGAGTGTGGAAGTCCTGGAGACTAAATGAACAGCTGTGAACAGTGAACGACTAGCGGTGAAGGACTAGTGGTGAAGGACTAGTGGTGAAGGACTAACAATGAAGGACTAACAATGAAGGACTAACAATGAAGGACTAACAATGAAGGACTAACAATGAAGGACTAGTGGTGAAGGACTAACAATGAAGGACTAACAATGAAGGA
>JBAMYA010000004.1:11984082-11994890 GCA_037176975.1 Arrhamphus sclerolepis | reverse complement strand
CAGAAACCCCCTTCAGATCTGTGTGCACAGACACACACACACACGCACTCACACTCACACAACCACACACACACACATATATATATATATATATATATGTATGTATGTATGTATGTATGTATGTATGTATGCATGTATACATGCGCACACACACGGCCTATAGAGACACACGTGTGCAGATATTATTTTTAGCTAATCAAATATTATGAGTCAAATATTTGCCATGCAAATATATAGCCTATCTGCAGTCCATGTATGCAAATCTAAATCTGTGTTTGAAAAAATCACAGCTTGGAATTGGTTAGCGAGCCTGGACTATTACCGTCCGGACTGTAATAATCTACGCAACCATTGGAGTTGCTTTTCTCATCACACAGGGGAACCACAAAGGCGCATGCGGCGCGCAGGCTGCCTCACCTGGGACGCATCGCACAGAGGTGCTGCGAGAGCTCTTGCTTGGACTTCAAGGATTTCCTCGTTTTCATATAATAAATGTACTGCAGACCCGCAACTACATATGTATGTAACCAATAAAGAGACCGGATGAAAGAAGTACAAGCCGTAGAAAGAACAGGTCATCTCGGTTGGCTGTACGAGCGGAAATATATTATCTCGTAAGTAACCTTAAGCTTCATCTTTTGTTTGTTGCTAAAATATTTAACAACTTTGTGAACGCAAGACAGATTGACAGACGTTAGCGGGTGTGAAACGAGAAACGATTTTCAGTTTAAGGACAAACAACTTATTTATCAAATAAAATTACGAGCTAATTCTCTTTATTTAATAGTAGTTGATCCACAGTGTGTGTTCCGGGGCTGTGTGTCTGCCAACAGCCACATAGGTAGCTACATGATGATGCTCTGAGTGTGAAGACAAGAACAGATAATAACCCCCACTGGACTGTCACTAAGGAGACGGGAACTATAGAGGATTAACTGCGTTGATAATATCTTACAGAGTCATATAACACTGCTCTGTGTTAAGAGAGGATACATGATTATTTATGATTTTTTTTTCTCTTTTAAGTGTATAGGAACACAGTTTATGCTTTGAGGGTTTTTTCACCTATTTTTCTGTGAGCAGGTCTGACTTTTACACCAACAATGGGGAAATGCTGCAAATGCAACAGCAGACTGCTGTGCATGTGTCTGCTGCCTTTTATGATGACCGGCCACCTTCTGATTTATATCATGGTGTCCATCTTTGTCACCATGTCCTACGCTCCTCCAAAAATAACCATTCACTATGTTGCCCCTGGGATTTCAGCTAATTCTTCATCTCTGGCCTCTCACCCACTTGGCCCTTTCTGGAACCTTCGTTTGGAGGACCGGGCTATGTGGAACCAGTTGCAGCATGCTTGGGACCGTGAGAACAATCCAATACTGCGAAGAAACACAAGTGGGATAAGGAGGAAACCAAAAGCTCAGATTTTAACTGAAATCGAGGATGAATGCTTTTCCGATTGCATGTCACAGAAGTGTTCAGTCCCTCGAAGACATGACTTAAACAGTTTGCCAGAACACATGAGGGCATTTATCAGCTCAATGCACTGCAGGGAGTACCCCCTTCTTATCAATCAGCCTGATCTGTGCAGGAGGGAAAACAGTGACTTTGGAGTGGACTCTCCTGTTCTTCTCATGGCCATCAAATCTCAAGTGGGAAACTTCGAAAACAGACAGGCCATTCGTGAAACGTGGGGGCGCAGTGGTGTGGTGAGTGGAATTTCAAACAAGAAAGGGGGACTAGTCTATACAGTTTTCCTGCTTGGAAGACAGGACTCAAGTACAGGTCCTCACCCAGACCTGAACAACCTCCTGGAACTTGAGAACCAGAAGTATGGGGATATCCTGCAGTGGGATTTCAGAGACACTTTCTTCAATCTGACCTTAAAGGACTTGCTGCTGTGGCAGTGGCTCCAGCAGTACTGCCCCACTGCTACGTTTGTCTTCAAAGGGGATGATGATGTCTTCGTTCGAACCGATGCCCTTCTGGACTACCTGCACAAGAAAAGGGAGGAGCACATCCTGTGGAGAGGTAATACAAATGAAACTGACATGGATTTGTTTGTTGGGGATGTGATCAGTAATGCAATGCCTAACCGTGAGCCATCTACTAAATACTACATACCCAACAGTTTCTACAAAGGCGTGTACCCACCTTATGCTGGTGGAGGTGGTGTGGTGTATTCTGGCTCACTCGCATTACGTTTGAAAGAGGTGTCTGAGAGAGTCCGCCTTTTCCCAATAGATGATGTTTATCTTGGCATGTGCCTGCAAAAACTTGGGCTGCCCCCAAGCCATCACCCAGGATTCTTAACATTCGATCTCCCCTTTACAGACAGGGGAAATCCCTGCGCATACAAATCTGTTCTTCTTGTTCACAAACGAAGTCCCAAGGAGATGTTGACTCTGTGGAAACAGCTCCAGAACATGCCTGATCAATGCTGAGGCTCATTTGCTAATCAAATAGCTCTCAGTAAGCATGCTGCCAGATGAACACCAACACAACCATTTGGAAAAAATAAAAGATAAAGAAAAACTATATATGATTGCATCCTGATGGAAAGCAAGCAGCACCCTGTTTAGGTGTAACGCACCTTTCCACTGAGCGTTATGAAATGCTGATGAAACTGATCTACCTCAACAGATGTTTTTTGTTGTTGTTCTTTTTTAAATGATGTCTTTTTAGATAAAGGGCATATAGATAGTGATACTCTTGTAATATGTGCTGGTATAAATTTGCACTCTTTAACCTAAAAGTTATATTTTACCACATAAAAAATCTATAAAACCTTATATGCTGGGTGAATAGAATGCTTTCAGTGCCTATAAAGTAATGGTTGGTGAGCTTTTATTTCCATAAAAAGGTCATTACCACTCATGAAGAGCAAATCCACATGTCCACTGTACACAGCTGCATCTTTTTCTGTGCAGTCGTCTTTGATCTCTGTAAAGTCTTGGAGGAATTCTTAAATATGCCAGCACTTTTCATTTTGCTATAAAGACTATAATGATTAGAAGAATTATGTTAATTTTCTCTCTGTGGCTTTCGAGCTGCTAAAACCTGAGTATGATGGATTCTGTAATTTTATGTAAGATTTATTACATCCTCTGCATTGAAAATGAATGAGACGGGCACATTAATGGAGGTAAACCACAGGATTGCTGTATTTTACTGGATTACAAAAATGTACATATATTCTTGAGAAAGTAAATGTTTTCAAAGCTTTTTATTGGATGTTTTCATTTCATTATTATGGTCATGGGGTTTTATTGTGGTTGAATGAACATATGAAAGTCTTTCAATCAAATAATTTCTCGGAAAGATGTGCAAAAAAACAAAAACAAAAAACAATTACATGGTTGAAAAATCACCAGCCTTCTGTGCTAAGAAGAGACTCTTGTGGTGCCTTCTCTCTGCTCTCTTCTCTCCATCACAGTGAGGCCCAGACTAGTCTCTATTGATCTTGTTACTGATAACCACAAGAGGACCATTGGAGCTCTTAGAGTAGAAGTGTTTCTTACTATTCTCTTTGTTCAGTTCATTTTCCCAGTTTAGATTGTGCTGCATTTCGTTGAACATGCAAATGGTAAAAAAAAAAAAGGAGAAACAGAAGAAAATAGAAAAGATAAAATATGCAACTTGAGTTTGAATCTAATGAAAGGTTTGACAGATATCTGTGCTGATAGCTCCCATGGCTGTATGTAACACACAGGTTTTCTAAAGTGTGCTTTTGAAACCTCTTTCAGCCTTGCATTATGGGGCGCCATGTTGCCTGTCAATTTAACTGCAAATGAATATTACTTTCAATTAATTCTGATCAAATCTGTCCAGTCATCCTCATTTTAAGGGTTGCTATTGAAACAACATCCAAAACAAGTGCTGCTAGAGCTGAAAAGAGGACGAGCAGACCTCAGCAGTAGAGCGTCCAATTTGTAGATCAGGGCTCTTTCTTCTTTTTACCGAAAAGTCTGTACTACAGTTGCACTGTACACTGTGTACTTCTTCAGCATAGCAACTTTATACTTAGATCGGCTCTGTGAAAGATTTAAACAAGTTTCTGCTGTAGTCAAGTAAAACAGTTGTATATGGTTTACGACTATCACTTCCCCCCAGAATCATGAAATGTCATAAAATGCATCTGTTATGTTGTGCATGTTGCTCATGCACAGCAGAAAAAACATTTTCTTATCATCTTTTAAATATCCCATATTCTAGTTATCTATATATCCTGTAGCCAGCAAATGATGTATTAAAAATAAATATCTGATACCTAAAACAAGACTAGTCATAAAAAAAAGGTTTCTTGTATGAAACAGCTCCACCTAGTTGATATCTGTGCTAACGTCCACCTCCTCAACCTCACTGCTGAAGTAGAAAAGAACAAGCTGTTTCATCCCGCAAGGAGAAGACTCATCGCTGAAATCAGTTGTTGATCAGATGTTGTCCTCTCGTGGATTCCAGTCTGCTCTCAGTCCTCTCAGAAGCAGGAGGACGGGAAAGGCTGCTTCTCTTCCAGACTCCAGGAGGTCTGCTACCTGTCTGCAGATGGAAAGCTCCACATCCAGGAAAGCGAAGTTCCAAGTGTTGAGGAGGCTGAGAGAGAGCTGACGATCAAGAGGAGGAACCACAGCAGAGTGTTGACAGACAGAAGACAGCAGAGCAGAGACACAGCTGGAAGCAGAGACTGATACACTTGATGTGTCTGTGAGAAATATCTGATACTGACGAATGACCAGCAATGTGAACTTTTCTATTTGCTCCGTTTATATTTAAAACATATGAAAGTACTCCCAAATAAACAGTCTTAGGTGTTTTTACTTCTCCATTCTTTTTCATGTTGTTCTGAAAGTTTGTTTGAATCTATAAATAATCTGATCAAAGATCTGGAGGCGTAGGCCAGCTTGGTTATAGTCATTTTAACATTTCCAGTTCAACTGTTCAAAAGAAACATGCTCAAGAGAAAATGAGTTATAAGGCATAAAAAGGAGACCAGAAGAAGACTTAAACCTGTTAATGTAAGAAAATCTTACACACAAAAAAATTTAAAACTTCAGAAAAAATTACATCAAACTTTTCATAATGTAAGTATAAAATCTGAAAAGTATTTATGCACATCCAAATTATGAATTTAAGTTCAATAAAGGGCGACTCAATCAAAATATATCCTATTGAGCACTGAAAAAAGTACAAATTACAACATAGATAGAAAATATTTGTCAAGAAGCATGACCTCATGAAACATACTATTGAAACATACTATATAACTATTATAGTCATGGAAATAACATCATTTTTCAAACATATCGGTTAAAAAAACATTCTATGAAGCAAAAGTATTTTGATACATTTTCACATTGCATCATGTAGGAAGAAATAATTAACTTTACTGATCACTGAATTTACATATGAACAACAAAATCTAAAAATTGTTTTGGGAATCTATCAGAAATTGTTACACGTTATCTTTGAATAAGCACAGGCTTCATTCTTTCCAGACTGAGACAGAGGCATGCTGAGCTTTGTTTCCTCTGAACTTCCTGCTCAGATGGAGCTGTCACTCGAAGAAAATTTCAAATCAGACTTTAAAAACATATGACGTCATGACTTTTGTCAAACAGCACCACTTAGTGGAAACAAGGTAACATCCAAAAACTTCTTGAGGACTCTGGACAAGACGGAATAAACAGTCCCTGAAAACGTGGACTGATACACGAGTTGGATTATTGGGAAATGTTTTGCACTGATGAATTAAGAAAAAAATGTTCTTTTCTAAGCTTGTAAGTGAAACAATAAAAAAGTCTGAAAAAACTGAGCATATCTATCTATCTATCTACCTATTTTTTTTTCTTAAATATGAATACATTACACCCCCCCCCACCCCACCCCCCCAAAAAAAAGAAAAAAAAAATATTTTGCAAGGTTAAATAGTTAAATATCGTTTTCTGGCATTATTACTATCACTGAATAAACGAATCTGCACATTTGCTTGTTTGCCTCTGAAAGACAGGCTGCAGCGATCAAAAGACACCACATGGGAGGAAATGTTCCCAAATTAATGAAAATCCACTGAATATCCTTAAATAAATATTTTACTTGTTCATAGATTATGTTGTATTGAGGTCCGAAAAATGAATGTACTTGCTACAGAAAACAAAACAAGAACAAGAACAACAAAAAAAAACACATTAGTCTTCAGGATATAAAAGCCAACGTGTGGTCACAGGTCTTGTGAAACAGCACCACCCAGTGGATATTTGTGTTAATGTTTAGAAACTTCTTGAACAGTGTGGACTTCCACGAGTTAGTATATAAAGCCGAACGAGCAGCACACGAGAGAACAGACAGGTGGAGGAAGATTCAGCGCGGGGAAAAAAGAAAATAAACATTTGCAGAGAAAGCTGCAGGAAACGAGCATCAGTCTGGAGCAGATCCAAGACAGGATCCAGGAAGAGACGGGGCCTTTCCAGAGCAGTGTGGCCCTGAAACCAGTCTCCTGCCAGCTGCAGAAGGAGGGACGGCACTTTGGCCTGAACCTGGACACTCGAGGCTTTTCTCCAGGAGCTGTCAGGCAGGTGGGCCAGTATTGTACAGAAAAATATGATATATCATAAACAAATATGCATTCATGGTTTATTTAATGTAGAATTCACAACAAATAATACATATTTTAGAACTCCTTGTCGATGGCATTATAATAATTTTTAATTTGCATTTGAGAAATGCATATTAAAAATATTATGCTAGATATATAGCTCGACCTAGTTTTCAGACGAACTCCTTCATTCAGTGAAACATCTGTATTTTTTTTTCCTCTGTCAATGTAATTTTGAAACAATTCCTCTAGATGGCAGCATTTTCTACCACATCACTTACCTGCTAACATTCCTCCAAATCATTCAATTTATAATGACGGTTTAACACTTTGCAAATAGACGTCATTACAGATCAAGACATTTAATAACAGAGAGAGAGAAAAAAAGGGAAAACACTGTTCATGTTCACTGTTACTTCCACTGATTTGCTGTTACTTTGGTTCATTATCAACAGTACAACATGTATTACTATTTTTATCCATATTTCAGTAACTTCTCATTTCTGTCGATGACTGCATACTTTTTAAGACCTCCATTGTAATTACAGATCATTAATGCTTAAGTCCTCATTTGGATGCCCCAACCCCCTGCCCCTTAGCCAAGTCGTAGCCTATGATTTTAAAATCATGCTTCCATTATGATTCTCATGTATTGCTAATAACAGTTTGAACGTGTCATCTGCTCATATTTTGTTCATTTGTCTATATGGTACAGATCAAAGACTGATGTGGAGGACTGTGTGAAGAAGTAGGGCAAAAACGACAAGATTTTAAACCCACAGCCTTCTTTTCAGCATATTCTATCTCCAAAGTGCATGCGGAGGGATGATGAAACCTGGCAAACACAGCGCTCTGCTGCTCAGGGATATTGTGTCAAGGCTGATGTCAATATTTTTGACACATAAAGAGAATATATGAGTTTTCTGAGGAGGAAAGACTTTTTTTTCTGTAAGGCATTCACCTTTGGATGAACTCCTCAAAGTGAAGGCAGGATAGAGATGAGGATGAGGAGGGGGAGAAAAAAAATGAAAGGTAGCAAAAATAGAGGAAGGATGAGGAAGAGGATGAGGAGGAGAAAGCAAGGCTCAGCTCCAAGTAAATCATCTGCATTGTTCTCCTAATGCGGCTTGTATGCACCAAAGCACGCAAACATATGCACGTGCACACTCACACATGCACATACAAGTAAGCTTGGGCATTTCCTTGTTCCTGTCTTAGTCTGTCCCTTGTGAAGATGTTTTTTTTTCTTTTTTCTTTTAATGCGCCATAATCCCCTCTTTCCCTTGAATGCATAAAAAAAAAAGATATCTTTCGATCTGTGTAAGTGTTTCTGACGGCCACCAGCTCATCACAAACACACACACACGCACACACACACACACACACACACACACATACGTGGAGCTGCCAGCTCATCAACATGCAGTGATTCCTTTGGTGGTGGATCGCAGGCTGTTAATTGGCTGCAAAGCAGAACTTGTGTGCTTTTCTCTGTGTGTGTGTGTGTGTGTGTGTGTGTCTATACTGCAGAGCTGGAGTTGTTCAGAAATTCCTGTCACGTCCCAGCGTCTCGATTAAGACATTGCTCCAGTTTCGAAGAGACAGACATGTGGGGAGGAGGGAAAGAGAAGAGGAGAAGAGGAGAGGATGCAAGCGGGTGGGGGAAAGATGAGAGAAAGCTAGAAGAGTGGGGAGAGAATAAGAGAGGTGATGAGGCAGGACTCAGCAAAGGACAAAAAGAAAAGACAAGGCAGAGGGGAGTGTGTCAGGAAAGTGGTGAAATACTGCAGTCGTATGTGTGTGTAACCTATCCTATCTGCTGCCTTTCTTATGGAGACACGAACATGCACACACACACACACACACACACACACACACACACACACACACACACACACACACTGGAATTAAGTACTTCACACACACTAAAGAGACTCAAAGTAATTAATCACAATGAACCTTTGCATAAGTCAACATGCTCCTCTGTGATATTAGTAAACCTAATGGTACAACAGCCTTCTGAATAATCAGCTGAGCTGCAACAATAATGAATAATAATTCCCTTGGAGGCTGGAAATGAAATGAAAACATGAAACCATTACTAAACCAGTTAGCCATCATCTAAACGCAGTCAGCGAAGCGTCCATCAGTGGTCTACGCTACAGTTGTCTACATGCAAACCTGAACACAACCTACAACTTTAGGATGGGTTTTCTTGCGCTGACCTGAGCTTCTACAACTAGTCCCAAGTCCCAACTAGGTCTCAAGTCATCAGGTAAATCCGTCTAAAAGGGCTTCTGAGGTCCTGGGATCATAACCTCCAGGAATGTTGCAGCAGGGATCTGGGAAGCCTTTCCTAAGAGCAGGAAGCACCTGTTTGTTTGTTTACCAGCTTGGTTTTGTTGAATAAACAACATTCATTTCTGCATCTCAGGCCCAGAACACACTGAGGAACGTTGGGACACCGACAGGGTCTCCACATGATACCTGGAAGGGGGACAGGACTGCAGACTGATGACCACCACGCCCACCTGCAGCCCCTCCTCAGGTAGCACCAGACACCTTACTGGGAACCAGTAAATTTAATGGTGCCCTTTCTGAGCTCATTGTCTTAAACTGGTTTGAGTAAACTGTACATGCTGAGGACACGTTTTACTTACCTGAGCTTCTACTCTGATCCAGACTGATGTGGTCTGAAGAGTCCTGATCTACTCTGATCCAGACTGATGTGGTCTGACGAGTCCAGATCTACTCTGATCCACACTGATGTGGTCTGACGAGTCCTGATCTCCTATGATCCACACTGATGTGGTCTGACGAGTCCAGATCTACTCTGATCCACACTGATGTGGTCTGACGAGGCCAGATCTACTCTGATCCACACTGATGTGGTCTGACGAGTCCAGATCTACTCTGATCCAGATTGATGTGGTCTGACGAGTCCAGATCTCCTCTGATCCACACTGATGTGGTCTGACGAGTCCTGATGTACTCTGATTCACAATGATGTGGTCTAGGAGCAGGTCTAGGGTTCAGGTCTAGGAGCAGGTCTAGGTTGAGGTCTAGAAGCAGGTATAGGTTCAGGTCTAGAAGCAGGTCTAGGTTCAAGTCTAGGTTCAGGTCTAGGAGCACGTCTAGGTTCAGGTCAAGGAGCAGGTCCTGTGTTCAGGTCTAGGAGCACGTCTAGGTTCAGGTCTAGGAGCAGGTCTAGGAGCACGTCTAGGTTCAGGTCTAGGAGCACGTCTAGGTTCAGGTCTAGGTTCAGGTCTAGGAGCATGTCTAGGTTCAGGTCTAGGTTCAGGTCTAGGAGCACGTCTAGGTTCAGGTCTAGGAGCAGGTCTAGGTTCAGGTCTAGGAGCATGTCTAGGTTCAAGTCTAGGAGCAGGTCTAGGTTCAGGTCTAGGAGCTTGTCTAGGTTCAGGTCTAGGTTCAGGTCTAGGAGCAGGTCTAGGTTCAGGTCTAGGTTCAGGTCTAGGTTCAGGTCTAGGAGCAGGTCTAGGTTCAGGTTCTAGGTTCAGGTCTAGGTTCAGGTCTAGGTTCAGGTCTAGGTTCAGGTCTAGGAGCAGGTCTAGGTTCAGGTCTAGGAGCACGTCTAGGTTCAGGTCTAGGTTCAGGTCTAGGCTCAGGTCTAGGAGCAGATCTAGGTTCAGGTCTAGGTTCAGGTCTAGGAGCAGATCTAGGTTCAGGTCTAGGTTCAGGTCTAGGAGCAGGTCTAGGTTCAGGTTCTAGGTTCATATTCTGGGATGATAATAACAGAATTTATGGAGCTGAAACTGTGAAAGAGTTCAGGGAGGATTGATGGCCCACCAGAGTCCAGACCTGAACCCCACTACAGAGTCCAGGCCTGAACCCTACCACAGAGTCTAGACCTGAAGCCCAACACAGAGTCCAGACCTGAACCTGGGGTTTGCTGTTGCATAAGTTTCTCTAAAATAATAACTTTTCTTCTTAATTCTTCTGTGCATTAATTAATGCTACAATCACGTACGTGTAGATAATCTGTCCAACGTAAACTAATCCAACGTCGCACCATCACGGATCCTTTCCAGGTCTCTCCAGGCCAGAGACGCTGTCATGACTCTGGACCTGGTTAAGAACTTTTAAAGCCCATTCCAGCACAGAAATTCAAACCTTCGCTTCTTACCCGGCTGGCCTTTGGCAGGAGGGTCCCCCTAAGAGCCGGGTTCTGCTCAAGGTTTCTTCCCATGAGGGA
>JBAMYA010000004.1:11963355-11983982 GCA_037176975.1 Arrhamphus sclerolepis | reverse complement strand
TTTTTATTTTTCCAGTATCTTGACAAGTAGTAGTTTGGCACTTAGACATGTCAGGATATGCATATACATGTGTGTGTGTGTGTGTGTGTGTGTGTGTGTATACAGACACTGACAGTCCTGCTCACCACCATCAGGTGGCTGACTCTGGTCCACTCTGAAAGACTGAAATAATCTTCTGGTTAGACGACATAAGAATGGAAATGTGTCATTAAAAAAGTTATAAAGATAAGAAATAAGAAAATAAACCAACTTTGACTGGAAGATTTTAGGCTGTTGGAGGGTGTGCTCACTCTTCTAATTCAGTCTTCTGGTCTAAAGTAAAAGCAAAAGAAAAACAGCAAAAGTGTTGTTTTGATTTGCTTCCTCATATTGAACCAACAAATGATAAATATGCTTGAGGTCACAGTCTGGTAGAAAAAGCATGTCTGGTGTAGGCTACATTGTACTTCTATGTTACAAACTACCAAAGTAATATTGTGTGGTTTTCTCAATATGGTTGCTGGATTATAGTAGAATTTTAGGAATGAAGGAGAAAAATGGTTCCAGGAGTTCCTGTGCTTGGAAGCAGTGGACTCAATGTGCCACACTGTAATAAACTCCCAAGCTTATCACACTCTTGAAACACATAACGCTCTTATCCAAGTCGTGAAAGAGTAAAATAATCATTTGTATGTCTTCAGTCCACACTGCGTTCATGTTTCAGTTGGGCTGACCCAGAAGCAGGTGAGTCCTTCTTATGTTGCTGTCATGATCTGCCAACACAGACACCTGAAAAAACAATTGGATTAGTTCATTTTCAGATTGTAGATTGGTTTTAGATTATGTTAATATTAAATTTATGAAAGACACAAAGGGAAACTTGTAACAAAGTGTCAGTGGGGTTTTAATCTTTTCTGCATGTTATTCATATTCTGATAAACCTGCTAAACCATTGTTAAGTCTCTTATAAGCATTAGTTCATCTAAAAAAATGATCCAACAGCAACACAAGCAATGAAGGTGTGCAAAAATCAGCCAGAACATCCAATACTTTATAAGCCCCCCCTTCTTTTACCCCAACATCTCTGACTCATCATGGCAGGAACTTGTGACCTGCATTCCTTAATGTCGGACAATAGATTGATGGAGCCTTCAAACTGACGAAAAAAGAACTTTTCCAATTTTTTGCTCAGATCCCCCTACAGTCATGGAGGTTAAATTACTTTTTACGATGCAGTCAAGAATTCTACTCTTGCCCAACTGACTTAATTAACTTTGTTAATTATTTTTGGTAACCTTTGAGCCACTCCGTTGCATCAGTGTTGATGTTTGACATCGTGCTGTAAAGTGATATGAAGCTGTGGCAACTGGGACAGGAATCCAAAAGTAATTTGGTTGGCTTTTGCTAATGGTAGGGACAGGAGATTAGGACCGCTAGATGACCCTTCTGAAAAGTAATCAGATATTCATTCAGATAAAATTGAAAATGCTATTTCCAATGCTGCTTTAAATTCTTCCTGTTATGAATAAATCTTGTTCTTGGAACATTAAGTTGATTAACAGTTAAGTTGATTCTGATTCAGGAGATGTCTAGGCTACTCTATAGCTGTGCTCTTCATTCAATAAATACTAATATCCTTTATTTAAACAGGTAAAAAACTCATTGAGATTTAAAATCTCTTTTCCAAGAGTGACCTGTCCAAGACAGCAGCTTAAAAACAGGATGGTTACAGCAAGGACACAAGATACAAATAAAATACAATCAACAAGTATGGTCACATGATCCAATTGAGATCATTTCCCTGGCTTTTGTGATTGATTTAAATTCCCCCTGAGATACAAAATATGTCAGTTTCAGGTCCTTTTGCACATCATTCCAGGTAGATGGGGCAGAAAATTTCAAAGCCTTTTTGTCCAGTTCAGCTCTGAGGACCTGCATCTGTATAATGTCCAAAGAACATAGACCGTATCGGCTGAGGTTTCTGTCCATGTTTGAAAACAAATATGAAGGCAAAAGTCCAGGAATAGATTTATAAATATAAATCAGCCACTGAGAGAGTGTACGGACAAACAAAGAAGGACAATGTGCAGCAGCGCATGAGGAGTAGTGATGGACATGATAGTTGCAACCAGTAATAAAACGCAGAGCAAACTGGTCTACAATATCCAGTTTCTTTAAAAACTGATCAGGAGCATTCATAAAAAAAAGCAGGTCTCCATAGTTTAACAAGGGTAAAAAAAGTGGTTGTGATCAAATGTTTTCTGACTCGTAATGATAAAAAACATGATTTATTTCTAAAAAAAGAAACCCAATTTCATCTTGGAAACAAGCTGATGGACGTGCAGTTTAAAGGACAGGTCCTCATCAGTTAGAATGACTAAGCATTTATAAGATGTGACAATTTCAGTTTCAACCCCAACAACAGTTTGCAGCCTAGGAAGGTAAGATGGAAGCTGCTGGCCATTTGAAAACAGCATCTTTGATTTATCTGCATTCAGGACCAACTGGAGCTGAGTCAGATGGAACTGAACAGTGTCAAAGGTCAAAGGCTGCCTGCAACTCAAGGCTTTTTAAAGCTGAAGATGAACAAGAAACTTCTGTATCATCAGCATAAAAATGGGACTCAGCATCAGACAAATCATCACAAGGATTATTTAGATAAATTATGAGGAACAATGACCCCTGTATAGAACCCTGAGGAACACCCTTTCGAACAGGGAGGACAGAGAGGAAAGACCTGGTGGCTTGGACACACGGCATTCTGTCTGATAAAAATGAGAGAACCAGTTTACAGCCTAATTAGATGAACTGGTCTTGTAGAGCCTACCTGCCAGGACAACATGGTCGACTGTGTCAAACTCCTTTGAAAAGTCTATGAAAAGAGCTGCTCAGTGTTTTCAGTCGCCTAGCGTCTCTATGATGTCATTTATCACTTTAACAGCCACAGTTATTGTACTGAGCTGTTTATGGAAACCTGATTGGTATTGTGAGAGGAGACCACTAGTATTTAAAAAAACATTTAAGTTGTTCACTGACCAACTTTTCTAAAATTCTGGAGAGAACACACAATTTAGAGATGGGCCTGTAGTTATTAACGACAGCGGGATCATCAGCAGGGACGGACAGAGGATATGACAGAGGTTCTGCAGACTTGCTGAGGTCCAGTTGCTGTAAAGCTCTACGGACCTCAGCTTCATCAAAAGGAATCAGATCAAATCCTGGAAGTGCTCATTAAAATAATTAAGAATGGCTGATTTATGCAGGCAGGTCATTTGTCTGTGATTTCATCCTCAAATGAAGATTTGATAACTTTCCAAAACTTCCTAGGATCATTTAGGTTATAGATAGTTTTATCAACATAAAAATTAGACTTAGTCTTCTTAAGAAGGGAAGTAAAGCGATTTCTGAGCTGTCTGAATATCAGCGAGTCATCCAGGGATTTAGATTTTCTGGCCTGAGCCCAGTCATCATCCCTCGCTTTAAGGAGACTGGACAACTCCAGCGACAGCTGGGGATTGTTTCTACTCTTAAGTCTAAATTTGCAGAGAGGGGCCTGTTTATTTATAATAATACTAAAATCATCATAAAATAACTTCCATGCCAGCTCTGCATCATTAAAAAGTGAGATTCTGGATCAATCAAAGTGCCATAGATCACGATGAAAACCCTGCTCACAGAAATGTTTATAATCCATGATAATAGTAATACTACGTGCCCGGGGCACGGTGGCGCAGCGTGTAGCACAATCGCCATTTAAGGTTTAGCCGCGTTAACAATTTGTGTAAGGTTAAAAGAATTGCACATAGATTTAAAACTGGCAGAGACAGAGGACAACCAATCCCAGTTCAGATCCCCTGTAAGAAGAATTTCACTGAAGTCTAAAATGGAAAGTTGCTTATTCAGCGATGATGAAGTCTCACTACTAGCAGGTGGTCTATAACAGCCTACAATGGTGAGAAGGTGGCCTTTTAAAAGCTCCAACTTTAGAGCAAGAAATTCAAATTGACTGCTGAGGGAAAAAGATAAATGAACAGTAACGTAATTTCTGTCATGTTGCTACACCGCCACCTTTAGGACGGCCACAATGATAAACATTGTGTCCTTTAATAGCAATTTCTTTGTCTGTGAATGATTCCCTTAGCCAAGTTTCAGATAGGACAAGAATGTCAGTATCAGTAGATTTAATCAAGATTTTAACGAGGTCAAGTTTTGGCAATTTAACATTTAAGTGCATAACACCTAGCCCTGATCTGGATTCAAAATCAGTTGGAGTACTCAAATAGTGTATCTCTGGGCTGGGGTTGAGTTCAATGTTTCCAGACTGTAAAAGCAAAAGAAAAACAAAACCTATCTTCCTCACTGGGTATGTAGTGTTTTAGTAGAACTATGCGTATTCCTTGTGCTACTAGAACTTGCGGGATAAGAATGAAGTGATAACAACCGGTCTTGTGTAATGAATAATACAACATAGTGAAGCAAAATGGCATCATCGGTACAATGCATCGTCCAGGTGGGCCAGAACTCGAAAAAGAGGGTACCCCAATCAGTGCTTTGAGTAAGAATAGTACAGTCTTCCCCATATTCAGTGGGGGCTATTGGAGGCTAGCTGCTGCAGAGCTGGTGGAGGCTAGCTGCTGCAGGGCTAGTTGAAGCTAGCTGCTGCAGAGCTGGTGCTAGCTGCTGTGTTTCATTGTGAAACTTGAGTTGCTCGCCATGCAGCAGTGACTCATTGCAATTGGGGCATGCTACGTGTCAAAGTGGCATCCCTGTGACTGGCAGGACCCAAAGTTTCCCTGTTGAGTATTGCACTTTAATTCAAAGTGAAAAAGTACTGAATCCCAAACTGAAATGAAGTTTAATGCAAAGCAATAAAATAGTATTCACTTGGCTCATGAGTAGTTTTAATATTGAAGTTAAGCAAACATGCTTATGCAAACCATGTGCAGAAATGTAACTGAGCCAACTTTTGAAATATTTGTCATTAGAGGTAAAGGGCTCCAGTGAAATGTAATGTTTGTATTATGAACAAGTGTCAGACTGCGTATAACAAGGTTGGACTGGCTGTGGGGCGTAACATTGAAGAATGCTGATACTTCATACAGACCTGGTTTTGAAGCCTGTATGAGTTTCTCACTTCGCCAGACTGTAATAGTGTTGGCACGCGTTGAACAGTGAGTTTCACCGAGCAGTTTTGATAAATTCAAGAGGGCTGATCAGAAACACCAACTGCGTTATTTTCTGATGAAGCTGTGTTGGATGTTAACTCATGTTTACTCGTAAGCCACAGCTACATTTCCCACACTGATGCCTGTCATTGAAAACAAGACAAAACAAAAAAAATGTTTTATTGTGCTCATGCCTCTGATCTGATCATTTAGAGGAGAGGTGAAGCTCAGGGAACAGCACCTGGGAGGGACTGATTGGCACACCTGTGCTGCATGTGCCAATCAAGCTCCCAAACAACAGACTGTGAGGGAGATGGTTCTGAGGGAGAAGACCGCCAGACCAGCAGTCTGGATGGTGTATGTGTGTGTGTGCGCTTGCAAAAAGCCTTGTTTAGAAGCTGCAGTCACACTGTGATCATTGCCTCCAGGGTAGCGGAATCCTCTACTATGTGTGTGTGTTTGTGTGTGTGTATACATATCAGATAGACAGATAGATATGTATATATAAACAATGGCTGTTACATTTGAAACTAATCTGCATACTTCAGCATTTACAGCTAATTATAAAATAAAAGAGCACGTTTAAAGTCTGTAATATTCTAACAAGGATCCCATGCATTCTGCATAGAAGAAATAATAAAAAATACAACAACACACAAAAAGACACGCTCACAATCGCTGGAAGGGAACAGGGTGATAATTTGAAGGTTAGAGATTTTGAACTTTTGGTATTGCCCTAATGAAGCCATGAGAGACTGGTGGACATTTCTAGGTCAGACGTGTGCACTGACTCAGACAATACACAAACCTGCTCTCAGCGGCATGCACATGCTGCAAATGTCTGGGCACGCTAGTCACACACACACACACACACACACTAGATTCCCTTGTTATGTAATCATGCCAGATAGAGGCAGAGTGAGGGAGAGAGGACAAGAGGCACTAATCAGACACTCATGCACACACTTCTCACAGCTGTCTGTCAGATACAGTTTTTATGTTGCTCTTTTCATGCTGCAGCATCCAAATGGCTTTTTACCAGCAGCAACAGCATGGTTAGAATTTTTGTATTTTCATTTCCCCCCAATAATCTCATGCATGTCTGTATCTTCCTCTGTGAGAAGCAGCCCTGCAGACACCTACTGTGTTGGGAAATAACATGAAGGTGATTTTGGTGAGAGTTTATCTAGCTGTCATTTCATTTTTCTTTCCCAGAACAATATCAGTCAAGAAACTTTACATCTGTACACAGTGTCCCAAAACTGGGACGCTGTGTAAAATGTAAATAAAAACAGAATGCAATGATTTGCAAATGTCATAAACCCATATTGTATTTTGAATAGAACATAAAGAACATATCAGATGTGGTAACTGAATCATTTTACCATTTCATGGAAAATATTGGCTTTTTTTGAATTTTACGGCAGCTACATCTAAAGAAAAAAAAAAAAGGTTTTAGGAGAGGAATGGTGTCCCAGTCTTATTGGATGCAGGTTTCTAGGTGTTCCTGGGCCTTTGTTGCTGGATTTTTCCTTTTTGTGAAATGAAATGGTTTTTGTTTTTTTGTTTTTTTTGTATAGCAGGCAGGCCAGTTCAGGACCTGGACTCTGCTCCTGTAAAACCATGCTGGTGTGATAGGTGCTGTGTGTGCTTTAGCTTTGTCTGGATGGGAGCAGATGTTGCTCTAAAACCTCTATGTATTTGTCAGCATTGATGGTGCCTTTCCAGATGTGGAAGCTGTCCACACCATGGACACTAATACAGCGTCAGCCCATCAGACATGCAGGCTTTTCAACTGTCCTAATGGAGCTGGATGGCCCCTCTCCTCTTTAGTCTGCAGGACAGTGTCCATGGTTTCTAAAAAGAATCTGAAATTTTGATTCATCTGACCACAGAACAGTTTTCTGTTTTGCCTGAGACGATTTCAGAGAAAACAGCTGCATTTCTGTATCAACTTCACATCTGACTTCTTTGTGTGATGTTCACTTGCATTTGTGGACTGCACGCTGAATTCTGGAAGTGCCCCTGAAGTGTCCCTTGCCCTTTGCACTGTTGCTTCTCTGAATCTTTTGACGTATAATAAATTGTGTGTTGTGTATGGCGGGATCTTCAAATCTTCGCAACTTTACGTTGAGGAACTTTAAAAAAAAAAAAAAAAAGTTACACAATTTATAGATGCTTTTGTCACAGATTTGTGAACCTCTGTCCATCTTTACATCCTAGAGGCTCTAATGTGCTCCTCCTATATGCAGTCATGTTACTGAGCTGTTGCCAATTGACCTAATTAATTAGCAAATGCTCCATTTAATATGAATTATACAAATTACTCTTCCAGCCTTTACTGGCCCCTGTTCCAACTTTTTTGACATGCGTTGGTGCCATCGATGTCACCATGACAATATTTTTCATGACACATTAAAATGTCTCATTTTTAACATCTGATATGTTCTTTATGCTTTATTGTGATAAAATATGGGTTTATGAGATTTGCAAATCATTGCATTCTGCTTTTACTTTTTGGGAATTGGCGTTGTACATTTCCTTAAATATTTACATCATCTTATGCTTCCACTTTGCCACATTTCAGAGGGAAATATACTCTGTACTTGGGCTTATTCTGTGCTACATTTGACTCTTGTGACCTAGTTATGACACGAGTTGTATGAGCCAGATGTGGCCCTCAGGGTCATTCTCTGGCTTTGATATAGGTTATGGCAGCTGTTGAGAGGGGCCCGGCATGACCAAAGGAAAATGGAGATTTGGGCATGTATAAGTGAGTCATTTAAACCCAAATGTAGGCCAAAGGAAATTGAAGATGTGGAGCATGTTTAAGCCAGGCAAACATCTTTTGCTATGTGGGCTAATGTGATTAACGATTGCAGCTTTGGTCACCAACCTTTTGACTCATTACAGCATAGGATGAACAGTGTGTAGCTGAGGTCTCATTTCACATATCTTATAAAAAAACAATACGACACCACCCTCTAACCCTCCTACAGGGTTTAATGTCAGCGTTGCTGTATTTTATGTTGTTGAAAGTAAGTCCATCTCTGGCAGCAGCAGCATTGACGTGCTGCCTGCACATCCACCAACACAACCTGATGATCAGCTATAGGACCATAGTTTTTTTATACTTTGACTGCATAATAGTGTTAGTAGTTTTTTGTTTTTTTTTATTACTCAAGCAGATTTTGCCTTCTCCTTGTAATGCATGTGACTTCTGTGCATAATATTGAGTTTGGAGTTTAAATGTTAACATGCTGCCAGGTGTGGTCAAGATTTTCTCCAGATCTGTTTTTGAACAAAAAATAATCACGTCACACATTTTGAGTCAAACCAGACGGCCATCGTGACTGATGCACAGACTGGGGCTCTATACAGCAGCTGCTAAATTGCTTTGTAGCAGACAAATAAATTAAGCCTCGTGCCTCGTGGTGCTCGAGACAACACACGTCCCAGGGGCTTGTGGACAGTGGCAACACTAACTTTAATTTCCACCACCAAAGACAATAAAACTGCCCATTAATACTGAATTTCTAGAAAGAAATCTAATAATTATATCTTCCTTAACTATCCTCATTTGTCACCTTTTCTTAATTTGTGTCTCCATGCAAAGGTCACCTGAACAGAGTTGATCAAAGAACCTCCTGTCTTTGTTCTCTGCTGAAGACGTTTGTGACCTTCATTTTTCATTTTTTGTATGTCAAAAGTAAAAATGACCCTGTAGCTCTGTGGACCACCTTCTTCTCTTTGGATGTGTGTGTGTGTGAAGGACTGCAGAGTAAGTGATCTCGTGGTGCGATCATGTTTGTTTAATGGAGGATAATTAAATAGGCAGTAGAAACCAGCCTGCTCTCATCGCTATCGATTCATTAGCAGCACTCAGACACACACTTGTGCTCACACACATGGAGAACGCCGATGCTCTGAAGCCTCGGCTCTCTAAGAGACGTCTGATACTCCCACATCAGCTATCAACAAACTTTCATGTTTCAGTAGGATTATTTAACCAAATCTATAGCAGCCCTGAATCTTTAGTCCCAGGGAAACCGCTTGAAATGAAATGGAAAAACAGTTGCTGCATGGTAAAGATTACACATTAAACTGTGACAGCAATGGTGCCTCATAGAAGTAAAATTATTAATTCATTTATTTTCAACACGTCCTGTATTTACACATGCATGAAACAGGACGGCCTGTTACTTTATTCAGTTCAATTTTCAATTCAGTTCATTTATATAGTGTCTGTATACAACAAGTCATTTCCAGGTCCTTGAGAAACCCAGAGCTTGACCCCCGAGCGCATGGCAACGCCAAGCAAGAAAAAACTCCCTCCTGGGAAGAAACCTCGAGCAAGACCCGGCTCATAGGGGGACCCTCGCGCCGATGGCCAGCGGGGTTAGAAAGAAATGAGACAGGACAGTGAGGATGAAGGACACAGAGAGGAGATGCGCAAAAATATATAACATGTGGTACAAAAATATACAAATATCTGGGACAAAGCCGGTTGGTCGGCTGGTTGGACTGCAGGTCGGTCACACCAGCAGCATTCAACATCAGGAAACAGGGCGTTTGGGAGGAAACCCTCTTCCACAAGCTGGCTCATCCTTTGTGGCTTCCATTTTTGTTTGTGTCTGACGTCATTCAGGCTCAGAGTCTCCCAACAGCAACTGTTTATTCTAAGAAGTGATAGTTTGAACTTTGTGACTGTTAGTGGCAAGTGATGCGCATGTTAGAAATAAGTAAGTAAGTAAAGCCTTTATTGTCATTGCACGTGCTGATTAAATGTGTTTTCTGAGTTAATGCTGTTTTTGAAGAAAACTGCCTACGTGCATTTTTACCCACCCCATGAAATCTCTGTGATAGCTCCTCAGATGAGTGTCAGCTGCTGAGTGAAGTCTTCTGGACACTTTCCAAGGTTGGAGAAACAGTCTGGAGTGAAGAAAAACACATGTTCTGACCTTAAGACAAGCTGATTTTCCTTCTTTGTCTCCTACAAGTGAACTGAGCCCCTGACGGAGGTGTGAACCTCCAGAGTCCAACAGAAAGTGGGCTGGTCTTTGTTAATGTCGGAGGAGGATCCAAAGGAGTCCAAAGTATTACGAAACACTTCAGATTGGATCGTGTTTCGGATAGATTTACCTTCCATATGGGCCTTAAAAGTGGTTAGTGTTTACTAGCCAAAACAAACACACTAATTTACATTTTACATTCATACTTTCTTAATGAGATAAAGCATGTTTTTTCTAATTTAACTCAACCACCATTAACCACATGAGCTCCTTTGTTCTCTAAATGTGTGTGCCTTTGTTCCCCGCAATGTGTTTTGTTTGTCCGTGTCTGTGTGACAATGATTAGCTGTGATGGATGATAGTGACCCAATAATTGCGACAAGGACACAATGTTAACACCGAAGCGAGGACAATGCCAGAGCTGCTGCGTGGCCACTGCATTATTCAGGCAGGATGGCTGATGTGGGTGGGGGTAGAAGGGGAGTAAGAACATGTAGGGGGCAGGAAGGAACCGAAGGACAGATTGAGAGCGGAGATGTGTTTTAGGCAATCTATGGAAAGCAATGGAGTGGGCGAGGAAGGAAACAAAGACAGACATGTGGGACAGAGAGGTGCTTGTCATGTTGGACAGAAGACAATAAGACATTTTCAAGTCTTGGGTTTGGTGATGCACTGTGATGGACTGGCAACCTGTCTGGGATGGGCTCCAGCAGACCCCCGTGACCCTGAAAAGGATGAGGCGGCGATGGATAATGGATGGATGGAGACCTCATCAAAAACATCTAGAGGAAAGATGTCAGACAGTGTCAAAGTCCTTCTGTGTCCTCCATCCTCCTTCTGTGGAGGACCTCAGCATTTGTTATTAAATAAATCAAGAGCGTGAAGCTCAACGTTAATTCAATTTTGGTACTCCAGTCTGCTCAATTTTTTTATTTCCTTAAGCCTATAAAGTCAAATTCATCACCATTGCCAGAAAAGCTTCTGCACCACTCACACAATCGAAGCTTTCCTCTAAAAAAATAAAGAAAGAAAAAACACATTGTATTCAATAAAAACAAACAAACAAACATAAACTTCTATGCTGTCAATTAATTCCCGCAAAATGAAGATGCATAAATACGCTTGAAAATAATATGTGGAAATCAAAAACCAAAACTTCGGGAAGGTCTAATCAGTACTTCACATTCTAAAACCTAGAACTTTCTGCTCATCATTACCTGTTTCTAGTTACCTGAGATTGACAACAAATATGAGGTTAATTTCTTCATGGTGTCATATTGAAAAAAATGTTCTTGCAAAGTGATTTATTTTTAAGACCTGAAAGTAAATGAGATTTGCTCTGGATGTTCAGGTCATCGATCCATTACATGTTGGAGACGTGGATGCTTCGAAGATAAATTGTTTTCATGTAGAATTCTTGTATTATTTTCACTTCTAGCTGTGGGCTGCCAGTCTGTAACGCTCCACTCCAGGAACGCTAACCCTCACCCCCGTCCTTTAGCCATACACACTTACACTTTTTGTAGGGTCACGAAAGGTTGTCCCAGTGCTCCCAGCTCACAGTGGATGAGGAGCAGGGCGAATCCTCGACATCTACAACCTAAGATATACACACAGAAGGCTCCAGTCGATCAACAGATACCAAACCAGAACTTTGTTGGGAGGCGACTGCCGTAACCGCTGCAGAGTCAAGGTGTCAAGGTTTCCTGTCAGTGGGACTTTTTTTGTACCCAAAACGTTTGCACAGATTCCTGTACCTTCAAAACGTAAGCGATGCATATTTCACACTACCTCCGCCCCCTTGTTGCCATAGCAGCAAGTGAAAACACCTAGATAAAGCCTCTCTCTAGCAGCGTACTGATGTAATCACTGCTGTCGTTTAACAAGGAAGAAGACAAACGGCTCTAGACGGTTAATGTATTGATTCTAATGTATGCATCATCTTTGTGTTTTAAAAAAAAAGAAGTAAAAATATCTGATTTATATGTGGCAAATGTGGCAGAGCATTTCATGTTCTGTTTGCCTGTTTATATATGTCCAAAAGAATCAAAGTTTGCTTAGATTCTGGAAGAGAATCATAAGTAGGCCATTATAATTTAAAGACTTAATCAGTTCAGGTCAAATTTCTATGTAAACACTTTCAAATATGCATCTTTCTGCCTCTGAAGGGCAGTTTTTTTTTCTTTATAGAATAAAATAAGAAAGCATTTGGCAAGTGAGGTCAGGAGGTTCGGTATTGCAAGTCCTGTGTTTGGTCCTATCATGGTCTATTTTAAGTTGTGCCCCGTGTTAAAATTTGTTCTGTCTTGCCTTTGGTGTCAGTGAGCTGATAAAATATGCATGGTTTGGACTTTTCACCTTTCAGATTTTTATTCCTTGTATAAATCAAAGGAAAATGGAGCCTTTTATGGTTGGAGCTCATCCATGTTTGATGTGCAGCCAGGAGGGAGACCTAGATAATAGAAGCTATCAGAGACATACAGTGCTGTGTGTGCATCTGTGCATTGGTGTGTGTGTGTGTGTGTGTGTGTGTGTGCGCGTTCATGCACAAGTGTGTTCTCTTTCAGATTCTGTTTCATTCAGCAGCATTAATGGACTTGAATGTATTACGACATGCACTTTCAGACGGTCTGACACGAAGCTAAATGGGTTCCCATACACATGCGCACGTATATGCGCATGTGGGTTTTTATAAAACTGCATTTACATTTTCTCAATATTTTTTTCTAAATAAGGTCAAGCTGTAGAGAAATTCCTTTTCTTGTCTTTTGTTAAGATGAAATAAATAAAATAAATGAAACTGTGTTCAGTAATCTTCATCTTCTGCTTCATATATTTCGTCTGCATTCGCATTAACACATAAGTTCAAGCTGTCATTAAATCTTCCTTCAGGTCAGAACAAAATACAAAGAATACCTTTGAAATGCCTTCAGATGTTTTTGTATGATCGCAAAGGGAAAGCCGCAGCGCGATCAACACACGGCAGTGAGCGACTCGTCTCCTGCTGTGGACGATAATTGTCTGAAGGGATTATGCTTCTAGAAACTTCACTCATAGTTTGTATTCGGTCGCGGCTCTTGACAGCTAGGTCTCTATGTAGCAGAAAATCAATAGCCATTTTAGAAACATGACTTAATAATGACTTATTACACACTTTAGTGAGCACTGGAGAAATGAAGGTCAGACCAAAGAACCTTTTCACTGAGATTTATGTTCATACTCTCTGTGGCCGAACTATTTTGTACTCGTAACCATCAACGTCGCCAGAGCCAATGAATTTTACTGGAGCACAGCTGATCAGTAAATCTTACATGAGTGAAATCTCAGAGTTTTAACAAGCTGACAGGGTGGGATGATTTAAGGAGACTAGAAAATGGCAAAAGAAAATGGGAAAGCACACTACTTTATTTTACTCTCTGATGTCAAACAATGAGCTCAGAACTACAAGTTAAAGTGGGCGATAAGCTGTCTGTCTGTGGAGCAACGTGCACAGTAGTGCACAGTAGTGGTACACAAGCAGGTTTCCAAAGTATCAGAACAAAACATAAACATACATGAAGAGGGTAGCTGAAAGAGGAAGTTTCTGCTGTCACAGATCATCTCTTGATTCCATCATCTCCACAAAAGTGAGCAGCAAAATGCCATTTGACCTGAGAGACGGTGGTGATGGACTGTAGGGACGGAAACCTTGCATTACCCTGGTTGTAACATGTGGTCATTTGAGTTACTTTTCCCCTTCTATCATCTCCGTCATCTCTTTTATCAGTGTGCCCTCTGACTTCAAGAACAGCAGCACCCACAACTGGATGTTTTCTCTTTTTCAGAGCATTCTCTGGAATCTGTGGAGGTGGTTTTGTGTGGGAACACCTCAGTGGGTCAACAGTTTCTGAAATACTCCAGCCTGTCTGTAGACCAGCCTGTCTGGGACCAACAACCATGCCTCATTCACTTAAATCCCCTTTCTTCCCCATTTTGATGCTCACTTTGAACTTCAGCATGTCCTAAATGCACTGAGTTACTGCCGTGTGATTGGTTAACTACCTATAACTGTTAAGAGGAAATTGAGCAGGAGTACCTAAAAAGTGGCTGATGAGTGTATATCCCATTTAGGACACATTTCTTACTATCGAGGAAAGGATCATAAAGGTTAAATTACTGTCTTCATAAAGCAAATAAAACACTAAGGAGACTGTTGGAACAACAAAAGCTGGATTAAGTGGAGGAATTGTGGGTAGGCACCATCCTTAAGCCAGTATAAGGTTTGGATAGATCATGATCAGAGATCTTGGCTGGTTAAGTGGAGCCTGGTTAAAGACAATGCTTTTGGTCTTCATTTCCCATGACAAATTAATGAAAGAGCAGTTTGGGAACTTGCATGTAGCACATCTGGTAAATAACATAAAGTGACAAATCAGTGTGTAATTAGAGCAGTGGTCTTTGCCAGTGTCATCATGCTAGCTACTTAGCACTGACTTGATTTCTGAACTGTGAATACAAACAGCGCACAGTCAGTTTAGTTAAACTATCCAAAGAGACCATTGCAACTGGTTTTGAAGTGAGTCAACCTGGAAGGTTGGACTTCTCTCCAACAGGAGGTGCAGCCGGAGCTAAAACGAGAACTGGCAGGTCACTCGACCTTCTCCTCGCAGGCTTATGCCAGTGGGCTTGCCTGACCTGCAGGTGACTGCAACCAGCTCAGCTCCACCAGTGCCAGGCCGAGCGACCGCTGGTCCGTATTTCAGCTCCAGCACTTGATTTGGATGTTGTTTCAGTAGCGTCATTTCATAAACTGGCATTACATAACTTGATTAGGTTCATTTTGTCTACTTAGGTTTAAACTGTGGATATATTTCCTTTGGTTCAGACAGGTTATTCATCACATCCTAAATAACAAAAGGAAATATATCCATAGTTGGCATTATGTAACTTTGAATCTGGATTCATTGAAATGAACTGGAATATAAATGGCCTGAATTGAATTATGGTGTACCAGGAAACTGTATCAAGTTTGTTTTCTGTGTAAAGTGCCTTTGAGATGGTTATTGTAGTGAATTGGTGGTAAACAAATAAGGGGAATTAAATTGCGATAAGTTGAAGATGAGGAGGACACACACACGCACATACACAGGAAAAACTAGTGTTTTCAAAAACTACTTTGCATCTGTGCATTGAGTTGATACGGTGAGCCATACAGCGTTTAGTGGTCTGTCAGTTTATGCGCATTGACCTATAAACAGACCCCACTATTCAAACTCACCGAATGGGCATGAAGGAGATGGCAGTTAACTGAGAATCTATTCTTTGGACATATGATGCGTAGCTCATAATTCATGTCAAACTCACAATTTTGCTGTGACAAATGATGAACCTAACAAAGAGAGAGAAGCTGTGATAAACTGAAATCATAGACACACACACACACACGTGCATGCATGCATGCTTTTCATTGAAATGCAGTATCCAGGTGATGCATTGCAGTAATTACTGTGTCTATGCTGAGCGCAGAGAATATTAAGACAGATGGGTTATTTTTTACAGACACCCAGAGATTCTCAAAGTCATTAACTCCAGTTTATACAGTTGTCTTCAAAATAAAAGCAGCGTGTTTAAAAAAGGTTTTATTTCCAAACATTCTATTTCAAATCAAAATAAGGAGAAAAAGTAAAAAATGTTTTACCTAGTATGTTTTTTTCTTTCACTTTTGCAAAGTAATGACAATTTTCTTTAAATGTGCAGTGTTCACAATGCATTTATGTGTATGGAAATAAACGCTAGTATCAGTATTTTGAGCTTTTCTCAACAAATACTTCTACTGTGGCATTAACATGTAGAAAGGGCGGCATTACTTCATCCACTTTTTTAAAAATTCTTTGACTAAAAGACTAAAACTGAACTCTTTACTGGAAGCAGTCTGGTCTCTGCTGATTTGATTTCAATTTCACCAAATCACAAGCAACTGCTTTTAATGAACTGAAATAGGTCCAAACCTCATTACCTCCCAAATGAAATTGTTCTAATCGAAACTAAAGGGAACTGAATGAACTCAGCAGATTTGTCAATAAACTATACTTCAAATGTAAATAGTAATATAATAGTTAATACTGTAAGAATCTTGATTCATTGCATGCTTCATTTTTGACTCGTTTATGCTTTTATTTTTCATTGAGCTTTAATGGCTTTTGCTCTGCTTCTTTGCATTAACACATGTTTAGAATAGTACCAAATAAATTAAAACAAATGACTTTGAAGTAAAAGTAAATATGATTAAAATAAGACTCCAAAGACAGGGTGAGTTTATTTCTAAAGGAAAATTCATAACTGCTGGTCATTCAAAGTTCAAAATTAAAGTTAAAGTGAAAGTTCAAATTAAAAGAAACATAATGCTCATCAAATTCAGTATTAGGAGTGTTTAGTAGCACAAAATCAAGCACAATTAATCAATCAAGCAGAAGGCGACATTTATTCACTCACTTTATTTTTTTTCAAAAAGAGGCTTTTTCGCCAACGGTAAAAGCTCATGTATTTACTGTTCATACCTTATATACAGTACATAATTAAAACTAACTAAGAGAACAAAGCCTGTACAAGGATCTGTGACGCATGCGTCTGTCCTTACGAAGGTCAGCAGGGTGCTGATTACGCCAGGAAGGACAACTTCTGAACCCCTTCCTCGTATGCTACCTTTACATTGTCAGTAGAATTAGGAAAAAAAAAACTCCCAAATTAATGGCTGATCCATTCTTCTCTGTAATTCAAAACTGTGGCTGCCACTGTCATAATTAGGAAAGATGCTATAATGTTCTAATGCTTAAATTGAGTGTACCATCATATGGCAGGAGGGAAAAAAAGTTCTCTTCAACACACATACACACACCGTACTGTCGCTCAGTGCCTCCACAAATGTATCCACGCATGGCTCCACTGATTATGGGGAATGTATGGCTGGCAGACGCTGCGGAGGGTAATTCCCTTCTAGCTCACAGTGGGTAATGTCAAAATAATTATCAGACGAGACAGCTCAGTGGGCAGGCAGCACCTCTTCATTAGAGCGAGGTTGAGGGGGCTAACAACCTCCCAAAGTACCAGTATCTACACCATGAGAATCTTTTGAAACAGATTTCTTTTATTCTTCTTCTTATAATTTTGCTTATTTTTGTGCCTCTCATTTTGTGTCTGCACTTCCCCTAGACGATAATTTAATTCTGCATGATATCTAATCAGGGCCGTGCGAGTCTTTTTGAAATGGAATGTAAATCTAGATCATTCTTATTCATCAGTTTTGATAGTCTTCGTCTTTTCTTTCTTTCTTTCTTTGTTTCTTCTTTTTTTTTTATCTGTGGTTGATGATAACACTGGCTGACTAAATGATGTGACAGTAGCTAAGTTCCAAATTTGTGTATGCAGTTCAAGGAATAATGATTTAAGTGTTAAAAAAAAAAGAAAAGGGCGGTAAACTGGGGACAGGTGTAAGAAGTCTGTATCTACCTGACAGACCGTCTTAGATGCACTGAGCACAGCGTGTGTAAGTTAATAAAACAGTTATCAGTAAATTACCTCCCTGTGTCTCAAGTTATCTGTGCTTTCGTACGACCTTGACTGACCTTCACACACACATGCATGGATGCTCATACACATGATGGAACACACTAACTGCACAGACATCCACCAAAGGGACAAACATTTCTGCTCATATGATTGACTGCCTTGAATAAAGGACCTTGGAAAAACATCTGGCCAAGTGACAAATATGCCCCCCTGGCTGCCATCGTATGAAGGAGACAGGTACCACGGGCGAGGGAGAGAGAGAGAGAGAGAGAGCGCATGTGTGTGTGTGTATGGAGTTTTCCATGCTGCTACACAAAGACCTGCCAGGCTGCTGCTGCTGGCAACAGTTTCCGTGTGTGTGTGTAAAATGTGAGTCCTTGTCAGCCACTTGACATCACACAACCCTCTCATGGCAGGCTTTCTCAGATCTGTAGCAGAATGGATAAGGCTATTTACCAGCAGCTTATTTGGTCCAGGTCAGACCTCCAGTAACAGTTTAATAGGTGTTGAGGGTGGCTGTTACACAGAAGAGTGCAGCTTTATCTGTCCACATGCACCTGGAGCTCGCATCTGCATGGAAAGGGATTTGAAAAAAAATCACATTTTAAAAACCCCCAGGAAAGGAAGCAGACGCAATATAAATTACTTCTAGGAAAGTGGCAACAAATACAGTATTTCTCATTGAAGATTTTTTTTCTTTAACAGTTTAAAATATCATCTAGAAAAAAAAATCTGTATGTTAAGTATAAGGCTAAAAGGTGGCAGTAATGTCTGTGTTAATTACAATATATACTTTTTTGTTGCATTTATTGAAAATGGTGAAAATGTGTGCACTAAATTTCAACACAAAACTTAAATAACTATTTTATGTAAGTATAAGAAAACTGGTACAAAGGCCTCTGTCATAAACACTTCATTAAAATAGCGTAGACATTTTCATGACCAAGTCTTAAGACAAATTGTGTGAAATATAGTAATACATGGTAATAAATAAAAAAATATAATAAAATAAAATTGTAGATTTACAAATGAGCACCTACAGAAAAATGTGTGCTTCGATCCTGACTGATGACTCCAGCCTTACACTCAGATGTTGTCAGACACCCACAATCACACCTAAAGTGACAGCTAAGGTTCTGATGAAGGTCATTCATAATGATTAAAGAGGCATCTCTGCAATGATTTTCAAATGACCCTAGGGACGCCTCGACCACTGACACCTCTTCTAGAGAAAATTACTTTATGGTGCCCTGGGATACTGACTTTGGTCTGACACAGTGACAGCCTCCAGCAAATATAAAGGAAAGCAGACAGACAGCCAGTAAAACCTAATATGGTCACAAACGCCGACATGGAGATGTATTTGCATGTGCTAGCCAAACAGACTTTGATTGTTCAAACAGAACGAGCAGACAGAAAGGTTTGTAAAGACGGAGACAAACAGATTCCAGCCCCAGAATCAGAAAACTGACCATCCATCCATCCAAGAACAATCCCAGTCAGCACCAGTGGGAATATGGCCCCAGTGCAATCCGAACTCACGTGCACCCACAGTGCAGGTAATTTCCTCAAGCTGCTGATACGGAGGTTTTGGTAATAACCATGTTGATTGTATGATGGCTAATTTCACCTTCAAATACTTTGTGTGCATTTAAAAATCACCTTGAGGCGTGTAGGCAGTGGATTTCCCCAGAGGTCAGCGGGGTTCAGTTTGACTTCTGCACACATACACAACAACTGGTGTTGCTATTTACATATAAACTGCTGTAGCTCTGTTATCGCTCAGTTTTACCCCTGCACAATGCAAGGTTATCTCTCGGATCAGAACGACATGAACAAGGGACGTTTTACGTCAGGAAAATTAGCTAATTCACTTTGTTTAGAAAAGTGTGCTCATGCAGAGATAAAGAAAGGAATCTTTTGCATACTATTGACTTTTTATTGTCACATTATTACTTTTTGCAATTATGTAAACAAATGTTTATATTTCCAAAGAATTTGCATGGAACATTAACATTTCACAATAGTTATAGTTTCCTTGATAGATTTGAGAGGGTAGAATGAAACTGTATTTACTGTTAAAGAAGATTTTCACCTCACGGGCTTGTTGGAATGAAAATAATAACATAACATCATCAACGTGTAAGTGCTAACATCAGCAATTCATTTCTCTGCATCTGACTGTCACGTTATTACCAGGACTTGCATCATCAGATTTTAAGAACTTTGCCGCTAATTATCACTATAACCCAGCAATGAACTGTGTTTCCCTGGGTTTTGTAATACACCACTCACAATATGCTGGGTTAGGAAGGAAATAAGAAGTGCTAATTAGGATGACTATCTTGGGCAGCATTTGATTTTCTCCCTAGATCAAAAACTGCCTTTGTATTAATTTATCTGTCAGTCTTCATCACCCCCTACCCCCCCTCCGAGTCTCTACATACACTGAGAGAAAGAAAATGTAACTTGCTCCCTCGGTGCCCTGGCAGTTGGTATCTCAACCAATAAACCATGTCTAATTGCATTGCTTGGAAGCATCTTTGAACAATTAAATTGTCTGTCCAAATAAGCTGATCTCAGAGGAACCAACGGGAGATACAAAACATCTCAAATCCAAACAGAGCACATGCGAGTAAAGTTCACTGCCTGCAGTTCTAATCCATTAAATGGTGAATATAAACAGAAAAAAAAATTAAGATGCTATGATGTAGAAAGGTGCATTTGTTAAAACACAAGAAATCTATCTGATTAATGCAGTTAAAAGTGGACCAAATCAGTACACATATACACACACATATATACATATACATATACATATATGTGTGTATGTGTATCGTATATGTATATCGTGTTCCTTTGTCTTGATGTTACTGTTGCTTGGAACTGCTACGTCGATCATCACTGCCTGTGTCTGGAACTTGTC
>JBAMYA010000004.1:11900131-11963111 GCA_037176975.1 Arrhamphus sclerolepis | reverse complement strand
ACAGTCTGCTCCTGGGATCCTGTCAGGTGTGGTAGACCCCAGCCTCTGTTGCTCTCGTATCCTGGTCCTGGTCTTGTTCTGCCATGATCAGAGCCTCCATGCTGTCCTTCAGACCAGCCTTTAGTTACTGGTAGGATTTCTCCAGATCAGCCACTCCCTCCCTCTGCCAGTGGTACACCTCCTGTAAGGGTTTTTTCTTCCACCTCTTCCATGCCGGGTTTCTTCTGCCTTAGACATTCACTTAGCAGTTCATCATTGGGGACCATCTTCTGGACATATTCCCAGATGTTTGTCATTTCACCCTGGATGACCCTGCCTTCACACTCACCAGTCCTCTGCCTCCGTCACCCCTCCTCCATGGGTGCCCAACTCCAGACCTTGAGGGCCACTGTCCTGCATGTCTTGCATGTTTCCCTGCCACAACACACCTGACACAAATGAACGTGGCTTAGCATAGTCTCTGAGTGCTGGATTTTGAATTGAACCCTCCATCCATTGTGAGGAGCTTTCTTGTCATATCAGTGGCTTCCATCTCCTCATTTGGCCAGTTTATTATACCTGCATGGTATCTGAGTACTGGTAGGACATACAGTATGTGTTGATGGCCTGAATTTTATACTTCCCATTCAGCAGACTCTTCAGCTAACATGTCGTATAGAGATGAATGGCTATATATGTATATATCCTAATCTTCGAACAACTTCTTGTTTGTAGTCTGAATTATTAAGAAATCATGACTTATTGGTTCCACTTGAAGTCATTGCAGAGCCTCTGGTGTAAACGAGGTTCAGCGATATGTGCATGTACCTCATGATTTATGGCTTCCTGATGCTGAAGCACTGGTGTGGCTGATAAATACTGGCAAAATACAGTCAAACCTTTGTCAATAATTAAAATACCAGAGCACATATTTTTACTTAAAGTTTCAGTAGCATTTATGACAGAAATGCAGAAAATCCCCATGTGTGTGATTAGGAAACAAAGACACATCAAGAGTTGATTTCTTTTTCTTTGTAATCATGTTTTATTGCAAAAATATAGAATTTAAGACACTACAAAAACATCAACACAAACGTAATACACAACAGTCTCAAAGACAAACCAATAGCACATCAATAGCCAAGTATTTTTTACTGTGCTTAAAAATGAATACAAGTCAGTTATTCATTTGTTCATATCCGAGTTATGATAACATAATAATTGTTAATGATCTGAAAAACACTAATAACTGCAAACCTGTTTTTGTACACTTGTGTGGAAGCTGCATATTTTCCCTGTGACCAGACGTGAGACCACCCCAGCAGGTCCCACTTCCCCAGATCTCTAAACGTGAGGTGGGACTGTTGGAAGAGAAGCATTTTTTCCACTGCAAACTAAGTTGAAAGTTTACTTCTGACAATACCTGTGTTTCTCAACACTGCGCCCTAAAAGTTTTCTTTATTTTTATTTTAATTGTTTCTCTTAACGCCCCATAATACCATTTTTCATGGCACAAAATACTGGTAGTACGTTACCCCGTTTGTGTAACGAAGGTGCCTGCTAAAGAGGTGAGATGAGTTCAAGTTTACTCCAAACATCCTCACAACCAGGACGGAGCCGTAACGGAACTTTGACTTTGTTTGAAGTTGTCTGATTGGTTGATTTACCTGGAATGATTCAATTTAGTCAGTTGTTTGAAATGCTGACAGCAGTAATTATAAAAACGGGAAAACGAGCAATCAGTACTGCTTGTACCGTGACCCTGTTTTCTAATAAAACCTGACCCACTATACTCATGAGGTTCTCAAAGACATCCAAACCTGACTCCCCCAACCCCCCAAGAATTTTCAAGTATCTTAAAACCTTTATTATATTAGAGCAACAAGGTTGCACAATCCCCATGCACTTGTGTATTTAAATGAACATTTTGCTTGTGATAGCCACATCAGGCGTCATGTATTGCCGTCACATCTGGAATCTAATATTTCACTCAGAGTTATATTATGGGACCAAATGGACCAAACCCTTATTTGTATGAATTCATGATCTTCTTTTGGGGGTTTATTTGACTCTACCATGTTAAACTTGTTTTTCAAACATCAGGGTGTTGATTAAGACCAAATTTGTTGTGTGACATAATGGCACTACAAATGTGGCTCCTCCAAAAACAGTAATAACACCTCAAAAACGGTTTTTCCTTGCCCCCTTTCTTCTGGCTAAAGATGGATCCACAGATAAAGTCATAGCACTGAGAAGGTGCTGATAATATTTCACAAATGAGGATATTTAGCACAGCAGCACTGATCAGCTCAATGTTTGCGATACCTCCTTTCACACTTTTGCACTCTGCAGTGGTCATTCCGAAATGCAACCAACGATCTCAGACAAAATGTCTGGCAAATGTTAGCTGACGTCAACGGCTAGTGGCATTGATCCCTTTTTATTAATCATCACCCACTCTATGTCCAGACAGATGTCCATCAAACCCTGTGCTCACGTCCTGAAGGTGTGATGTTGTGCCATACGCAAGAAAAACGGTGCCTTACATCGATGCTCGTCTTAAAAATATTATCAATACTTTGTGCTTGGCTGTCAGATTTCACAGCAGAGGAAGCAGTGACAGTATGAAGTGATGTAATCACCATCAGGAAGTACAGCAGGCATGTAGTAAAGAAAAACTAAAACATAAGCCTCCTATTGACATTTTCAGTCAAAGAAAAGGGTAATAAATTTCTTATAAAGTGCAAATTAAATTGGTTCCAACATACATACACTGTCTGACATTCTTCTTATTGCCTGTAGAAATAGTTGGCAAACAGTAAATATGAAAGAAAGTTGGGGTAAAGTTGGGGCATAGTTTGTTTTTTTTCCCAAAGGAGCGGAAACAGTGGTGCTCATTAGATGCGAGGCACTTGTAAGGGTGTATTATTCACCAATTGTTCATGCCCCACACATAGGTCTTAAGCTGGAAAGGATGGTTGTAAAATGGCCCTTACATGAAATTTAGAAAGAACCAAAATATTGTGAATCTTCAAAAAGCTCATAGCATTCATGTAACTCAAGATACATCGACTTATAAGTTGCTGGTTGGTAATTTAGAGGGCACCCATTACAATTACTCTTGCTGTACATGCATTTTGCAGTGCACCAGGTAACAAAAGCTGTCCCCCACCAAGTTCAATATCTGCATAGTCACAACAGTCTACATGCACAGGTTTACTGTCCAAAAAATAATAATAATGAAAAAGGCTCAATAAAATACACATCATAAGGCTTAAAACAAGGTCCAAAAGCAACATAAAATAACATGTCTGTGGCCTCCATTCCCTGATAATTAAAACTATAATGTATCATGTCACTTTACAAAAGGAGCCACAACACAAAAGCAATAAATGTAGACTCAAGAGACTATGCAGGTATTCTTATTACCAAAGTTTTACTCCGGCAAAAACATTTCAACTCTCAGAAATACAGACCCTTGTAGAATTTCAAGTGTGTTAAACTCTTCTTACATTCAATCATCTAAGTATGATCTTGACAGCAGAAGAAAAAGCTTAAACTACACATGCACAGCAACTTACTACCAACCGATACTTGACTCATTTTGACCTAACAAGGGTTTGGAGTGCTTAAAAGCTAAACATGCTCTTTTAAAAAGAGAGAGACCCCCTTTAAAACCTTACATTCTTCTTGTGTGCTTATCATACGGTCAAGTTATACCACCTCTTAAAAACAAACTCTCTGTACAATCTCATTTCATTCCCATCTTTTTGCCCTGGCACTACAGTATACTGACCAAGAAAATATAAGCATGTCATCTGCAAAGATAGTTATAGTGTGAATTTTTGCTCAAGTGGACACAGCAGTGAAAAAGGGACAATTTTTAGCACTAAAGCACAGAAGAGACATTATTCCATACCAAAGAGAAGTAAAGCACAGGCTTGATGACTGACATCATTGTTAACCTTTAAACCATACAGAAGAAATGCTTATCAGTCCCTGGGCACTCTTCTTACATACTTGTAAGGGCAACATATATATATATATATATATATATATATATGTATGAACGTCCATCTCATTTAGTGCCAATCAAAATATTTCTTGGTTTTCCACCAAAACTGTAAATGAAACTCAATAACCAATAACATAAGATGTATATCTGATCTTTCTGCATATCCTTTTGGGGACCTTCATGAGACAAATGTGCCAGCGAATCCCACCTAGTGGTCCTTTGTTGAATAGCAGAAATGCAGATTTAGAATATTTATCACATTTGTGTACTACTCTGAGATGCATGATCAATTCCAATCTGTCCTCATGATGGCAGACAGAAGAATAATGCTCCCTGCTTTAAATATATAATACAATATATACACATGAAAGACATTTAGGCAAGAGCTGCTTAGTAGTCCAAAAGAGAGTATTATGAAACATAACACACATTTTTTGCTATCTTTTTTTTAAACAAGTATAAATAAATTAATGATTATCAGGTTTACCAATATTGCCTCCTTATTTTCTGCAGTCCTCTCAGAGTGAGGTTTGTTGTGGTGTGGCAGTCATGCGTGCGAGAGATAATCTGCGGTACTGTGAACTGGACAGAATGCTGAGGGCGGTATGGTGGCACCTGAAGGCTACTGGTTCTACATGAAGGCTCAATGAAGATCTGAGTGCACTTTTGTCTGGTAAAGGCTGCTTTGGAATCCTTACAGAGGTTCAGTTAGAAAACCACTAAACGGTCCAGTTTGATGACCCAGATCCTGAGAGACAGTCCCATTAGGATTGACTGAACATCCCATGATTTCCCTTAACAGAATTTCCATTGATTAGCTCTGTAGAAGCTCTGTACCAGCAGCATCATTTTCCATTCACAAATGTGTAACTGTTGCGTTTAAATGTCTGCTGTAGGGTCTGTAACGTTCCATTTCAAGGATGTCTGATGGTGTCTGAGCACAGGTTCCAGTTTAATCTTTTTAAATAGTATCATTCTGAAGTGCAGGGGATGTGTGGTGTTGTTTCATGATCCTGAACAAAGGCTCCTTTGATCTGAGTGAATATTTCAATTAAAAAAAACAAAAAACCACAGTATCTGTTTTAAAAACCAATAGCAGATTAGAAGCCACATAATGTAGCTTTGAAGATGTTTAGGTGGGTGAGTTCTGTAGGAAACCCTCTAGATCTTAGTGAGGGCTCTTACAGACTTTTAGAGCAGCCAGCTGGCTGGTTTTGGGGACCAGACTGACTGATCAGACCCAGTCTTACATTTTAGCATGCTTTACTTTCAGCTGCCTTGACTTTCTTTGGAAGAAAATGAAATGTAAAATGCCAAATATGAATGTAGGCCTTCCATGAGTTCTACAGCAGGAAGGTAGTTTTGTGGCCTGAGGATCTGCTGGAGACACCGAAACATAAACCAAAGCACAACCAACGTGACAAAATGTGACACTTAGAAGACTACGCTCTTCGTCCGTCATATTAACCTTGCTTGAGAATGTGGTTCAGTTCAACAACTCCTGATGGGACTCTGCTTCCTCACAAAACTGCCAGGATTAAGCCATTTCTCTTCAGATCATCTAAGCTCAGCTCACCTGAGAAAGGTTAACAAAAAACAAACAAAAAAAAGTTCAGTTTGAGCCAGCTGCATGAAACACCCAGTGTGATACGGCCAAAAAGTGAAGGGCCAGGTCAGTGTCGTTGTGTCATGTTTGATCTTGGAAACTCCAGCCAGTGCAAAAGAAGTAATAATCTCCCAAATTCACAAATATTGGATAATTAAAATGAAAAGCATCCCTTAAGTTTAGTTTAGCTCACCATCCTCATCACTCCAGACAGCACCACACAGTCCAGTTTAGATTGATTCTAGCGCAGCAATGTCAAATATCTCCAGTGACACCACAGGTAAACTCCACAAAAACCACCATGATGCAGATAATCCGGTGTAGATCCGTAGAACATTGAGAATACTTATCCTCAGAAAGTGCCGAGCCGCTCTAGGTCCAACAGGTCATTGATTACATAGTAGGTCCATATATTGTACTGTACGTGTGTGTATGACTGCATGGATGTGTGTGCATGCCTGTACATATGCATCAAATGTTTACAGCAGAGCTGGTGTTGTTCATATGAACCCTCATCTCTTGAATACTTGTGATAATTTTTTTCTGATGTCCAGCCAAGTTCACTCCGACTCTTCGCAGGTCTCTGAAAAACAGGACACAAGACAACATGATCCATTTTAAAGCAGTCTACAAATAAAGAGATGGTGCTCTTTTTGCTTATGAGCTTCATTCAAAAGAAAAATAAAACAAAACCTCAGTTCATATGTGTATGACATTTTGAAAATAATGGCTTTCAGTCCCTAACAAAGGTCAAAGTGAGTATGAGCTTTGCACGTGTGAGAAATCTTGGTTCTTTTAGCAGATTATCAAGTCTTCTTGGTGATGAAGCTCAAGAAAAACATGCAAGAGACAGATATGTTTATAGAACTGCAGGAAATAAATGAATTCTTGAAAAGGAGCAACAAACATCTGATGCACTTTTGACGGTATTGGTAAATCACATTCATTATTTACAATAAGGCGAACAAGCAGATTGAGGGTTTGGAATCACAAGTCATCCAGAGCAAAGATGCTTCTCATGCAGAAGCTGGAGCACAGAGCTTTAAAAATGTCTTCTGCATAAGATCATACATCAGTGCCAAAGTAGATTTCATTTTTATCAGAGAGTATGATTTTTTTCCCCGAGAGAACAGGTACAAAACGTTTCGGATTATGAAATGCACCCCAGACTGGTTATATTCCCATTAAGCCCCACATGCTTGTCTCAGTACGCTGTTACAAGAGTCTCACCTGACATTTCAGGGAGACCATGACTTATTTTTATGAAAAGAGAGTCTGAATGTTCTGTACAGGGGTGTCAAAGACGAATCTCAGAGACAATGTTTTAGAGAAACAAAGATTAACGGAGTTCCTGAATTTAAAGCGATCCAGAATGACTTTTCGATCTCTGAGAAGCTTTTCAGCATCGCCTACTGGTGCGCTGGCCGAAGTCGCTTTCATGACGATCGTCATGCCTTCTACGTGTTTCTACAGTACACAGAAGCAGCTAAGATGTTGCCTGAGCAGGTGAAATAAGAAGACTTTTTTACACCAACGTATCATTTTGTGACAGTGTGATATACACAAATACAGATGTTTTTGCAATGACAGTCAGTGATGCAGCCTTGGATGTCTACAGCATTTTTGCTGTTTCCAACCTACAATGTTTTGTGAAGATGTAAATAAATGTAGATTAAGACACAATTCAGCGTTTTTTATTTCTTATTGTTTTATTTTGCTGTTTTTCATACAGGCCACATCAGTATTAGAACATTTGGCATCCTCTTCTCCTACGGAGTGAAAATCTGCCTGAGATTTAATGTGTAAAAGGTGCAAAATTCAACTAGTCCAGTGAATTATGTGCAGCTGTTGTGACAAAGTATTTAGAAGCTTTAAGTATGACATTAAGTACACAAAATTAAAGACTGCTTGGTATATTCAGTTATGCATTACTTTATATCAAAATTTCTGTTTCTAGCTGAATTAAAATCTGTTGAGAAAATTAACTTACTAGCTACTAGCTTACAATGCTGCAGATCACGCATTCTCATTTTGCATTCACCTATATGCTTCATTTGCTAAAAACAGCAATGCTGGACTTCTGTGGCAACAGAAAACCAAGGGATAAATGCCACAAAACCACAGGGTATATACCTCATCCTATGTGTTGGATCTGATGTCCAAGAAATTTCTATTTGCATGCATGTAAGTGGTCTTACTCTGACGTCATCTGAGCCACTGTTTCCAGTGAGGAGTAGCCTCCTTCCATGAAGAGCTCGGTGTAACGCCCCATCTTGATGGAGTCCAGCCATTCTCCTACAGTCTGGCTTCGAGTGCTGCAGTTTCCCTCCACGCTGGCATGTTCCACGAGCAGGTTGGAAACTCTAGCATAGAAATGGAGATGAGATTGAGACGAAAATGATAATAATTAAGCATCATCTATGACTAACAGGATGTGGTAAAGGTAGAGTAAATTATGCTTTTTGCACTGTTACCACAAAAGAAAACAAAACAAAATAAATAAATAAATAAATCTGAGCTGGATTCATAAATGTATTTCAAAGCCTAGAACTGACAGTTACCTGTGAGGCTCCGCTGGTAATGCTAGTTATGCACCATCACACAAAGGTTTGATAGGCTTTTCACCCAAAACTCTTTATCATTCAGCTCACTCTTCATGCTGACAAATAGAGCTCCCCATGCTGTCAAGTGAAATATTCACAGTAGCTGAAATATATCCTGGTCTGGTTGGGCTCCCTTTAATCTTAACAACTATCATAGGGTAATTAGACATGGTGCTCATTTGCTAATTATGGTCCCTTTTGCATCTCTGCAAGAAGGAAATAAGATAAACGTTAGTTTCCATGCTGAAAAACTTCCTTCCTCAACTTCCTGAAGTACCTGTGTGAGGAGTTGACCAGCTTTTTTAAAGAGCTGGGGTTTCGAATAAGCTTGTCAAGTAGACAAACAATCTCATCAAACTTAGGACGGTTGCTGCGTTCTCGCTGCCAGCAGTCCATCATTAGGTGGTACAGGGCCTCGGGGCAGTCCATGGGGCCTGGCAACCTGTAGCTCTCCTCTACTGCTTTTATTACCTACAGACAGACAAGGGAGAACGACGGGGGAAGACATGACAAGGTTAGTTTGGCTTAAAAAGCCGTACAATGGTACAATGAGAAATTCATTTCTTCAAAAGGGACTGTAAAGTATATATGTATTTAGAAAAAAAAAACTTTTTCAGTGCTTGCTTAGCAAGAATTTCAGTGTTTAGAGTGACCACAACTCAAAAAAACAAAACAAAAAAAAACAACCCTCAAATTTGCTTGCTAGTCCAGAAATGTCATTCAGTTTTGTAAGCTCCACCACATAACTTTTTAAACCCTAAATGATAGTTTCAAAATCCCTCTGTTCCACTGACTGGTGAGTGGGACCTGCCACGCCGACGCAGCACGGCTGGTTGTGCCGTGTAATTTTGTGGTATGGCTCAGATCACTCCTGCAAGGAACCGCAGTGCGTTATGGCCGTGCAGCATACACCAACATCAACACCTCTGCTAGCCTGCTCTGTGATGCAAAAGCCAGGCGGCTCGTGGTTATTAGCGTGTTCATCATAGCAGAGCTGCCAAAGAAACCACGAGGACAAGGTCAGAGGAAGTGGCGAAGACAAACTCTTGGACAGGTTTTTAAATGTTGGCAAAAGATTTGAGAAGAAACGGGATGAGCAAAGGTAAATCTTAGACTTGCTTTTACTCATTGATGAGAGCTGTGAGGAAGCAGAAATCAGAGGACGAATGCTAAATATTCCATCTTTCATTGAGCTGTTACCTGGTAGCATAGTGGCTGTAGAAAAGCACCTATTAGGAGGTTTTTGTTATTTTTTGTATGGTTTTCATTGTTTCAGGATGCTATTTTGTGTTGTGCACGATGATCTTGTGTAGTTTGGCTGCAACATGGGAAAACATTTCCAATGATGCATGTTTATTTAAGGATACACATGCAGGCTGCATCACAGCTAACTAGCGTTACACTGAAAGTTGGGTTGCGTCTTTGGTGGATCCTGTGGGTCCTGCAGACTTCATTAAATACATTCATATTTTCTACTGTCTATGGGCAGGGCTACGTTTTATATTTACTACAGTGCTGGACCACACCTGACCTGTTGGGCCCCTGAGCAATGACAAAAAATAAAAAATACTAACTTCCACACTGCTGCTTCAAATCCTGCTGCAGAAGGAATAATAGGAATAACTACAAATATAAATAAATAAATGAATGAATGAATGAATGAAACAAATAACTAAAGGAAGTGGAAATTAATTATTAAAAATTGTCCAGTTCTTTTTGGGAATACAGAGGTGTACTGTGGGAAAAATAAAATGAGGAAAGAAAAAAAAAAAGAAAGAAAAAAATCTGCTATAAAACCTTGCCACAGTTGAATTTTCAATCCAATTCAATTTATTTATTTATTATTATTATTATGATGATATTAATAATATTTATTTATACAGGTCCTAAGTACAACAAGTCATCTCTAGTCGCTTGAGAAACCCAGAGCATGGCAGCAACATCAGTGGCAAGTGAATGTTGTGTCACACACACGCTCAACATATTTTAAATCCTTGACTGAAGCTGCGAAGATTATTAAAAAAAAAAGAAAAAAAGGACTTTGGAAGAAAACCTGCCTCAATTCTCAATACACACACACACACACACACACACACACACACATATATATACATATATAATTAAAAATCCAGTGTCTCAAATCTGCTTCAAAGGTGCCACCTAATGTCACGACGTCTATGCCTTTAAAGTACAGTGCGTGTTCTGAAGCACATACGTGCAGAGGAAACATGTTTTTGGGACTGAACATGTAATAGCTTCTCCACAGCAGGACTGTGACACGCTTCACTGAGGCAACGTTTCTTCAAAATCAAATTCTCCCGAGCAAGATTGTGATTCCAGATACTTTCTCTGTGGGAGCGCCTGGTCCAGATGTGACCTCACACTCTGATCTCCATGAAGTTAGCAAGCAACTGTGAGGAGTCAAGCAACAATAAATAAATTAATCTTTCTTCCACATAGCCGAGTTAATGTTTTGCAAGTAAGATGCGACTGAATCACAGAAAAAATATTTGATTTATTTATTTAAGTATGTATTTATTATTTGGGGAGAAGATGAATAATAAATAGACCGCAGCTCTTTTCCATTAGACCCTGCAGAGGAAAGCAGGCTGGATTTTTCATTCTAGTTAGTACTGCACGTGTAAGACGCTACGTGGAATTCATTTGTTGAATTCACTGACTTTGCATGTGTGAAATTCACACAAAAGACAGATGTGATGACATTCCAATTCATATGCATTTATTGCGGTGCAAATTCTAAAGCTTCATAGAAGCACAGCTGCTGTGATGGAGAAGAACACTTAACGTGCTGGTGGGGCGAAAAGATCAGAGACTGGGGACAGGGACAGAAAGGAAGCAAGAAAGGATAAGGATGCAGAATGCATTTTAGAGAGACAAGGGAGGACAAGAGGAAGAACCGAGAAGGGGACAGCTTACAGAGAGATTGTGAGAGTCTGCACTTTCTTGTGGAGATCAGAGAAAATCCTGCATAATGCTTTCAATTAAACATGAAATGTCTTCTCTCCTTCCCTCTCATCCTCATCTCCTCTAACCTCCTACCCATTTCTAGTTTAGAGACAGAAAGTTTAATGACCAAAACAAGGGACAGTCTGATGCAGGGATGGGGAGGTCACCTCAGGGCTGCTGCACATCTGTTGTTTGTGTGTGGTTGGGACTGAAGTAAGCACACATGCATGATGATGCTTGCATCTCAATCAAATACTGCATGTGCAGAGCCATGAATGTGGGTCTACTAATGTTATGTGCATTACTCAAAGGTGTATTACTGTATGTAGATTACATGCACAACCCCAAATCAGAAGAGTGTTTGAAAGAAATACATCGAGAAAAAGAAAGACAAAAAACAGTGATTCATACATTTACTTCGATTTGTATTTCAATGCAGATGTTATGAACTCTATAATTTAAGATAATTCCAACACACTCCAAAAGGGTTAGTTAGAGGTAGAAAGGGAGAGATCTTAAAGTTTGTAAAGGAAATATCAACAGACGATTTTATATAACCTTGATCAGGAACAGAATTAGTATCCATCAAAGTAAATCAACACGTCAACAAATCTGTGAGAAAACTATTTAAATGATTGAAAACAAGGAATTTGGAGGGATTTGCATACCCCACTTCTGAAATGTATAATTATATAATTCAAGGAATCTGCATAAATTAAAGTGTGTTTAGGGTAAGAGCACAGACCGAAACTAGACACCCACTACCTCGGATCATTCAGCAGCACCAAGAACACTCATTCATCAGGAGCTAATATTTTACAGAACCTTCGTCAAGCACTTCGGTCACAAATAACATTCATGACGGGGGTGTCCAAACCCAGTTCATCTGAATTAGCTACATGAAAGGTACCGTTATCCCACAAATGTTGTGGGATAAATAAACAATCAACAGACTGCCTGCCACACACACACACACACACCTGGGGTCCGTTTCAGAAAGCGAGGTTGATTAACTCTGGTGAGCCGGTTTCAGAAACTCAGGTAACTGATGCTGTTGGTGACTCAGACTCTCTGAACTAAACCTGGTCGGGAGCAGTTTTAGTTCAATGTAATCCAAGTTACTTTTTTACTTTAATCAGAAAAACGTTCATATAACGATCATGTTGAAGACGTCTGAATGATGACATGTCCCATTTGCATCAGTAATGTATTTTGAGATTCTGAATAGACAATAGTCCCCGTTGTTTTTACGGAGAAAGGGTCTGCAGCGTCGGAGAGGGCTCCGTGTGTCTGCGTATCTATGGATACGGAGATGCTTAAACAAGGCTTAAGGCAGGGAAACACCTGACAAGGAGGACATGCGGCCCTCGAGGACTGGGTTTGGACACCCCTGACTTATGACTTACGACCATCACACAGTGGAAACTCGTATTCTGGTCAGACAAAACAGCAGTCCAGTAGTTCCTTTTTGGTAAAAGTCAGCCTGTGGATTCAGGTCCAAGGACAAAAAGGACCATCCAGACTGTTAACAGCAATTAGTTTAAGAATCCAGGATCTGTGATGGTTTGGGGCTGTGTTCTTGCCTTTGGCAATGCCATTTAAATTAAATTTTGGAATATCATACACTGTCTCAATGATTTATTTATTATTATTTCCAGAGACTTTCAAACACTAATTTCAACGCAACTCAAGCATTCAAGCCTGATGGAGTAGTCCATGAAGTCCAGACGTGTCCCAAAGAGAAAACGTGAGAAGAATTCTTAATTTAAAACAGCATCAAAAACCCGTACTGTTACACACCTTATGATGTGTTTTCATGGTAGTATGGGAATAAATAATAAATGTAGTGCTCCATCATTTGGTATCGTCAATGCCAGAATGTGTAAAAGTGCTGTAAGAAGGAACGGCAAGTTTATGAAGGCACAAAAGCGTTACTGTCTCAACTTTAAACTTTTTCATAAAGGTTCTATGCAGAGTAAAACAATTAAGGATTTTTATTTTTTCATTAAACTTACATCTTGATTGGACATCTCCCAGTAGGGCCTCTCTCCATAAGACATCACCTCCCACATGACAATCCCATAACTCCATACATCGCTGGCTGAGGTGAACTTCCTGTATGCAATCGCCTCTGGAGCTGTCCAGCGAATAGGAATCTTTCCGCCCTGTGACAAAATAGAATTATATTTATTCAATTATGCAAATGCCTCTGTGGGTTTAAAGCAGCAATGCCTAATAATTTTACCTTAGGAACAAAATAAATGAAAATAACAATCAAACTGATTAAACACTGACTTGAGTAGAACTGAGGTGCTGAACAGAGACTGCTTTCGACAGTGGTGGATTATAACTCAAAGGCTGACCCACATGCCTTGTGTTGTAGCACTTATTTGATATTCAGCTGTGTAGCCAAAGTTGTTGAGTGGCCAATTTTTTGATCAAAAGCCAAGTCAGCCCATTTAGAAGTTTAGCCCTTAGCCCCTAGCTAAACACTTCAATGGCTACACTCTACTGCAATATCCCACTCTGGCTGTTTGATGGCTGCTGGTTGTGGGAATTTCAAGTCTTGCTATTGCTGTGCATGGCCATCATTCAGCCTTCTAAAGTTGGAAGCGCTTTATAATAATTTCATCAGAGCTGCCTGTTGTCACACATTGAGCGTGACACTCATAGTTCACAGTACTCTCATGTCACACATCCGTTTTCTCATACAGTGGAAAACAAGTTCACAGCTGATGAGACATTCTTAGTTTTCATGACACCTTCAACTAATCTACACCAGTGTAGGTGGCTGCTTCTTGAAATAATCCAAGAGGTCAGGTGGTACACAGAACCACTGCTGAGTTCCACAGGAAAATGTGTTTTCAGCTGACGTCTGTAGTGAAACGAGCTTGATTCAGTATTGATGAATGCAGCAGCAGGGGTCTGATTATTCGCAGGATGTGAATTATGTTATTTTCACTTATCAGGGAAGGAGAGTCTGATAATGATGGAGAGAAAGAGAGCATGAAGAGATGCAGCCCGGCAGCGAGAGGTGACTGACGGAATATGCGGCAGCAACACTGTGCGAGTTGGTGCTAATTGAGTGTTGTGGAGGCTGAGCTGAGTTCTAATTGGTCCTCCTCCTGCAGAAAGCAGCCTGCCTTTGGCTGACAGGACGCCACTCAGTGTAAAGATACACAGCTACGTTTAAACCCTGGTGTTGTCATCTCTGTGAATGCATGAATACACAACATAATCATTTTGGCTATGTTGTGCCAACTTCCCATTTGATCCAAAGTTTTATATAGTACAGTCACACATACGCAGTATACGTGACTAAATATACAGCGTGCCATCTTTCACATTACATGAACATTTTCTTCTCTTTTTTTTCCAGCAATGTATTTTTTATTTTTTTTTTAAAAACCCAACTCCACTCATTTGTTTAAGAGACAGTAATCACAGAGAGAAGTCTTACCCGTGTGGTGTACGCAGCTTCTGGGTCATCCTCAAGGACTCGGGACAAGCCAAAATCAGACACTTTACACACAAGGTTACTGTTGACCAGGATATTACGAGCTGCGAGATCGCGGTGGACGTAGCCCATGTCGGACAGGTATCTGCATTTATCAAGACAATGGAAAGGAGTAAACGGAAGCACTGCATATGAATGCTGAGTTCAGGTGCATCAGGGCGACGTATACCTCATGCCAGATGCAATGCCACGCAGCATACCGACCAGCTGGATTACTGTGAACTGACCATCGTTTTTCTGTCGAGAACAAGGGACAAATGGGACAAAACAGATTCTTAATGACAAAGTGCTCATGTCTTCAGTTAATTACTGGCCAATAAAACCAAGAAGGAGGTCAAGGAAGTTTAGAAACACGGTGAAGTAGAAGACAAAGGTTTCCCTGATGTGCTCTCATTAAAGTAGACTCAACGCATCTCTTCCGATCTCTAGCGAAACCCAATGGAAGCACCACTTAGTGTAAACAACTGCCCCGGAAAAAGTAAAACACTTTAATTAAAAGTATATTAAAGGAGCTGGTTTGATTTTAATTTGAGTGTCCTGTGTAACTGTGAAAGGTACATTGAAAAAAAGAGTCTTTTCTGTTTCAAAGTTAATTAACCTGGAGTGTAGCAAAGTCAAAAAAAAAAAAAAAAGACAGCTCCACGTGTCTGCTTGGAATGCTGTTTGCATTTTACTCTAATTGACTTCAACTTGGTAGATCCACATTTCCCCTAAATCAGCCTAACATGATCACAGTTTTCTTTATGCATCTGTAGTGATCATCTTTCCATCGTTGCCCATCAGGTTTGCAACTCCAGTCACTTTTTTATTGGGCATCAACCTTGCTTCCATTAAGTGTTTTTATGGCAACAATAACAGAACTTGTCAACTGCAGGAAAAACAAAACCAAAAAACTTAGATTCATCTGTCAGACTGAAAGCAGAGGCTGAAGCTACAGCTCAAAATCTGCAGCTAATTATCACAGGGAAACTAAAGTGGAAAAGTTTGAACAGCATGTGATTCACAAAGCAGATTATATGCCAAATTACGGTAAACCTGGGAAGATTGCTGAAGATTGCTACAGAAACCCGGCAGGATGCTCATTGAGACATAAAGTTGACACGTTCAGTTGCAGTCAGATTAATGGAAAGCAGAGCAGCTTTAGTTTTCCTTCAGTGACAGCTTTCATTGTTAGTTTAAGCTTCAGCTCTTTCCAATCCAAATGTAAACTCTCCAACCTTCTTCTGATCCACTTTTCAGTTTTCCACTAGTCTTGTAGTGACAGCAGAACACTCCTCTTCTCCCAAGTTTCCATCACAACCACAACTCCTTTTTTCCATCCATCCGGGGGCAGAGCATCCCACTCAGATGTTAAATGAAACGTTAAGCCAAAGATGTGAGTTATGAAGGTTCCAGTACATTGTCCGAAGCAGTGACGGCTAATCTAGGATCAAGTCCGACCTCCGATATTCTCGCAGCTGTGTCATTTACACCTGCCTCAGTACACCTGCCATCCATGTAATCACTTCACAGAGATTTCTGTGCTTCTCGGCTTGCAGCTCTGAAATATCCTCTGTTTCCCCTGTTCCATCCAGGTTTATGGCCCAAAGCATGCGACAGAGTCATGTCTGGAGTTTCTACTGACCACAGCCCCCTCCCCACCAACACACACACCTAACCCCCCTACAGTCACACCAGAACTTGGTGCTCATCTGAGGCCTCTAATCATGTCTGTCTTTCATGCACTTTTACACCTGAAAATCATAAAACCTTATTTTACTTTTTAGTAGCCATCTGCTGCTGTTCTCTTTTTCCAAGAGGAGAATTTCTCAAACGTTGTAGCCTGGTAGAAACTGAGTTCCATCCACATACGGTCAGCTGCACGACTAAAAGTTTATTCCACTGTCTTTGCATTAATGAAGAATTGTGGTCACTGTCATTTGTTTGCAAGATGACAGCAACAGTTTTACAACAAATTTCATGAAACATGGTCAAAATGCAGAGAAAAGGGAGAACATTAACTTGGGATCATTTTTATGAAAATATGACAGGAGACGCACTCGTCCAAACACTGGATTTTCCTCTTGAGCAGTGTCGCTGGTACAACTGCAAGCATCAAGGAAGCATTCCTGTTTCGTGCAGAGTGAGAGCAGCCATACGTTAGCATTTAGCATTCATTACTATTACATACTCATCAAGTGAGTTCATGCGTGAATGTTCAGAATGATAAGCAGCTAAAACGCCTAATCATGGCTGCGGTGGACCCATTTTTCACTGTGATCCTCTTTAAAACAGTGATGTGTCTCCATTTAAAAATCTGTTTTCTTTTACTTCCAAGTCTCCTTCCATCTTTCAATATTTTTATTCTGTTTGATACGTGAGTAAGCTTCTCCGTCTTCTCCGTGTCGTTGTTTCCCACGTACACTGTAGTACACTGACGACATGCAAGTAGCTTCAAGTAAAGCAGAACAAGTTATCAGTCAGTTATCAGTATTAACTTTAAGCTGATTTTAGCCTCCTATAATAACCACACATCCACACTTCCTTCTGTCCTCGTGACGCTTCTGTTTCGTATTCTTGGTCCTTACCTTAAGGAAGGTGTCCAGGGATCCATTCTCCATGTATTCAGTGATGATCATCACAGGCTTGCCTGAGAAGCAAATAAAACAAACCAAAAAATACATATACATATGTTAATGTATGACTTACTCTTTAGATATCGACCCATAAATTATAATACAATAGCCGAACACAAAGCATGTGTACAAACGTGGGTGCTCAAGCCTTGTTTTCTTTGTTTTTGAACAAAACTAGTGGGAAATTAAAAAGTGGAACATTTGAAATAAAATAAGAGTGATATAATGGAAAGCATTTACAGCAATATGCCACATACTTTAGATCAAAGTCTGAAAGTTCAAATCTATGCTTTACATTTCTCTAAATGATTCTAATTGAATTAACATCAATGTTCCTCAAAGTTGGCTGTAAATTCAGGTTATTTCTTAAGTGATGTTTTTATAAATACAGGGCTGTAACCAGTGTTGAGGGGAATGTAAATGAAGTAATCACATTAAAGCTACTAATTGGTTACCACTTTTACTTAGCAGTAGTATAAGACATTCTCCATTGATCATCTTAGATGACTTTTCACCGGCTTATTTTATCATATGTTTACTATAAACAAGCATTAACAGCATAAGATAACGTTACAGCTTTGTTTCATGCAGTTTCAATGAAATTCACCTGTATTTCCAATACAGCTCTGTTTACAAATTCATTATTTACAATTTAATGACATGTTTTGTTTTGTTTTGCAGACCAATAAACAAGCATTCAGAGAGGTAGAACATCTCTGTATTGAATGATCATTAAAATAGGTTTATCATACAAAAAACAAACAACAACATAGCAGTTCAGGGTGGTGTGTTAATGTTTAAGGTTGGTGATTTATTAGAAATATAAGTGATGTGTAATGGACATGAAAGAAAATAGTCCACCTTAAAACTAGTTGGAAGCTCTTACGGATTGTTTTGATAAAATATTTTAGTCATTTAACAGCTGGAAGTGAAAATCGTGGCCCTCGTTTCCCATCATGGCTTTATTGGTCTGAGCAGCTATAACTTAGTAATGTGCTCATTTTGTGTCAGATGTCAAGAGGTCATGATGTTCAGAAGATGATGCTTGTTTTTGTAATTGTCATTTTTGTAACTGTTAAAAGTCCAAAATGAAAAGGCCATTTCCTTTTTTCCCCTCGAGTGATCTGCGCTTCACTTTCAAGGCCTCTTGTACTGAAGTGAGGGAGACGCTAATTAGCTTAGAAGTAACAGCGATGAGGGCACGTACGACGTAGCAGTGGTTGTGAGATGATATTGAGCAAATGGCCTTTGAAGGATTTTGCATTTGTGTGTGAGGCAGCCAAATCAATTCTAAGTATCGACCGAAATTGCGTGGACAACAAGATCTGATTAATATGAACCGCTGCCACAACAGGGACGGGAGCTTCATAACACGAGAAAGAGGCAGAATAACTGGCGTTTGTGTGCTTGAACAAAAATAATTACAATGCAGTGTATCAAACTACTTTCAAACTGTTTTATATTGACTGTATTTGTGCATCAGTGTGTTTGGAAAAGAAAAGAAATCCAGCTGAATACATTACAGTAAATCTGAGAACTAGAAAAAGTTTTCTAAATATCCAAAGTGCAGATAGTCTCAGTTTTTTTTCTTTTTTTTTACAATGTGACATAATATCTCAAGAATCCTTCAGCTTGTATTTGGAGCTAAAAGACTTAAATCTGACTTAAAACATGCTCTTGACTCACTCTTGGTGACCACGCCCTCCAGACGGATGATGTTGGGGTGGTTGAACTGGCCCATGATTGACGCCTCCCACAGGAAGTCACGCCGCTGCTGCTCCGTGTAGCCTGCTTTCAGGGTCTTAATGGCCACCTGGATCTCTCTCTTCCCAGGCAGCCTCAGGGGGCCACTGCACACCTCACCAAACTCCCCTGAGCGAAAGACACAGACCGAGTTTGGCATCAACAGTTCAGCCAACCTTTTTGTGTGGAGGAAAAAAAAAAAAAACACAACAAAACAAAAAAAAAAAAAGTCTTGTCACATGGTAAATCAAATTTAACCTAAACCTTGGTGGGACAGAGCGGTGTGACTCCAACACCTCCAACACCACACAGATTATTCCATTTAGAAGCCCGTAGCCTTTCACGTCTTTTCCTTATTGTGATCAGTGACTGCAGAGTTCTACTGCCTCCTAGTTTACATGCTTCTGGAGACAACAAATGTTGCAAATCTGCATGCTTGTCAGCATTTATAGATGGATGAACTGTCATTTCAAGCACATTCTTTGGCTTTATTGTGTAGAAACAACTCTTAAAACTGAATTTGACTCAGAGCATTTTTGGATATTAAGCTATATCATAAATTGATGGTGGATGCTCATATATTACAATCCATGATTTATTATTACATCAATCTCCCCAGAATGGAAAAAGTATCTATAGTGTGTACACACACACACACACACACACACTGACGAGCAGAGCAATTTCTCTCACCAGCACCGATGATCCTTTCGATGGAGATGTATGAAACATCAATCTCCTGTGCAAATTCATGCACTGCCTGGTTGGGATCCTCATAGGTGAGCGGATCAATGTAAGTACGCACCCCAGGGAACTTAACTGCAGAGGCACGCACACACACACACACACAGCATCATTGTTATGTAGAAGTCATTTACTGCACTGGCATTTAAACTCAGCCTGTATTCACAGCATAGTTAGCATAATCCATGCTTAAATGCACGGATAGTAATGCAGTACGACAGAATAGTCACATTTTGAGATGTTGCTGCATCTGCTAAACTCTAGTCCATTTTACAAGATCTCTTAACATCAAAATTACATTTAATTAGTGCTATGACTGGATTGAGTAACTGACTATTTATGTACTTTCCATAAGTAGACAGTCTGTTGTCAAACTAATGAACAATGAAATTGTTTTGATTTCAAACCATGTCCTAATATGAAGTTGTGGCGAGCATCTGTTATATTATTATCTGCATATCCACAGGCACCAAAATGTTACCTCAGCATTACTGACCTGAACCGTGACGTCATATTGCATCAGCTTTAACCATATTGTACTTAAAGAACAACCAAAGACTGACAGGGCGTCCTGACTTACTGTGGCCGTTGTGGAAGTGCATCTTTTCCTCCTCAGGATCTTGCTTTGCTTTGCTGTAGCCGCATCGCCTGAGGAGGAAACACAAACACATCAGCGCACGTGTCAGGATGCGGCTCGGTTACAGCGCGTGCTTCATCACCGCCGCCTACTTTACAGTCACACCTGTCTCAGTGACTCACTGGGAACTAAAAGGAGAGAAGTTCTCACTGAATGTAAAGAGACGGAATGTGGTTTATACTCATGCCGATGAAAAAAGGTTAAGAGAACGCCGTTAAACATAGTTTAGAAGATTTTCCAGCATTTACGCAGGTTCAGATGTTTCACCTGAGGAAGAAGTTGTTTCTATGAGTCAGTTGCAGTTTTCAGCTGGTCATTCTAACCTATTCTGTTTGAATTTGTTCTACAAACTGGCCAAATACATCAAGTATATTAAAAGAAATATAAGTAGCGGTAAGTGTTTCATACAATGACCAAAACATACAAACACACGCACACAAACACACAGGCGAGCAACGGACACAATCCTATTTGTATCCAACTGTAAAATAAGCTTTCATTTCCTCACAGAATCCGCTAGCAGACATTGCCAGCTGTTCAGAAATACTGCTGAAAATGCATGAAACTACCAGTTTTAGACTGCACAGAAATCCAGAGTTTTCAGGAAAGGCTACATACAGTAGAAAATGAAGGTTTTTATCACAGAGCAGTCTTCTTTGTGTCTACGTGCTCTGTTATTTCCACGCGTGTATCACCCTGCTGGCTAAAATCTGGATTAAATCAATGTACATGCTCGTTGATGTGTGCGTGTGCTGCTACCCAAAATGCTTCGGTGTGTCAATATTTAGACAAACGGAATCAGAGATAATCACAGATAACCCAGATTAAACAGGATGATTGATTTTAAACGAAATCCTTATTGCAAACACAGACGTACCACAGAACAAACACAGACAGAGTTCCTATATTTGTGAGGTTAATTAACTGATTAACATTTGGAAAAGTTAACTAAGCGTTTTATACGGTGGAGTCAACCTCGTTCTTTAGTTCTAAGATACAAATGAACACAGCACACAGACACGCTCCTTTCCCAGTCTCCCCATCATACCGATGAGTAATGTCAACGCTCACCTGGCCCTCCAATGACGGGCGTGTGTGTGAGGCAACACACGTGCACAACAGCGTACGCGTGCAAAGTGTGTGTGGCCTTGGTGCACGTGCCATCTGGAGGGTAAAAGTGGCATGGGAAGTGGTTCGAGGTGGGTGTGGAACCTGAGCCCAAACTCCCACAAAATTAATGATCGTCAATCTGAGCTGATCGATTTGAGCTCAAATCAATGTCATGATTAGCTTATTATCTTTTATTACCCTCAACACGTCACTGACGAGGCACGCAAATATGCTCAACTATTAAAACTGGGAGATTTTTCTAATGAAGCATGCGTACATATGTGATTTTAAGATCACATGTAGATTTACTATTTGTGGTATTTTCTTGAAAATGTTAAATAACTGACAGCATTTAAATAATGGGCAAGATTACGGCACAAACTTTAAACTCGCTATACAATAAAGCGTTTGACCTCAACACAAAGTTTCATGATCTGAACGTGAATACTGTCGTTTCAGTCAGCGTTCTTTATTCTCATGTTGCCGTGCAGGAATTCACACGTGTATTTGTGCCGTTTTTACAGAAGAAGATGTGTGTGGATGAATCTATGAAGGGCAAACACAGATGTATACACGCATTCCTGCTTGTATTTCATTTTCCTCAGATTTGTATTTAAGCATTACCGTCCGCTGAGCAGGAATCCAGCAACCACCGCCAGCAGAACCAGAGCCAGTGTGATGGCCACCGCTATTATGGAAGCTTGAGCACGCTCACTAGAGGCAGTTACTGCCAAAGAAAAGACGAGGGATTAGATACATGCAGTTAGCACACAAAACCACACCTGGCATCCATTGTTGATTGTATTGTCACGCTCTCTTCTGGTGTACTCACAGTAAGGGCTCGTCTGGAATTCAAAGCGCCGGCTAAATGCACCATAGCCTGCTGAGGTCCTGGCTCGCACCTGCCATGTATTATCACGGGATGAAAAATTCACATTTGTCTGTGGAATTCTGGACTACTTCAACAAAAACAAAAAAAGTGAAAGATTTTCTTCAATTACCTGGAAAATATATACCGAAGAGGGTTTCAGGCCTTCTACCACCATCTCAGTGTCCTTGGATTTTATTATAGTGTAACTGGAGTCCTGCTCCTGAAATAAGACAAAGAGATAGAACGTTACTCTTTTTGACTTGTTTTCCATACAGAATATTTAACTATAGTGGATCATTTATATATATATATATATATATATATATATATATATATATATGTAAGCGTCCCATTCTTGTATGCTCACACTGAGGCGTCCACCAGTTCCTCAGTGCACTTCTGTGGTGAAGCCACCTGTGTAATCTGTGAGCATGAGTGCTTTAAATTTGAGTGTGTGTGTGTGTGTGTGTGTGTGTGTGAGGATCAGTTTCTCTACTGCACCCACATCAGGTTTAACACGGCTAAATGTGCATTCCATTAAGCCTGAGGCCATTAGCTAACCACTGACCACAAACTGTGCTCTCCTGCTCTATTGTGACCTTCCAGGAAAAGGATACAATACAGGATGGAGAAAGAAGAAAAGAGGAAGGGCACAAGAACAGGGACCTGAGGACTGAGAGCATCAAATTGCTGCGCTGAACTAAATCCAGAAATGTGTATTATTTTAACATGGATTTTTATGCAGTTTTAAAAGACATTTTTCAAGTCAAGTCAATAGTCAAAGTCACATCCAGTTACTCTGTTTTCATTTAGAGGATGAATTAAACATGTATGTCCAGACAAAAATATCGATTTCAACAACAAAATGTACAAGGAGGATCCTGTGGACTGAAACATTTTCAACCTAATAGGAGATAAAGATTTTCTGGAGTTGACAGAACTTCCCTTTAGGTTGAAATGATGTTTGGAACAACTGCATAAGTTTGCATTTAAATTAACAACAAACAAGAAGTTAAAAAGTCACCAACGAGTTAATATTGGCAGAGGACAAAGCAACAATATGGAAATGCAATGCACTTTAGTCACCGTGAGGTACTGGACAAGCTTAACACAATAATAATAATTTATACATAGACATTATTTACTTTTTTTTTTTTTACCTTTTCAAAGTATTTGATCTCGTACTCAAGGATGATGCCGTTGGGGCGATCAGGCTCGGCCCAAGAAAGGGAGATGCTGCTCTTCCCTGAATGTCCTTTCCTCACCACGCTTATCGGGGAGGGTGCTGCAGACAAAAAAGAAACGATATAAAAATGTCGTACAGTTTCAGAAACCAACATCGCTTTTCTTTTGTTCACAGCGAGGAAGATTGGTCCCCTCTTCCATCCTCTGGGAGATGGAGTAGCACTGCTGCACACTCAGGGCCACAGCCATCATTAAAGACCTTCACCATCCATCTCTCAGTATCCCCCCCCCACCACCACTACACCCAAATGAACATCCTCCTTTGACAGACAATACTGACAGTCACCTGTCAATCTCCACTTTAATCAGAATTCAACCAATGGAATGGACTAGTCGTTAGTTTTCATTAAATTAACCGTGTGCAATGACAATAGACGACTCTAGAACCCTTTTCCAGACACTGTAAAACAACCCTGTCGATCTCAAATTCTACTGAATAAAGTAATTAAAGTAATACTGGTATAACATCCTGATAAACAATGGTTAAACACAAGAGTAATAGTGCTAATATTGGAAAATCTACTGGGTCTCATCAGCATCTGTAATGACACATAATTAAATAACACCCCCACATGCTTTGATGTTAACGTGCAAAAAGCAAGTTTTTCTTGCTGTGATTGTGGTGAAACAAAAAATTATAGCTGGGAAAAAAAAAACACACATAAAAACAAGCACACTACAGAATGAGAGGATTTTTTTTTTTTGACACAGTAATGCAAATCTGTCATCGATGGCATGTCATTTCTGTTACCAAAATAATATGGAGTGTTTTTCATCCTTTTTCTCCCACAATGGCCCCAGGAATCCAGACTCCCATGAGTGTTTTTCTCAGTCTGCTGACTTGTAACTCATCCACAGATATCAGTTGATGTTCTGAAGCAGCGCTGCCTCTTAAGCATGCAATCTGCTAACAAGGTACATCGATGTCTAATTAAATAATCCCTTTATATTTTTCTCATGAGCAGATGCATCCAGAAGAGCCCTTGAGATCAGCTCAGCGGCTCTTCATGTGTGAGTCTGAACATCTTGTGTACCAAATATAGCAGCCTGGGAAGAAGATGGAACATCATAAACAAAGAAAAAAAAGGACATAATGTTAATGGCCAGTTCAGACATGAGCTTAACTGGCCACAGGTTACGTTGTGCAGCTTTCAAGTTAAAGCCAAGCTATTCCTTTTTACTATTTTTTTGATTTTTGACATCAAGTGAGCTAAGTTGTGTGAGTTTGCGTCAATCGGAGAGCCATCCTGTTGTAACCTGAACTGTTGATTTGTCTCTCAGAGGGACCGTTGGAGAGTCTCTGACACATAAAGAGCTTTTAACCAGGCAAAAATGCTCCCTCAGGCAACATCCTGATAGTGTACGAGTGCAAATGTGTGCCTGCGTTAGTGTGTGTCTGCTGCAAATGCTAAATACCGTTTAGGTTTCAATGGCCTCAGCAGAATTCTACAGGGAATAAATCATTGCTACAAACACAGTAACTGTATCCTGAGTGGATGGCTGCACATAAGTGTTATCTGCAACATCTTAAAAGCCTGAAACCAGAGACCAGCTCTCACTGTCACACACACACACACACACACACAGACACACAGCTTAAATGGTATAAAAGCTGGGATTCAATCAACACAGAGGGCTTATTTTCCCAGCAGCTTTATTGGTAACAATACCCCAAAATCTAAGTTTAAATCCTCCAAAAATGGATGCAGTTTCTTTGCTTTATTTAATCAATAGGTTTTATTAGAGGCTGTCATGGGGATGCACACACTGCAAAACTTAAAATCCACGCTCCTGATTTTAGGTTTCATAAATAAAACCAAAGTGACATTCTGAGAAAAGTAAATGATTCTGAAACTCAGGCTGTAGGCAAAAATAACTTATTTCAGTTTCCTGCTATTCATAAGTAATTTCACCTGCACGTGGCCAATATCTAAACCCAGCATGGTTTTTATCCCCAACAAGGACAAGTTGTAGATGAATAGTAATAACAGATATTTTAAAGCATAACATGTAAGGCCAATATAAGATTTTATTTATTTATTTTATTTTATTGAAAATTATGCAGATGCTGAAAAGAAAAATGAAATACATGTATGCAAGTACCCAAATAATTTTATCCTCCTAAAAGTCTGTGCCTTAAAAAAGTTCACACATATCTGCAGTGTTTGTGGAATATCTCATGAAAAAATCTCATCAGTTGAATTTAAAAACAACAAGAACAAATACTGGAATAAGTCAATTACCACCAATAACAAAAGTGCACAACAGCTACGTAAACCCAAAGCTTATTGGGCTTCGGAATCAACCAAGCGTTCAAAATGAGATTTGAGAGACACCCGTGCAGATATTATGAGGTGATGGGAGAGAAAGGACAGGGTGATGAGAGAGGACGAGGGAATGGAAGACAAGCTGATGGGATGACAAAAGAAAAAAAAGTGTGAGGTAAAATATCAGAGACAACATAAGGGTGAGATCTGGAAGGAGTGCTGGCAGAGCCCCAGTAACACTTATTTTAGCAGCAGTGCAGACACTTTCTGCTTTAAACACTTCCAGCGCCTGTAAATCTGCTAATGAGCACACAAAGTACACTAAAGCAGAACAAAAATCTACATCTAATCCTTGTGATCTGCCATTTCATCCATTTGGAAAAGATAAATAAATTAAAAGGAATCGCTATCGGACCAACGCTTGCATGAAATATTTCTCAGAGAGGGACAAAAGAGGTGGGTTAGAAAAGGGTGAGAAAGCTCTTCAGTAGATGGTTCAGACACTCCAGTGGAACAACTCTGGCCTCAGATAAGCACAACATTATCACAGTGCTGAACAGAAGCCTTCCAGACCGCTATCTTTGTGCAGCATCACCAAAATCAATATGAACCTTCAACTATCTGCTTCATCATCCAATGACTACCCTTGGAGGACGACAGAAAGATGGATTGAGAGACAGACTCAAAGACAGATGGGGGACAGAGATGCCTTTATTAGGGCTTGCAAATTAAGCTCTGGCCTGTTTTTTTAGTTGTTTTTTTTTTTTTTTTAATCCCACTCTCAACTGAATCAGCTAGCAGCCTAGAAATGATCCATGGTCAACGCTGAACTTATGCACCACTGCCCGTCCAATACCAGAGCTGCTCAAGAATAACAAAGAGATTGTATGAATTAAGTCGAAATCACGGGGTACAAGGGCAACTTTTTGGTCTTTAAAGCAAATTATATTATATATGTACAATGATCATATCCAGATGGTAAATTGTTTTATTGTATTTGCCAGGGCCTCATATGAAGTTAATGTCTTATTCCCTGGTATTCTGATACATAATTACTCTCACAGGTTGAATATGTGCGATTTCATCAGCATATACTGTATTTAAAGAAAGATAAAATCTTAAATTAAAAGACAGAAAATTGCTTCATTGATATGCAAAATATCTAGACAAATGATAATTGCATATCAGTAGCTGATGTTTTGTTTAGTTTCCTTTTTACTTTCCAAAAAAGAATATTTTAAAAGTATTGCTGTAAAAGGCTTTTTCCTTTTACAGCTTCTTTCTGTGTGACCTTTTCTTCTTTTATCACAACCTCCTCATTGTTTCTCCTCCACAGTTTGTCTCCCATCCGTGTACCTTGTTATTCCCCCACCCCTCATTTCTCCCCAGCCTTTCACCTGTATTGATCTCCTCCTCACACCTACAAGACTTTATTATTTAGCGTGGCTTCACAGAGACACTGTGAAATCACCTGTTTCACATTTCACGGATCCTCAGCACGTGTGACGCTTTGCACACATCAAACAGCAGATCCTTGGGGTCCGTCTCTCTGTTGGGCTGAGTCTCCATTTCATCCTCACGTCTGAAGAGTTTTGTCTTTCTTGATTGTTTTTGCCTCTTTGTGCCCAGAAACAGAAGTAAAGTCAATCACAGTCACTTACAAGCATGAGTCAAGAATGCAGCTGTTTATGGAGATTACAGCTGTAAGCCAATCAAATCTCCTTAAAGTTATTGCTAAAGGAATAAGGTGGAAGTTCTTTCTTTGTGCACTCATCCATTTTAACATGTTGTACTTTCCGTTCTTTTAGAGGCTTCTGAATGCGAATCTGTTGGTACAATCTTGTGTAACTTCATAAGTAAATAAAGAAAGAAAATGAAAAATAAAACACACTTCATAGGAAGCCAAATCAAGCCTTTTGTCAGTCTGTTTGACATGCTTTAACACTTTTTACTTCTCCTGCAACACCTTTATAAGGCTAATATGGATTATTGTGATGCCATGGATTATACAACACTTGGTCTGCAGGCAAATCTGCTGCAGACGGCAGATTCTGTGTATGTAAAGTGATTCTCTGTCGTGGATCTGCCCAAGAAATTAAAGTAAGTGAACTATTTATGAATGACAGAATGACTCTGACAGACTGATAGACCGTAGTAATCAATGTTACATAAAGCACGTCTGAGAAGAGGCTCAGTACTGGACAAATAATGGAAAGTTGATCTCTCTGTGGGGGGTCTATTCATCAAAACATACATCTCCCAAGAAATAAAGATAAACCAAACAAGCAAAGACTGAACACCATAGTTTTACTTAAAAGCATTTTTAAACATATTTCCTGACCAAGTCAAGTTGTGGATAGGCCAGTTCATTACTGACACTCATGTGTGAGTAGAAAAGCACGATGATACGACCTGCAGGCACAATATGCTGCCTTCTATCATATCAAATGTACTAAATGTCTACCAGATGCTATATGAAGACGGCAACACAGTCACGTGAAACCTCTTAATGACCTCATTACTGACACAGGCCCCTGAGTAACTGAATAAATTCATAGCTTTTTTCTTTCTTGTTTTTAGCTAATACACACAGTTAGTCAATGACCTTGGAGAGCCAGGACATTCTGATTATCAAACATTTTGGTTCAACTCTTTGCTCAAAGTGCTGCTTTCATGATCCTAACTTGGATGAGTGGAAGTTCATGAATGGAGCGAGGGAGGGAGTAATTTTAAGATTTTCTGTTTAAAATATGTCATTTAATGTTGGAAATATCACATTTCACTGCTTGATATTAAATAATATAATGATGCACCATTTTCAGATATCTTGTGAACTCTCTTCACCTAAGAAGTTGCTGTTTCATTTTTATTTTGTGCAGATCAAGATTACAAAAAAAACAAAAAACAAACAAAAAAAAGTCTAATTATGTCAATATTGTGTGTTTATTTTCTCATTTCCCATTTTCCAAACATCTGACTCCACCATGAACACAGTTTTTTGTTGTGGCCTTCCCACTGCACTTCAATCACAAAAAAGTATTAAACTTTTTATTCAGTGTCTTGGGGATTTGGATAGCACAATATTAATGTAAAAAAACAAACAAAAAAATCACTTTTGACTATAAGTTTAGACTTCTACAACATCATGTTGTTGTACTTCAAATGTTTATTCCAATATCAGGTTTTTGCAATAGGAATAGGCAAAAGGTTTTTGGATTTTTTTGCAGAAAAATAAAATAAGTAAATGAGGCTCTTCCACAAATGTATTTGGAATCTCGGAGCCAGCAAACATATATGCATAATTTAATTGTTTTTACCTCTGGGGATCCTTTTGAAGGACATAAACTCTGTAAACATGCATGGAGCACGCTGTCATTCTGCTTATAAACACCTGGGAATCTTCACATGTACTGATGCACTGGCTGCCTTGACAACAGCGTCACCCGTCCACCACCAAAGAGCAGCTCGGTTTATCCGTCTGTGACTCTGGTCACCATGTGTAATCTGACATAATCCTAAATCTCCATTTGGTCCAGTGACTTGCTGATCCAGCTGCAACTGCAATAAATATAATTCAAGTTTTGTAGTGTGCTGTGTGTAATCCACTCAAAGTGACAAGACAGTAAATGGACTGCCAGACACCCATCTACCTCCCTGTCTCATATGTACAGTATACATATATGTGTGTGTGTACTGAGCATCTGCCCTATTAGTACCTCTACCAAAGCTGCTACTGATACTACCTACTACTTTTCTATGACTGCCAACGTACCATCTGCTTGGCAACAAACTCAGTCCTTCAGCACTACCTTTTTCTTCTGCTTTCCCTCCATATGGAGGCCTGAGGGAAACAACATCCTAATTCCTCTCAATCTAACGCGTGCTCTCCATTTCATTACAAGTAAATTAACCTGCACTCGTGTACTGCTCTTGAAAAACCTGAAAATGGGTTTCCAAATCAGATAAAAACTCGTCTCCAATTCAAAGGGAGGCGGCTTAATCAATAATATAGATGTGAAACAGCTGAACTTCTTCATTGTTCAACAACAGTACGGTTGCTTACATTTGAACAGTTTGCTTAAATCAGATGAGATATTTGTTCAGATTTGATAAAAATCAGTAAAAGCAACATGTAAAGTGACTCATCAGTATTCATCAGTGATGACAGCCATTCAGATTAACACCTGCTGCTGCCACACACACACACACACACACACACAAAAGCCCATACACAAGACAGCCTTCAGAATCAGCGACTTTCATCACACCAAAAACCACCGTTAATCTTGTTGACGAACGCGTCGCCTGATTGAAGGGACCAAGCTGCTATTTTGATGACAGATCTGGTTGCAGTGGCAAAAACAAAAAAAGCCTCTGCACCGTGCAGTCCCTGCTCGCTCTCGGCAGGGATGGCGCATAAGCGAAAATTAATACAGCGACAGATTTGTTGGACAAATACTGTGATAATTTGATCATCTGGTGTTTTTGTTATCAAACTTAGCTCTTTGTGCCTGGAAGCAGACACCACCATTGACTGAAGCAGATTAAGTAGGGAGGTTAAAAAGAAAACATATTTTTGTTCAATGAATCACATCAGTTTTGAATACCAGGAAGGGAATGGGTGAGCTGCGTTTCTACATAAAGTATATCATCTACCAAAACTAGAAAGGAACACTAATTATATTCCTGCTCAATAGTAGTTAAGTACTGCTAGCCTTTCGGAAGATGGTTTTTTTTCTGAATAAAAGGAGTTTCAGGGGGGTTCAGACAGGTAAATAAAGCAAGACTGGTTTCGTACAACGTACCTGCCTGATTGGTTGTCACATTGAGTGACACGTACTGCTTAGCGTGGTCTTTGGCCAGCTCCGACACCCCGTTGACAGCTTCTAGCAGGAAGCTGTAGTTGGTGTGCGACTGCAGGTCCGCCACCATCACCGAGGTGTTTGACAGGCCAAGGCGGCGAGGCAGAAAGCGGACGTTGGGGCCGCACTCTTCCAAACCCCGGCCGTCTGGCAAGACCCGCCTGCACAGGATATTGTAGCGTACGTCCTTCCTGCCACCAGTCTCCACGGGAATGGACCACTCCAGAAAGACGCTGGTCTCATTGACATTGGAAATGGCATTACGTGGAGCAGAGGGAGGACCTGAGAGGGAGGAAAGGCAGAAGAAAATGAAATCAGTAATATGAAACAAACAAAAAAGGTTCTGAGGTGAGGCCCTTAAAAAGTGGGGAAAATAAAAATAATATAAAAAAGTATAAAAGGTGCAAAATCCTCACGTGTGCAGGCCATATTGGGAGGGTCAGAGTCAATCTTGTAGTATCCGTCGTCACAGCTGCAAACCGTGGCTCCCGTCTGCCGGGCCACACTGTGAGGTGGACATTTACTGCAGGCTGAAGACTCGAGCAGCGAGCGGTAAAACCCCGCTTTACAGACTGAAAGAGAGGGCAAAAAAAGAGGTAGCCATGAGGAACTTTGGGGGTTGCAGAGAGATAAGAGTAGACATACAAATAAGAAAGGAATGGGGTCATGGGGAGAGAGGCAAAAAAGCAAGAGAGAAAAAAAAAGGAGGTCACCATCCCAGTTTTTAAACCAATTTTCTTTGATGTTCGTGGCCTCTCGACAGATGTAAACAGTATTTTCAGAGTCTGAAAAGAATCATTGACACATTTTCATTCTATATAAATCTGACTTATCTCTCTCTTGGAATTTTTTAAATTTTTTTAGTAATCTTATACATTTGAATTCCAGAGCATTAAATCTGCACCACCACCAACAGACTCACATGCAATACTCGTATGTGCACAATTTATGGTGAAAATAAATAAGACAAGAAGAGAAACAGGATCTTTCTCTCACACAAATACACCCTCAGACAGCTGCTCTGAGGGCAGCAGGCAGACAGGAGGGCGATGCACTCAGAATAATAACGCCAAACAATACATGAGCAATCTTTGTCACCATGGCTGCAACCCCGAGCCAGCTCATCACCAACTTCAACATAATCTTCCTTTCTGATTTAGTTCACCCAGACACGTATCTGAGACACAGGTACATAGAAGAGGTGGAGATACTACAGTTAAAATAAAAATGTGTACGGACATTGTGTAATAAATGATTAACTGGTGTTTCAATTAGGGGAGGACAAGAGGGGAGGATGCTACATGGAGGTGTAGGACAAAAGAGCCGTGCCTCCTCTATCTTTGTCTGCTAGAATTAAGAGCTGGGGTTTTTTTTATTTTTCTTTTATTAAATCCATTGTTTTATCGTGGCTGTTGTTAAACCCACTCAGACTGCAGTCGTGATTAACAATTACATAATTAAACTTCAGGCAAGAGGACAGCAGGATAAGGACTATGAAAGACGGACATACAAAAGAGAGAAAGAAGATAAAGATTGGAAAAATGTATAATGATGGGAAGAGGGAAGTCACATTTATGAGGAAGAGAAAGGAAGAGGCAGGAGGAGAAAGGAGGAGACAAAAGGACAAGTGGTGGGAAGGTGTGTGTGTGTGTGTGTGTGTTTCAGCCGTTAGGCAGCAGTGGCTCTGATTCACCTTGACGGAACCTTGGTCTGTTGTCATGGAACATTAGTCCTGAAAAATTCTCCTTCTGCCCCGGATCACTCCAAGTCTCACCTCTGTCTCTCTCTCTCACACATTCACACACACACACATGTACACACACACACTTCATCAGAACATTCCATTGACTCCAAGTCATTTAGAGCAGCAACTGGAACCATTTCATGCCTAATCCTAACCTTAATTAACATCTTATATGCAATTCTTACCCCACCCCAAAAGGATGTTTTACTGCAGTAGGACAGGGCTTTGGACCCCATCAGGAGAGCCCAACGGGGGTGGTGTTTAAACCGTAAAGGTTCCAGAGGGCTAACAAAGACGAATGCGCACAGAAACAAACTCACACAGCCATTTCTGGTTGTTAGAAGATTTACTGCCATTGTGTGGTGTGCAGCTCTCCTTGACTTCATCCTTCAAATCCCCATGGTCAAATCAATAAAAAACAGGGGTCAGCTCATTTCAAATACACACACACACAATAATTTGGGACACTATAAGCTGAAAACAGTTGAATGTCACTGTAAATGTGAACAGAAATATATAGATGTTTCATTTTCACCTTTTTCTTTCTTGGTAAGCTCTCACATTCAACCACGACTACCCCTCAGACTAACAGCTCGGTGCGGCGCATGTCAGCGACTATGACGGCTCCCTACAAAGATTTCTTGCTGAACACGTTTTGACTTCCTACAAATTCTGGTTTGTCTGTTAGCTACAGCTGTGGCCAATTGTCACTCCTGCAAATAGAAGTGTAGTTTTTCCATTTTCTCACCACACACTGGGGATACATGCGATATTATTCAGTATGCTCTGGCATTTTGTAGTTTTTTTTTCCCTTCAGGGGAAAGAATGACAATACTATTGCATTACTTGACATTTACTGACATTCAATGAACATGCAAACTAGATCAGCATTTGTTTGCTGGAAATTCTTATTTTGAAATGGAGCGAGACATTCAGCCAGTCAGAGGGATGCACATTGAAACTGACAGACTTTTGCTGATAATGTGGCATCGTCAAATATGATTCAGAGTTAAATCAAAATACAAGAAGCTTTTGTTCCTCTAGGTGTTACAAACTGTTCAGAATTATACATTTGCATTAATTGGTTTACAAGCTGATCTGATGGAAAAAAAAAAAAAAACAGTGAATGCACTTTCATAGAAGTTGACTAATTAACACAAAAAAGTGGACGTTAAGGTTTTTGTTTTGTTTTTTTTTAAATTAACAACCATGGTTGGTTTCCATGCAGCATGATTCGAACATTCACGCTCTACAAGGAAATAAATGTCACAACATGACATAACATGTCAAAAGAGGCATGGAAAAATGGGCATGAAGGTTAGGAAAGGGAGATGGAGGGTGAAATTGGGATAAAACGATTAACTATAAATGATACACTTACTGTGATGGCCCCTAATAACGTCTATGTGTGGAATCTAAGGCCAAGTCACAGATGGAGAACAGCTCTGAGGTCCACCGCTTAGTTCTCAGGACAAGGGTGAAAAACATGCGCGTTAAGACTGATATGTGGCAGTTTAATGCAATTAATGATTATTTAACATAATTGTTCCCAATCATGCTTAACATCTCACAATGAAAAGTCTCAAAGTGCAATTCAGAAAGTACTGCTTTCAACTTTTTTTTCTTTAACAGTACATAATAACACATCTTTACAGAGAACACACATAAACGCTTCCTGTAGGGAGAGTTACGGTCGAGGCTGGATGGCTGAAATTGCTCATTCCCCTTTGCTGACGAAACCTGAATCAACGGAGTAGGTGGTATTAATGTGCACGCCGGCGTGCATTTGTGCGTCGCCCTTGGGAAAGCTGTCGTTCTGATGCCACGCGGCTTTTAATGCACAGCACAAAGGGCAATAGGTAATTAATATGCAATACACACTAATGTGTCTGTATGGATTTGTGTGCGCGAATGTGAGGTTAATACGTAATTAATATGCATCCCACACTGGCATCGCGGGCAATTAAGGATCCGGCGGTGTCCATTGACGCTTCTTAACCAACGTTCTCTTTAATTGGAAACATTTCACTGTGAACATGTTGATTTATATGTCTGGCTGTCGTTTTGAGGGATTAGAAAGAGGAAGCTATTAGGGCTGAAGGAGAAAAGCATACTGGGAGGGGGAGGGGGGTATAAACAGAAGGTGAAGTTAAAGACCCCATACTGTGTATCAACACTGGATTTAAATTAATTCATGTAGGCATTGACACATTATGGATTCAAATATTGGCTTAATACTTTTAAAAGCAAATAAACGGAAAGCAGCATAGCAGTTTGAAGTGAAACTATTTGAAACAAAAACTAATTGCTAAAAAAAAATATGGCCACAAAGAAACTATGAAAAAGCATTTGTCCAAAAAGAAAAAAACAAAAAAAAAAACACTGTAAAACAAAAAAGAGAATTTAAATTCTGAAAGTGGCACCACTAAATTACTTATCCCATTTGTTGCATGTGATCGCTACTTTCTCTCCTTCTTTTCCGTCACTCATCCAAATGTTCACAGAGCCAAGACTGACATAAAAGTAAACTTTAACAGAAGAAATACAAAAAAGAGGCAATTCTGTGCTATACTGACATCTGATAGGACTGTGAACTAATAAACCAGTCAAGGAAACGCAGTAAATATCCTCTTCCAGTATTTGTCCTGCAGCAAACTGCTCCTCTAAAGAACATAAACAGAACGTGTGCTGATCTAATTCTGCAAGTGAACGTATGGAGGCTTCGTCGTGTCCAGTAGTCCTGTTTATGTGCATGCTGGTTCGTGTGTATGCACCATTCCTAGCACTTATTTGCACACATCTTTGTATGAGCACAAACAAAGGCACATGATAATACCATAATAATATACAATCAAGTCAATGGGTTCTTCCTGTCTGGGGGGTAACAGAGCAGGCCATTGTTCAGCACCCGTTTATTCTCACAATCAAGCAATGAGCAGAAACTCGGGGGTCAAGCTGTGTCAGTGGCTTTTGTTGCAGAAACTATTTGCTGGTACAGTGAAAGTCAAGTGTGGAAGATTAACCATTATAAATTCATAATGATGCAAAAGAAAAAAAAAAATCATGTGACCTGTTGTGTTGGATAATTAGGTTAACCAGCTATCACTGCATGTCATTTTGCCTTATAAAATGTTCATTTGGCCTACATTTAGCTCCAGATACTAGTCTCCACCAACACTGCAGGAACTGCAAACAAAGCCTGCACTGATTCCCTAGCATGCTAAAACAACCACACCTTATGTAGCGAGACTCGCAGCTTGATTGAGATCAAATCCTGGAAAAGATACTGGAAAACCAAGTTGCTTCATCTGCAAGTCAGCCGCCCTGCACAGCAGCTTTGCTGACGCTGCTGCACGAGTTTGTGTGATGACTTAGTAGGAAACACTTGGTGATGCACCGTAGAACCTTGTCATGGTTAAAATGCACAATTTAGTAATAACTAATTTCCCTTTAGGGATTAATAAAGTATTTTTGAATTGATTTAAATTAAATTGAATATACTGCCTCCTCTGACAACCACATTTAATCAAAATTTCACCCGCCTAGATCCCAGTAATTGTATTGTTTTTAAATTCTTATCTCACTTAAAAATGTGCTCTTATTCATCAAGCTTCTGGTCAAGTTCTTCAGCAAAGTTTAATCTAATAGTCTTTTCTTGAATAACAGAACACCAATAGAAATGTACACAGTCTTTTTTAATTGTAAGAGGGAATTAGGTTTTATAGCCTAAAATAATGTTGTGCTTTAAATGGCTGTTCTAATATATCAAAATATTGAAAATGTGCTGAAAAGTGCTGTCGTCATGACTGAAACACTTTCTAGTATCATATTACAATCATATAGTGTTACTGAATTGCTTTTTTTAAATATTGACTTTGTCATTTTAATGTGGCACACCTAATGCACCATCAAAACAAAAACAAAAACAAAAGCATATGTCTTAAGATCTGCAGTTCTGAGGTTCGGGAAACGCTGCTGTAAACAATACTATTTTATTTGCTCATTTTTAAATCAATCTGTATTGTTTTTTATTTGATTTTAGTGCTCGATGCACGGGAAGAGTTTGTGAATATCAGTCTAAGCAGTCCTAAGCGCTGACTGAGACTCTGGAGACGACTGGGCTTTCATGGAAAGGAGCAAGCTGTGCTGAATGAAGAATTTTTATTAATATTTCACCAACTTCAGGACTGCGTTTCTATGTGTGTGTGAGCTCCTACACATCTATCTTTGTGAGGACACTGGAACCATGTAGAACGGTCTAGCATTTCTTCTAAAACGTGATACCTTTAGGGTGATGTTTGAGGTCGCGCCATGGATTTTTTATGTCAGAACAGTAAATGTGTTGTGCATTTTCTATGTTTATTTAAGGCTGGAGTCAGGTGTCAGGTAAAAGAACTCTGTCAAATAAGGTCCTCACAAGTACTGGGGGGGAAAGAAAACGTGGATGTGCCTCCACATTAATGAAGGGTAAAAGGGAGGAAGCACTTCTGGGAAAGTCAGTTTACCCAACAAGCACTCAGGAAGCACTTTAGTTGTCATGACAGCATCACCGCGTTGAGATGATGGGCGATGGGAAGGGGGTGGGGAGAAAAAAAAGGAAGAAACGAGGGAGGATGCATGAAAATTGGGTGAGTTTAGACAAAGAAGCATTCAAAGTTTCGAAATGAATACGATTTAAAGAGATGAATACATCTGTAAGCTTTATAAACATAGTCAGTTTCCTGCCACTTGCAGATTTTCATTCACCATACTGAAGGATGGCAACTTCACTTTTTGAATTGGTAACTGAATACAGTTCATCTCAAATGATAACGTTTTTAAAGATGGATAAAAGAGGGAATTATTTATTTGATTTGTACTGCAACTGAATATTTTATGATGAATTGATTGCTGGTAAAAAATCTAAAAGAAAAAATCTAAGCACAAGGTTAAGTTGCTCATTTACAGCACAGACTGATCCAGTACAGATAAATGTCAGATGGGGAAAAATAAATATGTAAAATGTTTTTATTCAATATTTCCCATCCTTGTAAAAAAAAAAAAAAAAAACAGGTTGAATGCTTAGAAGTTCCTTTCCTGATTATAAAATGAGGTAAAAACATGCTCCATATGAAAAAAGACAAAAAACAACAAAACATTTACAGAAAGAAAATAAAAAACAAGAAACACCTAAATAAATAGAACAGGGACAGATAAAACTCCCGTAACCTCATCAGAAGATGGTAATCCTCCTGAAACAACAGCTGCTGCCATGGTCGTGTACATGTCTTATGCAAGTGGTTGCAACACCCTTGTCAGCACCTCATAGACCACAAGCCCCACAACGAAAGTGTTAGCTGCACCATCGCTATCCCATAATTCCCCAGGGGAAAGGGAAAATAAGCCATTCTCGTCTTTGACTCGGCTGAGACAGTTTCTGATGGCAGCGCCACCACTGCGACAAGATCAAGTTTGACGAAGCTGCGGTGACGTCTGACAGGAACAACACAGAGGAAGACGAGGGGAGGCTGAGCGCTGAAACAAAGCATCGTCGAGGGGAATCCTGCGTTACCCATGACACACTTAAACAGTAATCTCTGAACAAAATACCCCATGGTTTCATTGTTCCTCCAGGGAGGGGCTATTTTTCCCTCTTTTATTCTGAGCTATTCAGTTAATTGATGACATCAACAGTTGTCCTCATTTTCATTTGTATTCCCCGACTGCCCTCCTTTTCTCTTCCCCCTATGGATGATCTTACCCACCCCCAGCTTCCACAACTGTCTTCCACAAACTTAGCTGCCCACATTGTGCTTCCAAGTCTTTTTTTCTTTTGTCAAAGGAATTCAGGCCAGCCTGAATTTCCACATCACAAAGTGTTGAATCCCGGGATTCCATTCCACTCCTTGTTTCATCTTCAAAACATGGCATTCAACTCTCATCCTGTCATTCCAACGTCTTGGCTGGTTCTTTTGTATATATCTTTTTTCCCAGCGCAGGGCACATTTCTGTAAATCCTCACTCCATCCATCCATCAAGTACAACATTTAGCTCTTTAACCATCGTTATATTGTTTCACTAAGTTTACATGGAATTATTTTTAGCATTGTTCCAATACCGATGAAATCAGCAGTTCATGCTGATGAATTTTCTTTTCAGCACAAATTTTATGCTTTTGTGCTGTTCGTGATGCAGCCAGGATTTGAACCCGGACTTCATACGCACTACCAATAAGCCACCGGGGAGGCAGAAGTTCTTGCTGATGCTGCTGAAAATAAGTGTATCAGCTTACTTCTATGCAGCACCTGATACAATGTCATAGAAAGTTGCACATTAGTGCTTTGAATTTTGTTTTTTGGCTTGATTTAGCAGTAGTGAGACGCAAGTTGGATAGAGTTGGCTGTCTAGCATCAATATTATGTCAGTAAGATGGAGGACAAATAAATAAAAATAAGTCACACTACTAAAACTGCGACACGGTCATTATGCAAGGCTGCAGCTTCCAGAGGTGGCATAAATGTTTCTAAAAACACAGGCAAACCTTATCAAACATTTAAGAAGCCATCACATGAAGAAGCACAATTTCATCAAGTCAAAAGTAAAGAAGGACATCCTGCAGCATCAAGCTCTGGTTCACTTTTCAGAAATGAGAGAAATTCCACAAATGAAAACCAGGAAGGAAGAGCAACGAGAGACAAAACCGTAGAATTCACTGTCATCTATGACCAGCCAATGAAAATGTCACATTTCAATGTACAGCCTCCATGTATCCCTCCGGGGTTGATGTACGTAGACACTGATCATAGTTTCTATTGTTTTGTGGTTGGAATCATTCTTAGAGTGCATCTTGGTTAGAGCTGGAAACCAGTCATCCTCAGTTAACCATCGTCCTCCATATATTCTTCCAACACTCCACTCAGCTACTAGTCCACATGCAGTCCAAGTCACATCTGCAAGGCTAAGTTCAATCCGCACCCTCCCTCCATCTTATCATCCATCTTTTTTATCTTTCTGCCCACTTCTGTCCTCAGTTATTCTTCCTCAGCCACCATCAATCCCAAAACAACAGTCATCCATCTCTCTGCCCTCAAACCCTGTGGCAAGAAATCTACAATTTATCTTGTGTCCCCTTGTTTTGCTTTCAGTTGTCCTCTCCACTCATCCTGCCGTTCCATTCATTAATCCATTTAACTACGGAGATCCTGCCGTGTTTCTTTCAGTCGTACTCTGATGACAACGCTTCAAGCTAAGACCAGTAATCCTCACTAGTTGTATATTTTACATCTCACATGATCGCATGCAGTACTTTGCTTCTTGTACAAGAAGCATCATCATGTGATGTATGGAAACAAATGTACTTTTTTTGACATTTGTTTTACTGAAACAAAAAGTAACTGCTACCAAACATGTTATATAGATGGACATTGATTTAAATGTCATTTTTAAAAAAAGAACAGCAGTTTGTTTTTAGAGAAATTCATGTGAATTCTTGTATTTGTACGTGAAAGCAGGTACACATAAAAAATAAATAAATGAAAATGATAATAAAAAACTAGGTATTGAGAAAGACGTAAAGAACAAAAGAGTGAATCTGAAAAAATTGACGTGAATGAGACAAAAAGACAAAAACAAGGTGAAAGAGGTGTCCATAATGAGTTCTGCACACAGCTGTTACAGCCACGATTCACACATGCACGCGCGCACACACACATATATACCCTTCCTAAAAAGGCAGTATTTAAAAACTGTCCCATTCCCCATTTCAGGGGATCTGATAACATGAATTAGAGAAGAGTGTGTGTGTGTGTGTGTGTGTGTGTGTGACACCTTCAGTCCTTCACCTCTGTCCTCTCTGCAGCTTTCAGTCACAAATGTTCTTTAAATGAAAATGGACAACTTTGTTTTTAAAACAGGAGGTTCTGTTTGGAGACATCACTCCAAAGCAAGTATGCACACGATGATATTTATTTTCATTTGAAACTGCTGAGATAAGATACAAAGTAACCAAGCTTACTAGTTGTCTCCCATCTATGCCAAAGTTTACAGTTAAAACACCAAAGTTAACAGTGATAACACAATAGCTAATATTTACAAAGCTTTTTCTGTCTGATTACAATTGACACATTTAACAATGCAATAGCCTTTGGAAGTATGAACGTAAGGCCGCCTCTCGAAACTCCTTAAACAGTGCTGTCCATGGTTCTGAAAAAAACAAAAAAAAACAAAACTAACTCCTGAGCTGCAACACTTCTATTTTGGCCAACAAAAGCATCTGTTTTGGGGAATGTATTGTGGTCTTTTTTAAAGACGTGTAAAATCCTAATTGGACGGATCAAATATTTAGCAAAAAATAACAAGTGGGAAGACTAAAACAGCTTGTGGTGCCATACTGAGTCTAAATGTCAAAAATAGATATTATAACATAGACCAAATTGAGCATGTACTGCTACAAAAAACTGGTTTCAAGATCTAAGTTTGGTCCTAGAACCCTAAAGATATAACTGCCTTTTATTATTTATGAATCAATTTAAAAAACAAACAAACAAACAAACAAAAAATAAATCGCATTGGCAGATGTGCACCCTGCTTCACATTATCTAAAATTCTATTTTGCTTAAGTATATTTGAAAAATACAGTTCATAAGAACAGGCTCTACAAGTGGTTAACATCTTTATGAGCTATGTAACAAGAAAAATAACATTGTTTTCATTAAATTTCCCAACACTGAGGTTAACATTGCTTCAAAGTCAGAATTTTTGCATCACTAACACAATATTTTCCCCATAACCACTTGTACTATTCCAACCTCAAATCACAGCTTCACAAAGCACCCAGAATATCACATTCTGCACCTCTTTATTCACCCCAGTAAAGTCTGATCACTCACTGCACCCAATGAAGGCTCCAGAAATCCACCTCAGGTTTAAGCTCTTATTTCCCAAAAAAGACACAGAATACATAACTCGTCACGGTATGAAGTCCAGACAGTCTTTCATGACAAAAAAGAGAATTCAATACTTCACACTCCAGTGTGAGTGACTGAAATGCACATGAAAAAGTGTTTAGTGAGGCAGAGAACACATATGGTTACAAAAATGCCAGAGAGGAAATCCTGCTATGTTTTTCTCTTTAGACACTTACAAAGACCCTCAGTTTAACAGGCTCATCTGAATACGAAACCGCAATCAGAAAATAAATAAATAAATAAATAAAACAGTTGGTTCATTAATTGAGAGGAGTGTGTTCTACTCATTTGTTGCAAATATGGACTATTACACCCAAGATATTTTTATTCCCAAAAACAGCCATAATGGCACATATTTGCATATCACACAACTCCCGTGTTCCTGGAATGCAACACAGTCTGAAACTCATTAAAAAGAAAGACTAAAAAAAAAAAAAAAGATCAGGTAAGCCTAAACCTTTATTCTGCCTTACTGTGTAAAATAAAACCCACACAACCCTGAATAAGAGTGCATGGGGAGTTCTGTTTCTGCCTGTCTCTCTTTAGGCTCAGTCTCACTTCAAATTACAGTCCTGATCCACTGTGCTGCCCAGTCTGGGTCCTTCAGTGGCAAATCTCTTCTCTGCTGGAAGATTTTTACCCAAATTGTAGAAATGTGGAAGCATTTAAATCATCAGTGTAGACTTGTGTAGAATTTCTTTTAAACATACAACTATTGCTGTTCTAGATTATTTGTAAAACACCTAAAAATGAAACAAAACAACAAACCTGCAAAATAATATGAACACAATGCAAAAGACAAACGTTCATTTGCTTTCCTGCCAAAAAGAAGCTTATCAACACCTAACCACATAAGAACCATCCAAAAGTAATTTCAATCCCCGCAGCCATAAAAAAATAACTTCTGCTTATGTATTCTACTTACAATGAGTATAAACATGACAAAATAACTTCAGCACAAGTGAAACAAAGTGAGCTGCACATTGCATTTATGTGTACAAATACAAACATACCTGGAGACTTCTGCTCACCCACTCGTCAATCCAAATTAGTCAAATGGTGGAAGTCTGTAATTAGCTCTGCATAATTGTGTGGCAAGCTAATGACTGGTAATCACAGCACTGTTCAGACGTTCTTTAATCTTTTGCATGCACATCCCTTTATTAGTAGAACTCTCAATCCAATTCTTTTCTCCTCGCTTCTCAACCTTCTCATGCTTTCTGTCCATCAATCCATCTGCCCATTGATGCACTTCTTCCTCCCTTCAGTTTAAACGTTGACACGACTCCAATACAGCAAGTAAGATGTTGCTTTCATAAACTAAATTCTTTTCTCTCTTTATGACTGTTGAAAAGATATACATGACACACCATTCTGACTTAAATCTGGAGTAGTATTTTTATTACTATGACTGCTGTCACTATTACTATTATTATCATCAGTAGTAGTATAAGTGGCAGCAGCAGTGGTACTAGTGCTACTGCTAGAAACTATATGATATGATAATGTTTTAGCCTCGTCAGCTCTGCATGTGCAGCAGCAGTCTGACTGAGGCAGCAGGACTCCAGGCAGACCAGCGACCCACTGACAGCTGTTTGCTAATGATCTCCCCACAGAGATTCCACGTTTGATGAAATGAAGCTACCGTAGGGATGGCTCACTCGCTCTTAAACAGCAGCCATGTTTTATTGTTTATCAGGAGCTAATCACAGCTTAGAGAGATGTTTAAAAATGGACTTTGTGGAGATGCTGTTGCTTTGGAAATGGTGCATGTGCAAGTTTGATGTAAAAAGGCAAAGTTAAAGAAAATAACATGTAACAGTCATCGTGATCAACCCAATTGAAATAAATTTCCAGATCCTGTCGTTTCTGTGACACTCATGAAGCCCTGGCCTGGTCTCTTCTGATGACACGTGATGAGATTGTTTTTTTTTTTTTTGCTTAAAGCCAAGCACTAAACTACTGTTTACCATAAAGCCATATTCCATAGGTTTGCTTCAAGTGTGTTGCTTGACAACTAAATGAAAACCAAGTTAATGTCAGATGATATTCGAGGTGGTCACGAAGAATGTTTTTGCAAGTCCAAGTCAGGTGTCAAGCCTTTCATGGTTGTAATGAGCATTCTGTGACCTTCTCCATTTCATTCAGTAACTTAGAACAGTTCTATATCCAGAGAACGCAAAGCATGTACAGCTTGTGCCATTTTTATAATCTAATTATTATCCCTTTTGTAAGCATGTGAGCCAGTTACATCATGCTGTTGAGATTAAATGAGTTCCCTGCCTGTAGCTGACATAAACTAACATCTGGTTCTTTCTGTTAGCTTTAGCAGACGGCTGCAACAGAACAGAAACAATTAAGTTGCCTGAATGTTTTTATTGGTGCCATACAGATAACACTCATTTGGCTTCAGTCAGGAATTTAAGAAGAACATATCTGTGCATAAAACTGTGAGATGAACAAAATGTTTTAGTATTATGCATCACCTCTTGAATGTGTTGGTGGATAGAAGACACGGCAGAAAATATTTGCATTAAGTCCTGGTCACACAGGGGACCATTACCTCCACCCCCAAACTTCAGGTCTCACCACGAGTTTCCAGCTCTTCCTCCGGCTAGATTTGTAAGATTACAAGTTTTGAGATCATATGAATCGTGCGGAGCACGCTCCCAACCCACGTTCATTTAGAATTCCTCAATGTGACTTCAATGATCCGCTCTGGGTCCAGCAGCCCAGATGGGTCAAATGCGGAGGTAGAATTTCCCCACCGGGATTTATAATAGTATACCAAATAAAAAAATAATAAAAAAAAAGCAACAGAATCAATTATTTGCTTTGTGCATGTAGTCACTGCGCAAATTTTATCACAAAATACACTGTAGTCACATGTAGAAGGCCACAGTAGCTCCTGTCAGTGATGGCACATGCGTGCACCGTTTTACGCCTGAGGGGGGTAAGGAAATTACATTTCAGCTCAATATTATAACAGGAACATTTTAGATTGCTTATAGCTCTCCCATCACAAGTCTGAGTCAAGTCTCATGAAACTGGTGTGTGTGACCTGAGTGTGATTCATGTCCAAGTCACAGACTTGAGTCGTCAACCTTGGCACTCGATAAACGCAGTAGTGTGCCACAAAAATCTCTGCTGCAGTGCCCATATGCCAAATGAACATTTAGTTTTCAAGAATAAGACTCACAAAAGGTACAGAATCGTGCAAATCTATGCATGTTTAGTTTACTACATAATACAGAAAGTCAAACAATCAGCCTGTGTGTGACGGTACTGTACATGCTCATCAGTTACCAGCACCAAACATTTCAAATTCCTGTTTTACTCAGGCTTATGTTGCTGCAATAAGTCGTGTCTGGAATCAACACGTCTCCATGGCATTCAGAGAGGGAATGCAAGTGGGAACAGTGACTAAGTCAAAGACAGTGAAGAGCAAGTCTTGAGAGGATGAAAGGAGGGAAAAGGGAGAAAAAAACCAGAGACCCTGGGTACCCATGGAAATGGCAGTTAAGGTCGATGTTTGTTTGGGCACAAGTCGAAGCAGAACAGCGGCTTTATGAGAGCAGCAAAGTGCTGCAGGACTCCGGGGAATACCCTCCACTAAGCAACGGAGAAACAGCCTCACACACACATACTGTGGGAAACACTCTTAGTGAAAGAATAAACAGATCAGTGCACACACCGGCACATTGTACCAAAAATAAACATGTGCACAGATATGAAAAAAACGACAGGATGAAGATAGCGAGCAAAACAAACATGTGCATCTGAAATCCCAGACCTAAAGAGTCAGAAAACTTGAAGACTGATGAAAAAAAAAAGAAAAAGTCATAAGATGAAAGCCTTTTGAGATAAGGAGAGCTTCAAAACATGACTGTTTCATTCATTAAAACAGTAGAATAATTTACAGTTCACTCATTGGGAAAATGACTATTCTAGTGCAGCTTAAAGGTTACCCTCTCACCTTGGCACGATCCGCTGATTTCCTCAAATCCTGGCTTGCAAACACACTTCCCGATGGGCACCAGCCATTCCCCCTCTGTGCTGCAGTGCATTCGAGGAGGCTCATATAAAGGGAGGGAGTTATTGACGCAGTGGCCCACTACCTCCACCAGCTGCGATGCCTCTGAGCCTGGGATGGTATCAGGGAATTCAGCCAGGCTCTTCACCAAGAAAGGACAGCGTTTATAGAAAACCCTCACTGAGACTAAAGCGATGCAGGCCCCCAAATCCTGAAACGCCAAGTAGAAGCCTTTATGGGTCAAAGGACCTAAATCACGGACTTCAGTGTTGAGCTTCATGACGCGGTCCCCCAGGTCCAGCTCAGTGAAGCTTTCATCAGCTGCAATGGTGTCAATTTTGATGTATCTGCTCTCTTTCATTGCCCTGTCTTCCTCCTCGGTCATGCCAACACCATCTCTCATCTCTCCATCCTCCATTTCCTCCTCATCACCATCTGTTTCATAGTAGTACATGTTAAAGGTTTCTTTGCAGGTCCCGACCCCCCCGGGCAGGCTGTTGCAGTCCCTCAGGGTGAACTTGAGCTCAATGTATACCCGCTGAGCACCTTCAGTCAGGATCCAGTTGGTGTGGAGCCAGTTGTTCTGGTTCTGCTCCATAACGCGGCACACTTGATAGGTGTGGATGGGGGCATAATCCTCGTCTACTTCTCCGATCTCCTCCCACTTAAGCAGAGAAAAGATTGAAAAAAATATATATATATGAATATATTAGAGAGCATCCATTTACAAGAAACCATTTAAGAAATGTTAAAGGAATCTGAAATATGAAAAGATGAAAAAAGGCCCCAAAGAATCTCTGGTATTTATGGTCACAAGATTTTTTACTGTATAAGCTTCTTACAGTTTTTCCTATAGCTAAGCAGTAAAGATTTTTTCTCTTAACAGAGAGTGGCTGTTTTAGCTGTTGTAGAAGTACAGTGTAAATTAGCATATTTAAAAAAGCATTTTCAACAGTTTACACTTACAAACTTCAAATGTGATTAATTAGCAAAGTTTGGACTTTTATTCTGAAAGTGAGTTTGACACACTGTAGAGTATTTTTATTGTAGAGCGAGACGAGACTGATATTCTTTTTTCAATTTTTAGAATTATTTGCACTTGTGTGATTATTTACACTTTACACGGTGTACTTTAGACGAAGGGATAATAAAGAAATTCTCAGTTATATCCTACATGAAGGCATGCTTATACAGCATAGGTGGGTTTAAAATACACCTTTTGTAAAACGTCTGTGCCATGATCTCTTTCCTTCGACCTCACTTTGACTTGCTGCAGCAGGCACAACAGTGAAATGATAAGGAAACGTATATATTAGTTCGCAGCAACAAGTGAAAAAGTGCACGTGTAATTGTGTTTATCTGTTATGTTGTATACCTCCAAAGAGTGTGTGTGTCAGTCCATTCCTGCCTATGTCTGCATATTTGTAAAACATTGTGTCAGTGTTCAAGGGTGTGTGTACGCACACATTTGCATCCACGCCTGTGCGTCTGAGACGGCAGCATTAATTCCCCTTGCAGGTCTCTTGGGACGCGGCTATTATCTGCATCACTAGAACTCTCCCATGGCTAATACAGGCCCTTCATCATGTCACCGTAATATGGCCAGAGGGACCAGACTATGATCTGGTGTTATAGCTTAATAGCCCATATTAATCAATCCTTGCTGCAGCAGTTGTATACAGCCTTCTGTCTTTGTCTTTTCTCTCTCATCTCCATCTTGTTCTCCATCTGTCTGTTTTTCAAGCCTCCCTACTCCAGTCGGGGGATTTTTATTTATTTATTTATTTTAATTATAATAATCATTCGTTTACTGAACCATTTCTGAATGAATGTGGGTATTCTTTTCACTTAATAGATATTTATTTGCTGTTAAATGCACATGTCCTCATGATGACATCCATATAGTTGGCATGCGTTTACCCTCAAGTGCTTTTAACTTCATGAGAAAAACTGTCTTTTTCCTCAAGATTGAGGACTTTTTTTTTTCTTCAATCATCCCACAAACAGCTAACAGGATTTAAATTTTCTAAGCTAGGCTTCGGTCAACACTACCATTTACTATACTACATTAACAAGGGTCCCCACAAGTATAGATTTACAAATAAATCTGCATGTGCTGCTTTGGGACAGAGCCCCTGTTTCTTCCAGACTTCAGCCCAGTCAGTCCCAGCACAGACATTAAGCCTCTTACTGGTTAGATCACACAGATCCACCAGCCTCTTCTTAGCTTTACACAGCTTAACACAAACACATGCATGGAGAGGCACACACACACGCACGCACGCACGCACAAGCTATTATTGGTAGCCCAGCAGGGAATTAAACAGATTTTTGTTGAGAACCAGACTGATTCAGTGCTCCTGTGTGGACGTTCAGTTGGTTGCCACTTGAAGCCTCGTCATCAACAGCAACTCATGATACCTGAAAGTTTTTCACTTAAATTCACAAATATTATTTCACCCATTTTTAAGCAAATACTGTCTAAAATGAGGAGTCAACACAAACCAAACCAAAGTTAACATGGTTAACACTACTCCTTTGCATGGAATAGAATCATACATCGAAGTATGCATTGGTCTCCAGTAAGTGGCGCTTATTGTTACAGAAGCTTTAATCGAGCAATCTGAACATTTTAAAACACCAAAAAGAAAATTGTTTTCCTCCTGCCAGGTTTGGAGAAACCATGGCCATTTTTTTTAAGCCACAACCTACATACTGCACAAACACGGTATGCAGCCGTCATTAGTTAGCGCAAGTATGCTAGGAGATCACATGACCGCTTTGACAGGCTCCACTGCATTAAGGGCACAATAGTACATTATGGGATACAATAGTGCATGTAAGGTAAGCTGGTCCCTTGTATACTGGAAACTTTTTAAAAAGAGACAACATCCCAGTATATTTTGCACAATGCATATTTTGTAAATAATTTCCTTATGCACATTCCTTCCTAGATATTGGCAAAACTGGTCCTGATAGTACTGTATGCGGTTTGGCAAAATACCCATGTGCAGCCTTCTGAGCTTGAAGAACCGTAGAAAACAAAAAAAGCTAAATCAGAAACTGCATCCATCAATAAGTTCTGTTTGGAACTCCTTCAAATAATGCATGGTGTGCCAACTTTACCAAGCAAAGCACCCACGGCATCAGCAAACTCTGGATACCAGGCACAAGCTCAAGGTACATAACTGATTAAATAATAACTGATGTGCAGGATAAAGTATGTTTCTCCAGAAACTCCCAGGACATTGAAGGGATACTGTACATCTCCTCTGTCCTTCATTCGTACCGTCCTGCTCCTCCTCAGGTTTTTCTTGCCACTGATGGCGTTGCCATGTGCTCGGGGGTCAAGCTCTGGCTTTCTTATCGCCTACAGATGACTTGTTGTAAATAGCCGCTAAATAAATAAAACTGAATTGAATTGAATATTCACTGGACAGTCAGAGAAAATGGGTCTTCCATCACTCACTGTCTTTAGAATATATTTGTGCACAAAGGAATGTTATTACAACTTAATTATGGCCAGTGCACACTGGCCTGGGTGACAAATTTATTGTAACATAAGCTATTCTAATTACAGTAATGCATCACTGAAAAACACATTTTGTGAAGAGTCAATAGCTCTGGAACTCTAAGTATGTTTATGTCAAATTAGTGCAAATTATTTTAAAAAGTAGTAACGTATTAATTTCAAAAGTAACTTTGGTTATGCTTTTTGTTCTCTGTTGTGATGATGTTTTAATGACTTTAAATCACCCTGTTATTGAATTGTGCTCTACAAGTAAACCTGCTTTGCCTTGGTTGAAATGCTCATTCATACTTCGTACTGAGGGACGTTTCTGCAACAATGTAGCACTTCTTTAGCTAATTATAGAAACGTATACCTCGCACTGGATGGTCGGGTCCTCATGTCATGAACAGAGTGACACGACATGCTCACTATTTCTTCTTCCTTGTCAAGACCACCAGCGTTTGTACTGTGAAGTGTCCAAGAAAGAAAGGGGGGGACACAAGAACATCTTCAAAAGCATGACGGCAGGCTTACTTTACCTACTTTCTTATCCTGCATTCAATTTAAAATGTGATAATCTTAAGTGCACCCTTTTAATTCAAATCCCAAGGAAAACATGCTTTCTACCTAATCTTAGCTATATATAGCTATGAAAGCATTTGGGGAAATATTGAGTGATGTGCTCCAGAAAACTCAACGCGATACCCTGGTGATTCAGGAAAGTCACAATTTCCCCGTAAAGTGCATATCTATTGGCAAACTCCAACAGACTGACTTTGGTTCCAGTGTTGGTAAATGGTCCAAATGCTCAACCTTAGCCGCTCCATCACCTCTGCATCTTCCATCTACTTCCCAACCTTTTCCTCTTTACTCCCAGCACAGACCTATCCCTATAGGCATCCCTGCAGCTCCTCATTAGTGTGCATTTTCAGTTTTTCTGACAATTAATGTGTGGGTGTGTGTCTGTGTGACACATCCATCAGCAGACCCCCTGTGGCTGTGCTGAGTGCTGTCCCAGCTCTAATTCTATAAAGCTGTCTCCAACTTATTATTACCACCCATTACCGTTGACCATTGTGACAATGTAATAGAACTGTTCCTTTTGCTCCCTACACTGACAACACTCCCACTTCACTGTTTCTGCTTCCATGTCATTCATCCCTCATCTTCTGTCCCCTTCTGCCTTTTAATTTATGCTACGTCTATCATAATTTCTCCTTTGTGTCATCTATTTTTCCTTTAATTATCAAATCTTAAGCGTAACCTAGAAACCCTTTGATGGCTTCTCTTTTCTTTCCACCCCATTTTCACTTTCTTCCAACTTCTCATCTCTGCTTTGTCCTTGGTGTCTTGTACTCGCCTATTTTTCCTCTTCCTCTCACTTCTTCTTGTTATAATTACTGCTAATCTCCTCCATTCTCTTATCCTTGACTGTTTTTCATGTATCCTACATCATCCTCCGCCCTTGATGCTACTGTAATGTGCCAAGTGGGGCGTGAGGGGGGAATAGACAACACTAGAAAACTAACAGAAAACCCGTGCCCAAACTATCCTTAATGTGTTCGCATAGAAACTTCATTTTCTTATTAGTTCCAATCAGTTCAGGATCCCTACATGCAGAAGCAGCTGTCAGCAGTCACATGTCCCATATGTTCCTGCAGTGCACCCTGAAGCTTTGACGCTAGATAGTCTTATCACCGGTCAATTAAGCACACTGAATCAGTGAAGGCCTTAGATGTATGAGAGCTTCATAAGTGACTGCTCCGTTATGCAAATTTCTGATTACATTGGTTCTGCTTCAATTTTAGTTCCACCTCTATTTTTGTTCTTGTCTCTCACCACTAAAGGACTGCGGGCAGAAAAGCACGATTTGATCACCTGACAATATCAGGCAGGTGTTTAATGTCAATAAAAGACAAGACAGAGTGAGACAGCACATTAAAATGTTGCTCAAGCTCATCAGCTGTAAATCTCTGAATTCTGCGCTTCCTGATTCTCTGTGATGGTAACGTAAAGTGTTCAGTGAAGAAACCACGCGTGTTATTAGGTGCAGACAGGGCAAAGTCCACAGGACAACAGTTATCCCCATCATAAACAAAGTAAATGCAGTCATGTGAAAATTTGTCGATTGTCTTTGTTCATAATTATTTTTTCTGAGACATGAGTCACCTGTGAGCTTTTTTTTTTTTCTTTTTCAAATCAGAAAGGAGCTGAAGTAAGGCCACATTGTAGGTTACATCATTCCTCTTTTACCACCAGCAGGTCTTTGGTACATATCAGTGTTTAGACCTAGATAGCACTAACTGCTTCAAGTTTTAACAGGGTGACGAGTGGCAAATGAAAATAAGTCAAAGACAGTCCAGCTCTTTTATGTGTCCACCTCTGCAGAAAGTTTTGCATCAGTTCTTGTCAGATGCAGAAGATAAAAGGATCCATCTGCACCGTAGAATTGGCAACCACCAAATCTACGAGTGCACTCGTCTCCAATGCAAGGAGACCAGACAAGTAGTGGACGTATGGAGCCATTAGACCAAGAACTGACAGAAAATAATTCAGCAGGGCCACAAAGGATCTTGGCATATATATAATTATATATTTTAATTTAAATCTACAGTAATGTAAAGCATAATGATTTTTAGAAAAGACTTTTTCATAATAACACCACCATTTGTAATTTGCTCCCATTTTTCTTCTTCTAGCAGTGATCTTTGCTCCTCAAAGATGGACTTCTTTCCTTGAAGTTGCAGGAAGTCTGGTTTTTCTATGTTCTCCATCACACACTTCTAACCATCACAATCTGTCACTGTCTGACAGACTGCAGCTCTCCACCGTTCTACGTTCTCTGCTTTCATCTCACATCACATTTATCTTCACAATGCCAGATTACCCAGCTACAACATCTCAAGGAGGAAATATACTTTCGTCCCTTCATGGCTATGATTCATCATGTCTTCAAGTCTGACTTCTAAATTCAGCCAAAAAGAAACTTCTGCATACTTTTCTGGGGAAAATAGAATTTATTTTCATTTTTTTCTTTCAATTGGAACTGTGTTTAAAAAAAAAAAAAGAAGGCACTAACAACATTAATGTTTAAGGAACTGATTGGCAATTTGAATTCTCCAATTTCAAGCCAGCAACTAAAGTAACTACTAAGTGTTTCACTCTTACGCTTCAAAACATTTGCCTGATAATTATTCTGTGGGCTTATTTACTGCCACTTTGTTCACTGAAACGTCTCCAAAGTCATTAAAAGTCATGTCTACGTTCATTGCAAAAATCCCTGAAGAACTATTTTACCCCTTTCTTGTTTAAATGCATGTGATCTTCAAAGCAAACTTGAAGCTTTGGGAAAGCAAAAGCAACAAAAAGTCAGGGGTTATGGAAAGAAGACCATCGCTAGAATAAGAGGAAAATGAGAAAAAGGAGTCAACTTGGGATATGAAAACATGAGAGGCGGCGGCGTTGGGAAGGGGAGGGGGGGGCAGTATGGGCAATGAAGCAAAGACAAACTAGGAATAAAAGGAACCATCTGGAACACTCAGACTGAAAGTAATAATGACTGTGTCTGTGCCTTCTCCACAACTTCTTCACCCAAGACTGGAATCATGAACTGCTGAGTTTAGGTGTGCAGAGTACTGTATGCTGCAGATGGGCTGCTATTGTAGCGCGCTGAAGATCAATTAAAATGTAAATTATTAAGTCTGACAAACACATTTATTCTGTGTTTTGGAGTACAAGTTAATTATTGGAGAAAAAAAACGCCAGCTGAATCGAAAGAACTAATGGGGATATCCTTGTGAGTTCTTCAGTATGTAATCATGTCTTATTTCCTCTCAATCTTCCCTTAATGTAGTTATTTACGCAGCTGAATTGTTGGAAGCACACAATCACACAGCGTAATCACGCCTTCATTAATATGCCTGCACATACGCCTGCTTTTGTCAGCACTATCTCTCCCATCTATATGTGGTACAGCCACGAAGGGGGTTCATGATTTACACCCAGAGCTGGAAAACACTGTGATCAGCATTACTGGTTTGGAGGGTAAAGCTACATATTTGCAGACAGGAGTTGGGCCAATATGAAGGATTTTTTTTTCCCCCATGTGGATCAAATGCATGGAAAATTATCTTTCCTTTGAATCAAACTCGGTACAAAAAACTTGACTGCCACTGGAGAATTAGATTTTTCTGACAAAAGGTTGCACATTCAGTCCAAATCTTATGAGGATAGCCACTACTGATAATGTAAAATAAATACCTCTCCAAGAGCCATTTTGTTTTCATTAAACCACAGTCTATCATATGCTGAAATTACATTTTTACAGCTGTAGTAAGTCATTGCCTAATTAGCTTTCCCTTTAGGAATACTTGGAGCTAGGTATTCAATTCGTGGCTCAAGAATGATAAATTCCATGGTGGCTTGCCATATCTTATTCATGAATTCAATTTGCCCTGATAATGAACTGAGAGTTCCTGGAAATGAAATAACCTTTAACCCTGATGAAACAAATGAAGCACTTGAGTGAAACTGCAAAATAAGGAGACTGGAGTCTTCTGACATGTCCAAAATGGGAACTTCAGCCACTGAAAACGTGCAGGCAGCAGCTTTAAACTTGTTCAAACTAATGTTTAGATAAACATTTTTGATATATTTTCTAGAATTCTCCAGGTTTCCCTTAGTTGGATCATTTCTTTACATATATTTAAATAAACGACCTAAGTGGATCATTTGCAAACCAACAAAGCCGTTTTAACTTCACAGTGTTCAGAGCAGCTTTTCTAAACAAGCAGAAACATACGCCACTCAAGAAAATAAAAGATAGAAAACAACAACAACAACAACAACAACAAAAACACTGGTCCAGAAACAACAACATGATTAATGACATCTTCACAACTTAAAGATCTGAGCCAAGTTCATACTACACTACATCACTATTTTGCATGAAAGAACGTGATCCCAGTGTTGTGACTGGGAGCTCATAAAGTCGGAGTGGATGCAGGACTGACTGGCAGCAGGGTAAACGCACTATAAAGATTTTACCATCCGTCTGGCCTTTATCAAGCAGTTACAGCTGTCACATATAGACATGGTGCAATCAAGTGTCTTGCTTGCCAGTAATGTTGCACTTGATACGATTAGCTCCTGCTGAATTCATCTGTTTCACTCACCTAACTGTTGAAGAGAACCATTTCTGTCCACGCTTTCTTCTTCCTCTTCAGCCTGCTCTAATATTGCATGCTAGAAGCATCAAAGAGGTCTGGGTGCCAAAGGTTCATGCTAAACAACTCGCATTCGCACTTCCAACCTGGTGAGCAGTGACTGAATACGTATGGCTCTGACCTGGGACATTTGTTGCTAGCCAACGTGTCCCCCTTCAGACGACTCACTCAGGAAAGTGCACAAGTATGTGAAACCTCTCCTTGAGATATCCCATAGTGTTTATGCTGCACCTTGTTCCTGTCCTGAAGATATAACCATTTAAAAGTTGATCAGTGTGAGAACTGGACTTAAAAACTGATGGTGCAAACAGGGTCTTTCATGTTTCGACAGCAGGGATGGAAAGAACGGTTTACGTTTTGCCAGATCTAACTAATTCAAAATGAATTTTATACGTATATACAAAGGTTTTACTCACGCCATTCTTTGGGTAAGCCACCCATCCCAGGTCTCCCATCACAGAGCGAGAATCCAGAAGGTTGACTGTTGAAGGTTGGGGAGAAAAGAAAGGAAAAGAAGAGAAAAAAGTCAGAAATGAGCAATTATAAAACCAGGAAAGAGCATTTTCAATTTAAAATTCAAATCTAATTAATTCAACTAATTTCTTTGCAGAATGTATGAAGAAGCGTTTTTCTATTTGTATAATATACTTAACTGGCATTAAAATACAGAAATTCTTAAGGAAAAGTAGGAACAAAGTGTAACAGCTGGCATGATAACACGTTGCTTCACATACTTTTAAGTGGAACTCAATAATTGTGTATCTTATTGATCAAAAACTCCAAAGCTTCATACTTTTATTTACACATTTCAGTGTCTGCAACACATCAAGAAACTCAGACAGATCAATTAAAAACCACTTCCTGTTTAGCTTGTCTCCTGAAAGCTATTAAGTGCAATTACTTTAAACACTCCACTCCTCAAAATCTCTTTCCATCTCCACTTGTGCAGATCTGGTAGCTGTTTAGTCTCTTATCTTCCCCATCAGTTTAGTCTGCACGTTTTATCTACAACAAAGTCACCAAATCTCTTGGCAAAGAAAGAGCATTATGGCTGCGCCCTAATAACGTCTTAGGACATACTTGGAGGGAATACAAAAGTCAAAATGTGAATCTCAACCAGCTGTAATCCTTTTTTATCTGGCTGGACGATTCACTCAGTGCACATCAACATCTGGAATACAACAAGATGCTTAAAGAAAAAGTCAAGTTATCTTGACAAATATTTAGGTGTAAAGACGTCTGTGGTTTAAATCACCTTTTCCAGGTGACGGGGGCAGAGCTAGCTCTCCACAGACGTTTAACAGGCCCCTCATAAATCACATGAAAGCATTATGGCTCTCTTTTGTGGAAACTTCCAAATCTGCCAGCAGTGCCATAAAGCCACCTCAAGCCATGTCGGAGCAGAGTTCAGTTTGCTTTATCTGCTCTGTGACAAAGGTTGTAATCAATGTGTGCAGCAAGTCCTCGAATAATAAAGGGTGATACACCTGTAGACCTGCATGTGCTCTAATGCAAGCAGCTTGAGAGAAAGTGTCAATGTCTTTCTTTAGTAAAATTAAAAAAAGAAAGAAAGGTTACCTCTTTCTCCTTCTGCTTTGTGTTTTAAATCCTCATACACATCCGCTGTAACAGACTGGCCATGAATATTTAAAACCATGCAGGAACCGCTTCCCTGCCTTATCACAGAAACACTTAGAGCCGTCCACATGTGACTGCATCACTCAGGACAGATTTTAATACCACGTCTAAACAGGGTCAATGACTTGAGTATGACGCATAAAAACGTGGGGACCACATTAGATCACCCTTTTCCTTTTCTCCTTCTTCTGATTCACCTTTGCGAAGCTTTTAAGAGAAGCAAAAGCTATCCTTGACGTTTAAACCTAAGTCAGGGTTACCTTTTGCTCCTTTTAAAAGCTTCCAAAAGGTGAAACTCCACACAGTGCACTGATAAAGAGAAAGCCATAGTATGTGTGAAAATCAAATACTTTTAGAGAAAGAACTACATATTAAAAATAAATGAATTAATTAATAAAACAGACGGTTGTCGTTTGAACCATACCCAGATGTTTAAGGACAGTCACTGTTAGTACACCTGTACGGGGAAGGTGCACGGAGGTTTTCAGAAAAGAAAAACATGATGAAATACCCAGCACTGTAACAGAGACACACTTGCTCTGCACACACACCTCGTCTCACTGCTCTGCAGAGAATAATAAAATATGTCCTTAGGAGGCGATTAGACAACTAATTAGGCCATAAAGAGGAGATATGCGACACTGAACTAGATCATAAAGAATACCTTCACTCTTTCTCTCTCTCCGAGGATCAAACCGCTGATCAAGCTGGAGCTCAGAAGTGACAAGGATCTACAGGACAGGTTGTTAAAAGTTTTCACCACTGAATAAATGGAATGACTTAAAATCCTGAGTGACAGATTCACCTTTCAGATATGTTCAAGACGAGGTGGATTTTGGAAGCTCTGATAAAATTCACCTTCCAGTTATGGTATAATACATGTTCTGTGAGGCACAGGGCTGTTTAAGACTTTACACTTTTGACACTTGTCATGGCTAATGTCGATCAGCTCCAACTTTACTTCAGCGATGTTTGATACAGTCCCATTGGAGACAACATTAAAGTTTGCTACGTGCAATTTCGTCTCCATCATTGCCTTAATTTCTTTTCTTTTTTTTTTCCTTTTTTCCTCCGTACCCTCTGTGCACCACCTGATATTTGAATGTGGCATTTACATGCCAGCTCGCATCGCTCTGGGGTTAATGGCTTGCATTTTCTCCCACACAGATGACAAGCATCAGACATGCTCTTCTCTCCAGCCCACTACTATAATTTTCCTTATTTAATCAATACCATAACCAAGGAAAAGTAAAATGACAGGGTTTTAAATCCTTGAAGGCTCATAACCACAATATTACCCTCATACAGACAATACAATTAATCAAACGCAATAACAGCCCGCACCAGATGTGAGGCAGCTGGCCCTGCATTCAGATGTTCTCTGAAATTGATCAATTTAAATAAGAATGGATTAGCTTCAGGAAAGGAAATTAATCAACATGGCAAAATGTGTACAGTTTCCCTCAAAAATCATTCATGGAGGTGGGGGGGCATCACTGCAGGAAAACTGTTTCCACTGTGGAAAGACCATTAATTCAATCATGGAAGCATCAGGATTCTTCTGAGCTGATTTGATTTTCCTTTAAGTCTGATCCAAATAACACGCCGGCTTCAAAAGAAAAAAAAAGAAAAAAATGCATGATGCAAGTATGTCATGTATTCCAGGATCCACAAAGATTTGCTCAAAGATTTATTTCTGTATATATTGGACAATCTTCTCAATCAAAAAAATATATTATTTTTTCTAGTTACAATAAATTTGTCAAATGAAAGAACAGTCTTGCTTAATTAGGGCCTTCACTCTCCTTTCCAATTATGCATGCAATTGTATGATTATCTGCTGCAATGCAAATATGTGCCAAATTAATCTAAAATTTTGCCTCTAGCCAGTGATTCTTGAGGGGCAAGTTGTTGAATAGTTTTTCTAAGTAGAAGCTGATTGCTTTTCAAGTCAAATTTGGGAGCACGAGCCAAAATAATGAGAAAAAACGAAGGAGAGGCTTGATAATGGGAGACAAAGCAAACAAGTGTGACTAATATCAATATGTGGGTGACAAAGTGTTGATGTGCTTTTAAAGGGTGTCTCTTTTCACTGCAGCTTGATGGTTGGCCGAAACAAAAGCTATTTTACCAATACGGGAGGCCAACTAGTTATCAATATTTCTAATATGGCTCACCAGAATAACCTCTTGAGTGATTTAAGTTGACAGGTCTTACAACTAAGAGCATTTATAGTCATTTGTAGAGCTGTGGAGGGGGATTCATCCTCTGAAGTATGAGCTGAAAGCCTGAACATCTGATGTGGTCATTTATTCAGGACACAAAGACATAACGTCCACAGAATAGCTGGACTTTCAGTGCTGCAGAGGGATGCCCTGCACACCTCCTCCCAGACATCTGAGCATACCGTGGCCACATGTTGGGAGACACTTTTGTGAGTTTCAACTCTGACCAAATAAATCCGTCATGTGAAGAATAAGCAGGTTGACTAATGTTCTCTTTCCCGGATAATGCCTCTAACAATACCATTCATGTGGGGCTATTACAATGTTCACCCAGACAATGGCGTGGGAACAATATTTGATACACTCGCTGGTGTATCTCTTATTTTCCTCATACTTTGTTTAACTTTAATGGAGCCTATTTGTGCCACTTCACAATAGTTCTACATCCCACATTTAGTGGGAGAAATGTAGATGAGCAAAAGGTGTAACAAATATGAGAAGCTCCAAATAAATTTAAAAAGATAAGTGACACTGAACTACAGTAACCTGAATTAACTATGAGTAGGCCTATAAAGAATAAACTACCTGAACAAACAAACTGAACCGGAGATCTTTAGTTTTAAAATGAAAAGAGAAACTGTCTCAGTAATAGCTCATAAGCCAGCGTTATTATATGAAGTGGAAAAGCTGGAACATTGAATTAAATTACCATGGCACGTTTAACATTTAGAAGAAAACTAATGATAGGCATTTCAAGGAGGCGTGAATTGTCATCATCTTGTGAGAAAACAGTAATCCAGCCTGTTAAGGTCACTGTGGCGGACTTTTCCTGGGATTCTGGCAGCTCGCTGTGCGTCTGTCGGCGCTGCCATGTCCCCATCCCGGTTATCTGACAGAGACATGCCCTCTGTTCAAAGGTCCTTTTTATGTCAGCTTTTATCGGGTCGACACACGGAGTCATTAGAGGCTTTAGAGGGGCAGAGCTGTCATAAATTTACCTGCTCAACGTTATTAAACGGAGGCGCTCTTTTTCGCGTCAGAGCCGACTGTTGATGGATTTATTGGTTTGGTTTACTGGAGACTTTTCAGAGCCAATTGAAGCCCAAATCAACCCCCCATTATGAGTGTCAGTGAGCCTCGACACAGGTTTACCTTCATTCGCGGGGATGCCCCACGCTCCGAGCCACACCAGAGTCCAAATCCACGTCCATACCACCATCCTAATGCCACAACTCCGCCAACGAGATTGCATGGCAGCATCCACAAAAACATTAAAAAAAAATAAAAATAAAAAAAAACAAAAAAACAAAACAAAACAAAAACCCAGAACCGGTACCAGCGTCGGATTTGTTCCCAAACAACAGCAGTGTGGGTCAGCACAGAACCGGAAACCGCCGTGGAAGCATCCGCGTCCTGTGGCAGAGATTTGAGCTCATGTCCTGCTGCGACCACAGGAGGTAATGAGGAGCTGCGCTCCGGTCTGGAGGAGGCGGGCAGCGCTGGAGGAGGGAGGGGGCGGGATGAAGCTCCACGCTTCTCCAATCACAGACCCTCCACAGGTGAGTCCCGCTGCAGCTGGACCTGGCCAGCTCCTCCAGATGATTATCGATTACTTGTCACTCGCTGCTGCACAACATGCAGCGTTTCTTTGTGCTTCACATCAGAGTCGGTCCGCGTCCCCAGCATTACTGCATCAGCCACAGGCTGTAGAGGAAGAGGAAGCAAGCAGAGGCTGCTGCTGCTGCTGGTTTAAATCCGTAGATGTGTCAACTCATGAGAGCAGGAATGCTGGACTGTCAGACACACACACACACACACACACACACACACACACACACACACACACAAAAAAAAACAAAAAAAAAAACACACACACAAAGGGACAGGAGACTTCTCTTTAATCAAGACCGGGAGTGACCTGGCAGCTGCTGTCTCTGTTCAGGTTAGAGAAAAGTCTACATCAGGGACTGAAGCCAGTAAACTGCTGAGTGATCTAAGTCAAATGTCAATACCTATCCACTTCCACACTCATTTCAGTGAGATTTTCAGGGCAAGTCTTTGTCATGAGGTTTGTGTTTCTTGTAGCAAATATTTGGAATAGTGAACAATTATAAAAGAAAGTAGCAATTACAATATTGAATGACAGTTTTCGACAATTATCTATTTAGTGAAATATATGTTCCTGTAAACATATTATAGCATTTCCTTGGAAAGTTGGTACAATTTCCTGTCTTTTCTGTGCTTTGGCCAAAAATACAGCAAGGATGTGGTTAAAATAGGCTAAATATTCAAAATACATAATTTATTGTGCAATTCGTATTTGTACTTTCACACTGAAAAGTAAGTCAGGTTTTCTATTAAAATATGTTGTATTTTGTGTTTTTCATGTTTGTTTTTTAGCTGAAACTGAATGCAACAACATGAATAAGATTTTAAAGTTTAAGCAAACAAAGACGCTTAAGCTAAAAATGTAAACTTAAATACAAAGAAGAAACACTGCCACGCTACCATAAGGAGGTGTAGGAGAAGAAAGCAACTTCTGCTCAAGGAAGTTGGATTATTGCAGCTGTCTTGCGTGGGTACACCAAGGACAGGAAACCAGTCCCTTACAGGGCTGCACAACAGCACATTCACGCCAACGGTTAATTTAAAAATCACCAGAAACTCCACCCAGAACGATTCCAGCTTTGAGCCAGAAAGCACCAGTGCCAATTACCATGGCAGCATAGTTTTTGGTGAGTAGTATAGAAACTTGTTTTTGATAATTTGAACTTTGAACATGTAGTTTATTTTGATACACTGACAAGAATTTTATTTTGTATTTTGTGTTTAAAATGTATTTAGATATATTTTCGATCATCTGTGACATGCAGCACAACGGCACCTGTGCCCGTGAATTTACAGCATTGATCACAGCAGCCAGTTTTAGAGGGTGGAATCAGCCATCCAACTCCACCCCTCCTCCCTCTCCCAAACAGAGTGCCTCTTTCGAGATGCATCCTCCAGCTTTGCGCTGCCCACTGCGGAAGCAGATCAAATCCAGAGCGATGTGAATTTGAGTGGAAACTGCATAAACCAACAGTGATCTCTGTCTGTGACGACACACTACCCAGCAAATCCAAGAGCCCACTTAATTACATATTTTAAGACTGTGGCCCCTCTAAAGAAATTGACAAGGTTGTCTTATGAAAGAGTTTTTGAGTTGGTAGTCACCTCGGAAACCCAAATATGCTCTCGTGCACAGGAAGGAAACAAACAATCAAACATTCATTATTACATGCTTCCTTTAATAAAATCTGGTTTTGTGTAATTTAGTTCTGGCCCAGTAGTCCTAGTATATTCTGGTCTGTTGATTCAGGGTGCAGTTATACAGCAACAGTATCTTTTAATAGTTCTGTTCAGACCTGACTATGAAGAAACAACTCTAGGTGCCACCAGACTTAATACACAAGCGAGCAAATATAGACAAATTAATTGCTACTCTGGTTGACGTAAAACATTCCTGCTTTCTTCTTTCCGTTGAATCCAGTGTTGCATTATTATGATTCTTCAAATGGACGTGAAATTAATTTATATTTCTTGGGAAATAATGCTTAAAGATGTGGTTTGTCTTTCTTTCAGTATTTTCTTATTTTCTTTTGTGTTTTTTTTTCTCTCCATCTTTTTCACTCTCCATGGTATAATTAGGTTCTTTGATCGCTGAGTGGTTCTTGCAGATATTCCTGTGGCTTACCCTGCTGACACCTCCCACGCTCCTCGTGTATGCACACAGACGCTCTTTCACACATGCATACATGCATTGATTTACTCCTTTCTTGAGCAATTTAGAAACACATAAATATTTCCAGTGACCCCACTTCCACCTCACCTCAGCGCCCCACTAGTCCTGCAGATTCTTATGTCCTGTTTTTGCAATATAAATAAATAAATAAAAGATCATCCTCACATTTCCATCGCTCTTCATTGTCTGATAGATATTCATATTTGTTTGCCAAGCATAAAGCTGAGTGGAGGTGTATTGCCTGGGTGGTGGTGCTTTGTAGACGTGTAAGGGTCTGATCAGGCCTGACAGCGGGTGTGGAGGTGGTTCTGTTATGCCAGAAACTGTTGTTGTCTCCTGGAGGTGTCGGTTTAATTCTGTAAAAGGTCTGAAGAAGAAAGTGTAAGAGAAATCAACATGGTACCATTAGCAGCCCCTTCTCTTCTCCCTTGCTGTGTTGGGATGATTTTTTTTCCCTCTCTTTTTGCACTCAGGAGTGTTGGGTGGTGAGTGGGTAGACGTGGTGTGACTGTTTCAAGGTGCTTACAGTCTGCTAATGTTGGTAGTTTAATGGTATTGTGATGGACTTTTATTATAACAAGAGAGAATTAGAAGTATGTGTAATACGAGCTAAGAAGATACGTCAAGAAACGCATTATATCCTCCAAATGCATTAAAGTGCTCAGCGTGGGATAAAACTACACTCAAACTGATATGACCAAAGAATATGGATTGACTTGAATCAGAAATGAGTTTTTATTAATAACACCATTTTCAGGGAAATTCTGGGATTCTTGAAACCTTTTTTTCTGTCTCAGTGCATCATACAAAATATCAGCATTGTGTCACATCACTGTTTTGTCCTATAGAGTGATTAAATATCTAATATGTGGTCATGCAGCATGCGTGAGCACTGACACATCAGTATTCATGTGGCTTTTTGCCTTTATTCAAACGTGGTGTGCAACATCTTTCAGCAGATGTTCAAAACTTGTCATATAACCCCGGCAGCATTTCAAAATTCACAATGCAACGATAACGAAGATAAGATAAGATAAGATAAGATAAGATAAGATAAGATAAGATAAGATAAGATAAGATAAGATAAGATATACTTT
>JBAMYA010000004.1:11884651-11900031 GCA_037176975.1 Arrhamphus sclerolepis | reverse complement strand
TATATACTATGTATACATTTTCTGACTTTACCATCTATGCAGTGAAGAGACGTGTATTATATATCATAAAAGATAGAAAAACATTTCTATTGTCAGCAATGTTTATGTATGAATACAATGTGCTTTCATGCATCCAAACACAAAAGTTCAGAACAGAAGTATATAGTCTATGCACGCATGCCACATCTATACAAGCCTACACTTATCTAGATAAACACTTGTGTAAAACTAGCAATGATAATTATATTGTAGGCTGACAATTAATGACAGCCAGAAAAAAATGATTATGTCAGTAATATCAACAATACTACAACTAATAGTAGTATCCAAAGAAATTGTCACCACTGTTCCTATATTATATTAACTAGAAAATGTGTCAGTTCCTTCGGTTCCTACCGAGCCATGTTAACACACTTGTGGATTTATTGTATCATAAAAACTCCTGCAATGCCCAGTGAAAGCTTATTGAATCAACAGATGCTTAAGGTCAAAGACTTGCAAACTGTCACACAAACCTGCCTCACGCTTTGTCACATTCCATCAGCTACCATAACTTTAGAATTACATGTACTCTTTTTTTAAAGTGCAAGTTAATATTGTGAGAGTATAACTGAAGAAAGTCTGGTATCTTTCTGAATCTAAACAATAGTTTTGGTGCCAAAACCAAATTGTCGATCATTTGTCCCATGAAATTTATAATATTAAAGTATGGCGTTCAGGATTAAACTACCTGAAGAAAAAAAAGGGTTTCAGACAGCAGTGAAAGGCAGGTTTCAAAACAGACACTAACGCCCTCTCTGTACCTTCTGAGTGTCAAATACTGCCACAGCCACTGATGCTGAAGGACATCTTGTATATTCCTCATAAATACTACTGGTTTTGATAATGCAGCAATAAAAGGAAGAAACTATGAACTGTAAAAAGACTGAATGGATTATATGATGTGAGATATGAGGCCGTACAAATGAAAGCCATGTAGTATAAGGGCACATTAAAATATTCTTCCATATCCAGTGGTTTGGTACAGTCACATGTGATGGCACCTTGGGGGGTGAACAGTCAGCTTTGATTTTGTGTCTATCCACTCATGACAGTTTGGGAAAGGGAAAATAAGGTCATATGGGGTCTGCTGAGGTCCCACCACACACATGGGACACCACATGACTGAGCCATCAGGATCGAGTGGGTAGACCTCCAGTGCATGGCTGGTGGGTCTGGCGTTTCACAGTGTCCCGCTTTATCCTTTTACATTTTTCTCTTCAGTGTGGGGTAACATACATGGTCTTTTTTTCTTCTTTTTTTCAGTTTAACCAGATTTACACACCTCTCCCTCATCACCATGTAATTTATTCTGGATCCGCTGGCTGCATCACGGATGAAGCTTAAAACTAACTTTTGGTTGCACGGTTATATTCTTCATCACAACTCAAAAGAAAAATGCACCAAGTTTCATCAAAGCATCGACTCCAAAATGTTCTGCAATTGGTTTTTGGTATCACTGTACATACAGTGCATGTAAATAAAGTAGATGAGAAACGCCCTGTTTCACTGTAACACAATGATCCTGTAAGAACTCATTGTACAACAAAGGAAACTTAAAAAAATGAAAGAAAGAAAAGAGAAACATATTGGACAACCATGAGCATCGTGATTCATCAAGAGTGTATTCAGTCAGATGTTTCCTCAGGTCTGCTGCAACACAGACTGCTACAAGAGGTCCTTCCTGTCCACAACAAGAACCACCTTCAACAAATATTTGAAGAGGCTTAAATAACAAACATTACTGCAACCTATATTTCCCCTTCAGGAATTAACACATTGTTATTGAATTGAATTGAATTGATAATGCATCCAACACCAGGAAACTTCCAGGACACTTCCAGTTCCAGGACTCTGCTATAGGAAACTCTGGCTCGCTGGCAGAGCTCACTGGAGTATTTAAATAAAGAAGAACCGTTATTAATTATATCAGCTTAGCTTCTGCTTTTACTGACAAGTCTACTGAGCGGTTAATGCTGCGTTCACAGCTTGCACAAGACTGTGTCCAGACTCTGCATTGGCATCCCTGCCAGTGTTGTGAAGCAGAAGCAAGAATCAGAGGGTAGTTTGAACCCCCATAGCTATAAGTCTCACGGTGAAACTCTTCAAGTCAGGTAAAAATGCAGTAGACAGCTCCAACACCGCTCTGCAGAACTAGCTGCTTTAAAAGATATTTCAGCAGGGCTCTTATGGCATCATGCATCTACAAGACCCAGTTAAACCTAAGGACTTTCATGTGACTAAAACAGAAAATATCATAGAGGAGCAAGAACTAAACATTTTCTTCTTCATTGCCTTTGCTCCTTTTGCTGATAATAAAATAACCAGCTTTTGCTTTCACAGTTTACTATCTACTTGCTAACTTATCTGCCCTGAGACAAAGTTTTGCATCTAAAATTCTCTGGCCTCTATTTGACCCCTGAAAGATGGAGCTCTTGTTTTGGGCTTATAAAGAAGGGAAGCACACAAACACACATGTACACATAGTGACACTGATGTACACATACGCACACATACACAACCCCCTGGGCATAGTTAAGCCCTGCTTAGCAGCTCACTGAGGCTGGCAGGCAGCGCTGCTTATATTCTTTCTTTATTTTGGCTGCTCCCCTCTGCATACTGCTCCAAATCCTGCTGCTCTCATTTCACACATTTTATCTCCCCACTCAAGATATATGCAATATATACTTGCATGTAAGAGTTGAGAAATAAACAGAACAAAACAAAAGAAATTCTCAAGAAGTGAGGCTTTATACATGCTAAATAAAGATAAAGTGCTCTCACAGTTCTAGCTTCTTTACATTGGCTCCCTGTTAAATTTAGAATTGAATTCAAAACATTACTTCTTACATCCAGAGCTTTGAATGATAAAGCTCCAACATATCTGAAAACTCTCATAGTTCCATACTGTACTAGTAGAACACTCCGCCTAAAACCTTCCTTTTTGATAAAGCCTTTAACAATATAGTCTCTTAGACCACCTCCTAGTTATGCTGCTATAGTTCTAGGCTGCTGGGGGAGTCTCTTAGACCACCTCCTAGCTATGCTGCTATAGTCCTAGGCTGCTGGGGGAGTCTCTTAGACCACCTCCTAGCTATGCTGCTATAGTCCTAGGCTGCTGGGGGAGTCCTACTGTCCACTGAACATCTTCATCCTGTCTGTCTGATCTCAGTCTCAGATTGTTCTGAATCATTTAACAGAATCAACGTTGTCTATCTTCCGTAGTCTTACTCTTTTTCTTGCACCGGTTCCACTGGTTCCCACTGTGGGATGAACGCTGACATGACCGACCTGCAGTCCAACTTTCCTACCACCACATATTTATATATATTTTTATCACAGATATTTGTGTATTTTTCTCTCACATATTTTTGTACCTCTCCTCTCTCTGTCCTTCGTCCTCACTGTCCTGTCTCCTCCTTTCTTCCTTACCTGGCCTGCAACTGGCAGGAGAGTCCTTCCAATGAGCTCAAGGTTTCTTCTCAAAGAGTTTTTTTTGGCCACTTTCAGGTTTTGCTGTGTGCTTGGGGGTCATGCTCTGGGTTTCTCAGAGGTGTCAAGAGACAACTAGTTGTAAAGGGACTGTGAAGGTTTCAGGTACCCTGGTGGCAAATGATCCCCGCGAGCAAGGAGATTCACAATAAGACTTTTTGTTGTAACACTTAGTGTTACGGTTAACCCCTAACCCTAACACTTTAATTAAGTAATTGTCAGTTTCCTGAGAGAAACCCACAAAGGGTGCATAATGTTGCTTCAATTTCAAAAAGCAGAATAAAAAAACAAACAAACAAAAAGCTGGTGAAAAATAAAACAGGCAAAGATTCCAGGTTGGGAATTTGAACTCATTCAATGAGGTATGTTGAGCCTAAAACTGGACATTTTGGCTACATTTTTGGCTCCGCATTTCATTAGCTACAATGCTGATAAAGTGTTGGAAATTTAAGCCTCTTAAGCCCCCGTCTAGCAAAGAGACATACGATACAGAAAGATGCATCTCATGTTCTCAATCCTACAACCCATACGAAAATCCAGGGGAGAGTCAGTGCGCAAGCATGTTTATTTACAATAATTCACAAGGTGACAACAAAATGTGAAACAAAGGAAACTCAATGTGAACTAACCTCAAAATAACAAACAAAACATCCTTCTATTGTAACCCAATACGACCTGACATACCAAAACCCAAAGAGGAAATCATGATATAAACTCACTAAAGTCACTGTTGAACAAGCGTGAACTGTAAAACCATTTAGGCACATCAGTAACATTACATTTGTGAAATCACTGACTGAAGCCATCCAGCTTCAAAGAAGCAAACTGACTGACTCTGTTGCCATGGAAACCCACATATTTAGCTAACAATTCTGAAGATGCATGAATCAGTTATATGGATTGAGTGTCATCAACATCTTACACTAATAAAATACTGCTACCAATAGAACATGGATGAGAGAACATATTTACCGCAAAGAAGATTCTCTTGAAATAAATTATTTTGAACTGAAAAAACAAAAAACAAAAGTGATTTCCAGGCTATTATGGGAGGGTATAATAGATAATAATTCATAATAAACTTCATGACATCTTCACATATTTGATGCAAGTGTTTCTTCTTTGCCCTGTTTCCAGCAGCAACAGTTTTGGTTTTTGACACAGTTTACAAACTTAGTTTTACTTATGGTAAAATAATATAAATTTTTGGGACTTTTTTCAGAGATGGTGTGATGGAACACGGAGTCTAAATAAGACAGACTGGGTGAACAAGTGTTCATCTCCAGGTTAAAAGAACTTTCATATAGATTTCAAATACCCCTCCCCCAAATGCACACACATAATTATGAATGGATAAGCAAATAAATAAATGAAAATATATTAAAACAAGAAAACAAATTATGAAAATAATATTGACAATGACGTGCGGTCAGTCGAGGCAGAGTCTCACCTTTCAATGGAAATAATAAAATACATAATAAACAAATATAATAAACAAACAAAAAAAATGTTTATTATTACCCAGTGGTTTGGACTATTGGATTTTCGTTGACTTTTTTTAAAAACAAAAATCGCTGAATTTTCTCGTTTCCTGTTCAAATATGGGAAAAAGACGCACGATGGGGAAGCAGCAAGCTGAGCCTCGCCTTGGTTTGCACAATCCCTCACAAACTGTGCTCTGCCGTGTCTCTGTTTGTCACCAAATATTTTAATATATGCCTGCTGATTTTACATAGTTTAGCTGATGTCTATAATGTGTAATGTGTTGTACTCAGCAGTCTCAAAACGTCAGTGAAAAGGCACTAGGTGAGGCTGCAGTTCTCCTGCCTCACCTCACCTCATGGTAGGGGGCAGTAGCGAGCCCAGAGATCCTACTCTGCAGCTGCACAGCAACTACCAATGACTGGTAGATTTTTAAAACTGACGACTTCTACAAAAAGTAATATTTTTGACCAGAAGGATCGGCGTATGGACGTCATTTGGAAGCAGGAGTAAGATCATGAATAAGATGGTTTTGAATGAATTGGTATGACAACCAGGGGTGAAAGTAAGCCGGTACGGTCCGGTACTGCGTACCACCAAAAGCAGGGATCCCCAACTCCAGGCCTCGAGGGCCGCAGTCCTGCATGTCTTGCATGTTTCCCTGCCACAACACGCATCATTCAAATGAATGAAACACCATCAGCTGGTAATCCAGGTCTGCACAAGTCTGTTAACGACATGTTCATTTGTATCAGTGGTTGGGGACCACTGACCAAAAGATTCAGTTGTGGTACACAGTACCACCACATGGGACTGCCTGTTATAACGCCCAGTGGTCTCCTCTGCGGCCAGTTGTCGAAACATATACCACACCTTTAACTTCTTTATGTTTGTTGCAAAATGTCACAATTAAAATCAGTATCGGAGTAAACAGTTGTGTTTCGTGTTATTTATGATACAGAAGAGCTTAGAAAAGAAACTGCTTATGAGCTTATGAGCTAACAGCAGTACGTGAGTGCGTGAGTGCACATGCGCATCTACTTCCAAAACGCAACAATTTCTATGGGGATTTAATGCACTGGGACGTTTTCCACAACTGGTCCACACACGTCAAGAAACGGTGCTTGTACCAGGACAGGACGCACAATAAATTACCCCAACAAAATTCATCACATTCTTGTGGTTGGTTGAAACACTTCAGCATGATTTATACATCTACAGACATGTTGAGTAAAAACAGTGAGAAACACAACAAAACTGTCAAAAAATGATTAGTATAAATATAATAATAATAAGGTAATAATGCAGAGAAAAATAACTTTTTTGTTCAAAAGAAAAAGACAGACTGAAGATGGGTTTCCACAGAAGATCAGAACAAACAGCCAGTGATGAATCTGATCTGTTCTTAGAGACTTGTATTCTGGATTTTTATCAGTGTCTCAATTAAAAGAAATAGTTGACCACATCATAAGTGTTTTTAATTCCTGCCTGTCCCACAGGCCTACAGGTAGGCTACAGTAAAATACTGAAATGTTTGGGTTTTGACTTTGCTAGTTTAAAATGCATGAAGTGAGAGAGATGAAGGTTTGGTCATAGTACTGGCAAGTACTTAAAACTACTTTCCCCCTGATGACAACGAGTACATAGTAGTAGTAGTGTAGTAGTGTGGGTAAGGCAGATGGACTTCAAACAGAGGGTTGTGAGTTTGATTCCTGTCTTTGTGACATTTTGTCGCATGTCTCCCTTCTGTGCCCTTGTTTTCTCTCTATCCATCTTCAAAAAAGGCTGCTAGAACCAACAAAATAGTTTGGTTTTTTATTTTTTTAATACATGTGAGATATGAAACTTAACCCATTACATGCTGGTGATCAAATGGTGAATAAAAATCTGATTCTGATGGAGTCAGTGCCTCACCAGCCATGAACATCACTGGTTGACGATGTATCTGTTTAGAGGTGCTTCTGACCCTTCATGATTTATTATTTACACTACAGACATCCTTCAACCATGGTCTTTTAGGATGCATGAAGAATGAAGAACACACACTATCACTCGCTTTATGCACAAGAGAATTTGCATCTTCTGTGAGGTTAAATATATATATATGTATATGTATGTATATATACACACATAAATATATATACTTGCCAGGTCTGGACAACCACTGATATATATGCAGACAGTGGGGAGGGAAAAAAAGGCTGCATGAACAATGCTTCAACTCATGCTCAGATTCATCCAACTCCATTCACAGGAGACAGTGTCTGTGATTTGATTACACAGAAGTCAGCCTGGAGGAGAGATGAGGGTGCTCCAGAATTCTGATTATTCTGAAAACCAGGCCTGCCATCTTGGAGTTATATAACACGAAACCCCCTCCTTTGCAGCGTGTTGGCATCTTTTTCTATCGATTGCCTCCATTTCCCACAGGCATGCCCTGCTCTCCTATCCTTTTAATCTGTTTCATCCTTTTTGTCTTTCCCAGTCTACCCCCTCTCTTGCCCTCCTCTCTGCCAGTCTCTCCCTGCACTTTTCAGTTCCTATGCTCTTCTCTTTTATGGCTTTTTTTCTATATAATACCTAAAACCCTTTTTTTCTTTGAATTTTTCCCATTAGAACAATTTTAACCACAACAATTTTGTGTCCATAATCAGAAAATAGATCATGCTTTATTACAGCATATATATGCAATGCATGCGCACAAGGCTTTTACTTGTTTCTCATTTTGACTTGACTGTATATGTTTTCAGTACTATATATATGTGTGTGTATATATATATATATATATATATATATATATAAGTTGTTCTTTCTTCAGCTCAAACAGTTTTATTGAAACTAAAGCTAACAACAGTGATGGACATAACATAAACAAAAAAGGAGAAAAGATCTCATGGTACTTCCAAATCCAGATAAATAAACTAACTAGACATTGTTGTGGCTGAAGAAAACAGCAGTCACAGAACATGAGAAGTTGGAAAAATACCAAGGCCTGCAGCAAGGAAAAGAAAAGATGAGGAAGTTGAAGGCAACAGTGGCGCCGGTAATAGCTGGAGCACTGTGACCTCCAAGCTGGGGCAGCAGATCCAGAAGAAACATCAAAGATCTCCGTTCAAAAGATCAAAGTCCTAGAAACAGCAAAAAATAGTGCATAAAAGCTGTCTTGAAGAGGGAAAGTGCCCACAGAGAAGGCAACCTGAGTCAAACAGCAACATATGACCTTTTTCACCGTCATTATTCATTAGACAAAAAAATTCAACCAAAAAGAAAAAAAAAAGTGAGTCACCACTCCCTCATTGTTTCTATAGCATTAATAGGTACTTTATATTTGATTAGATGCTCCGTCAACCTTTAAATGTTTTCTAACCTGAACATTTGACTAAAAATGAAGATTAAATGGTTCTATCTCTAAATATCTCTGCTTGCACAACGGTCTCTGCAAGTTATAGTTGTGAATTCTTTGATTAATGAATGTAGATCTAAATAAATAATGTGTTGTTTGTGGTAAGAGTTTATTTTTGCTAACTGCTCCCATCGGAGCCACGCTGCTTCAGGCACTATCAAATCTTTTTGTGAATTCAGTGAAATGTTCTCTGTCCTGACCTACCAGATGGTGAGTATTGTCGCTTCACAGCAGGAAGGTTTCTGGTTCAAATCTCCTCTGGGGCCTTTCTGTGTGCTGTTTGCATGTTCTCCCCATGCCTGAGTAGGCTTTCTCTGAGAGAAACTAGCATTTTGGCATCTTAAACTGACCGTGAGTACGAGCGTGACGAGCACGGCCATCTTTTTCTTTGTGTGGATGCACATAGAGTGAGAGGATGAGAGGATGGACCCTGCCTCTCACTCTAAAACAGCGGGGATAGGCTGCACCATCCTCCAGTGACCCTGACCAGGATAAAGTTGGTATGGAAAATGGGTGGGTGGGTGAGTGGGTGGTGGGATGGATTGATGACCCACCAGAACAGAACTTCCTCTGTGTTCTGTGCCCTAATTTAGAGATTGAGCCCTGAGGAAGAATATGGAAATGCTGTTTAGTCTCACTCAGTGTTTGGTTAGGTCCAAGCACCTTAATCTGATGGTTAGGATTAAGGGGAAATTCTGGATTGTCTTGAAATAGAAAGAGAGGATGAAGTCCAGTCCAGTCAGCAAAGTACACAAGTGAAGGACCTCAACAGAACACATTACTTTCAATGGCATGTCTAAATACAACATGTTTAAATATCTTTATATTAAATATCTAAAATAATGTAATTATTTCAGTTCATCTGTACTGTACTCTAAATTTTAACAGTAATATGGACTCTTCTTCTCCTGTCCCAACATTTACAACACAATTCTGGCTCCACATACTCAGAAATTGCCCCACAACCACATTAATCAGGGTAATCCAGTCAATTTTTAGCCCAATACAGTTTTGTTAACAAAATACTTTTGTTTTGTTTTTTTTCTTTTTTTCTTTTTTTCTTTTCCAATTTTGTATAACTTTTCTCAGTATTTAAAATTCTACATCAACAAAATCTTGCAAACCAAATATACAGTACATATCTATCCAAAAATCCATCCATTCATCCGTTCATGCACTTTTTATGGCACACACACACACGCACACACATACACTTTTATTTATTAACTTAAATAAAAGTCAACAACAAAGCAGAGAAGGACAGAGCATGTCACCATTACACTATCAATAACATTGATCGAGCCAATGAACTGTATGACCAAATGAAAAGTAAAATCCAGTCAGCACAACCCTTGATCATGCGCATCCTTTCTCTGACATTCACAGTGCAACATTTTCTATAGTTCACAATGTTATTTCAATGTTATTTCAAATGTTGACCAGCTCGCTCAACTGCTCAGAGGCTTAATTGGAGTGAAGAGGAAGCAGGTCATTCTCAGCAGAATATGAGGATGCATGACTGTCACGAACTGAAAGAAGACAAACTCTTACATACCAACATGCTCATTTCATTATATTTTATAGTCCTCCCCACTTGCTAATGTGTTGTATTGTTGTAAGACTTAAATTACAAAAAAACATTTGTATAAATTATGTTATTCATTATAGTCTTTTTTCAAAGCTGCATAAAGGAACAGATTAGGTGTCCTTCTATGACATTGTCTCACATGATAGTACGATAATAATGATAATAATATTAATAATAAAACTGAAACAACACAGGAAAAACAGAAAATAACTGCTTTTAAAAAATAGCAAGTTTATTTGTTCCATTTAATATAAAATAAGGAACAAAATAAAACTTGTGTTACTCAGATGTTTTTTTATTCACCAAACTAAACGGCCTGCAGCATTCACACGTTGCCTTCTTCTTTCTTCTACCTCCATCATTATTCACATGCACGCACCAACGTCCTGGCCACATGTGACAATTAATTTACATGCAACACGGGAAAAGTAATAGTTCCCCGAGGAGCAATAAGAGACTGGGTGGTGGTGGGTTGATGGGTATAAAAGAGCGTATAGAATTTCCTCTGAGAAGAAGCTTCTATTATACTTCCCTTACACTTTCACTTAACATTTGTTTTTATGGTGGCTTGGCAGTTGGCAAGAAGGTTCCTGGTTCCAAACCTGGCAGGAGTCCCTCTGTGTGGTGTTTGCATGGTCTCCTGGTGCTTGTCTGAGTGTTCTCTGGGTGCTGCAGCTTCCTCCCACAGTCCAAAAACATATAGGCCTGTGTCAGTGTCAGTATAGGCCTCCAAATAACCCACAGGAATGGTTGCCAGTGTGCAGATGTTTGTCTTTACGGGCCCTCGGAGGCCCATGTCTCCCTTGTAAAAGAGATCTTTGACCTCAGTGTGACCAACCTGGGTAAATAATGGCTGTTATTTAATTGGGTTTGTTTGTCTCTAGCGAGGGCAGCTAACCCAGGCTGTAGCCACTTCTGCACCTCAGCAGTTAAGAGGCACGCTGCTTCTGAATATTGGATGGGTGGATGTTTCTAATAATTAAATTAAAGGTTGTGTAAACTTTGTGGATCTTACATAAACTTGCAGATAAATAAGAAGCACCTGTGTTGAGTACTTTTGGGCAGTATTTGCTGTAGTAATGTTCCTTTTTTTTCAATAATTACTTCTACTTAATAACATCATATAAATAATAGTATTATTGTAACCATGAGATGAAATAACTTATAACAACATTGTTGTACAATCTGTTATACTGTTATACAACTTGTAAAGAGCTGTGACGTGGTACAACATGTGGAGGTGCTCAGCAAGTTCTTATGTTCAAAAGTTGGAAATGTACCCCTCATCTTGAAGAAATATAAGAACATTATCAGCAAAAGTGGGTTCTGTATATTCCCAGGACTCTTTTTAGGTCCACGTCTCTACAAGCAGTATGCTAACCACATACATTTTCTGAGGATGAGAGTTTACTGAATTAACACTTCACATTGGCCCATGAGAAGGAGGCTGGTGAGTGGGAGGTAATATTTACTGATATTACACATGCCCTCTGACATGTGATGATGACCACTTTTTTCTCCTACTTTATCACAGTGATGTGAAACACACTGCCAGCACCTACAGATACATGGCTACAAGCCAAAACTATGTGTAGATTCAGGCCTCAAGCGCTGGGCCATTATTACCTGTTGAAAGAGCCATTCCCATAGTGACGAAGATAAATCTCACAGATTGAACTCGTCTTACACAAATAGAACTTTAGCTGTACTTTCATGCACATGTGCTCCAAAGCAGTTCAATATTACTGTAACAAAAGTGAATAAAGCTTAACATTCTCCAATCTCACACATTTACTGTATAAACTGTATAAACTACCTGCAGATTCATATTTCCTGTGAATCACTGAACAATATGAACAACAACAATAAATATTTTGTTGTATAAAACCACTGTTTCTCAGAAGTGCTTCATATCTGTGTTGCATGGAGACGACCAACTTCTGGCACCAGTAAAGAGAAAGTCCAGTCAGGATGACTGGACTACATTCCCCATTTTTTTCTCTGCATTTCTTGGTTTATCTTCATAAACAGCCTTTTAGATTTTAAGTTTTCCGTACAATCAATGTCCGGGGGACCGGACAAGCTTTACAATGTTAATGTTATTGGTCTGGAACCAAGATGCTGCTGCTCACTGGTGTGTTTTGAGTCATTGTCTTGTTGAAACACCATTTCAAGAGCATATGACCTTTTTAAGTATTGTACATGTCATAAGTATATGTCACAAGCAGACCCGACACCGTCGTATGAGAACTGAACTCCTGATGGAACTCCACTGCTATGGTCCTCAACAGACTAGTATTCCTTTAATCTTCACTTTCTTTAAAGTAAGAACAAATTTGGCACATTTTTCTTCATGTTTTGAGTCATAAAATAATGTGCTGTTTCCCAGTGCATCTAGAAGGAGGACAATAAAAGCCATAAAGAATTCTGAGCTGTGTTCACTTTTGTGAGCATACATGCTGTTATTTTGAACACAACTGTATACATACAATATATTTATTCATTCGTTTAATTTTGAGCATTGAGCATGGCACTGATGGTAAGTGCCAGGTGGTACTTCTCACTAACAGATGCTGGAGACAACATGATGTCAGGCACAGTGGCGTCCATGTTAATGTAAGTTGTATGTGTAGAAACACAACACAACTGAACAGATGTTATTGGTGCTTTTATTCAAAATCACTGGGGACGTGTGTGATACAACATTATTATGTTATTCTGCATAATCTGAAAAAAAAAAAAAATCTGAAATAACATTCAGCTCTGTTTCCACCAAAACTGTTCTGATATAATCAAAAGTAAAGGTTTGGGGGCTAAAATAAAGATATTCCAAAAAAAAAAAGTTGTGCATCATTGAGCTTGGAGAATGACTTCTTGCCTTCTTGCTGCCACGCCACTATTATTTTCCACCATTTATTTACAAAGTTTAAGTGCTGTCTGCTTTTCAGTCTGCTTTAGTTTAATGATTCCTCAGTCGACGCAATTTCATGTAAATGATTCAACTCATCAAGACTGATCTTGTTTCTCCAGACAGGCTCAGTTGAACGGCTCATGTTTCAACAGCTAGCTAGAATTGTACTGCGCCTAAAATAAAAAAATTAAAGTGCTAAACACTGAATATGTTGGATCTGTAAATATTTGTGAAATTTTGAACCAAGGAGCTAAGCAGTTTTAAAGATAACAGGACTCTGACCACAAAAACAAAATGATGTCGGGCATGGGTGACATTTATGAAAATACTATTTCAGCTAGCTAGTGCATCCATTTGGAGAAGCTAAGCTTCCTGCACAATTTGCCACAGTCTTGGATTTTACTGTGCTTTCAAATCCCAGATTGGTTGTCATTTTCACTAGAGACACATTTTTCCATTCGTGGCAAAACTGAATTACTGGGCTCTTGTGCAGCAAACACCACATCAATTAAGGTCGCTACGGCCAAGTCACGGGGTCAACCTCCTCAGCAAATTTACTTCTTACCTTGCTTTTGAGAGATTTTATTTCTTCTTTTATAGATGACATAATCATCTTTTTTGTCCAGCATTGTTAGTATTGCATATCGACTTTCATTTTCTTACACAAGGTCAGACCACTGGTGATTTAGGTATGTTATACGCCTCCTTTTTATCCCAAAAGGAAACATAAAATATAAATGGGTACAATGCAACACATCACAGTCTGGCTTATTTTATTTCATTTATCCTTTTTTAATGAGCAGCCTGGAGAAAAAAAATCTATATTGCTCAATTTCTATATTTTTTGAAGAGCAAGAGGCCCTTTAAAGGGTGACATACATACCGCACTGGTGTCCCCGCCTGATTCTTGCAGACACAGATGGTTTTGTGACCATGCTGCCTGCCAGGAGAGAGCTGGCACAGCTGGTAGACGCTGTAGAGGCTCTATAATAACAGCTTGTTTATGGGCTCTCTGGATGCTCATCACTGAAAGAAAAAGGCCTTTTGTGCTCATCACTTCATTTATTACTCCCAAGTTTACATATTTTAACACTCAGTTCCTCACAATTTGAGTTAATCTTTGGATCAAATAAATAAAACTGGTTGTTTTGAAGAAAAGAACTGGCAAGCAAAGTTGCTACTTTGCTTTACTTGATATCTCAAATGTAAGCACACCATTATTCCACAACCACAATGACGCCCACGGCTTCGAATAGTTTTTCTGTCCATGCCAAGAATTCCCGGAAGTCAGCAAGATAGCAGTTTTCTCCCTTCAGAAGTCCTGCATTTGCCATATACCGGAACACATTAGATTACTCATATTTCATGTTAAATACAGCATACTTGGAATGCAAAATAGACTGTAGCTTCAAAAGCTGATATGACAGAGCCACCTCACTTCATCAGGCCTCATCATTTACCTGCCAAGGGAGCAGCGGCACAGCTGGCGACACTGCAGAGATGCTGGCAGAACAGATTGCAGTCAGACATATAGGACAGCAATAAAAAGAGACATAAAAAGGACATGATGGCTTTATGTTTCTTTCATGTGCAGGGACGTACCGTGGTCAAAAATGCTGAAACCACCTATTTCAATCAAAGGTGCACATTCAAACACCTTCATTCATCTCCGTGCGATGTGTTTTATGAAGGGGAAAACATCTGTTTTATAAGGAGCGAAGGAAGAATACTGTAGGTAATTGAATAATGAAAAACAAATATATCAAAGTAATAAAATGAGCAGCCGTACTGGATACTGAAGGACAAAAGTGGAAGAGCAAGTTTAGGTGGCACAAAGGCTTTTTGCCCTTATACAAAGTGTAATATAATGTGAAGAAAAAATGCATTTTTAAGCTTTCTTTCTTTCTCTTGTTTTCTTTTTTTTTTGAATGCATGGGGGCTGGAAATGATGCAAAAGAAAATAAAGATCACTACAGTGCACACTTGTTCCTTTCTCCTCCTCGTGCTTGCTTTGTTTCATTTTATGTGAAATGGTCTCAAAATTATTACTAAAGTATTATATAATAATATATAAATTACTACTTGCCACTTTTACCATTCAGACAGTCAGTGATGTAAGAAATGTGAATTCCAACTTCCTTTATTGATTTGATGTTAAAGATACACTTTTGGGGTTACACACTCGAATGAATGAATGAATGAAAGAAAGAAAGAAAGAAAGAAAGAAAGAAAGAAAGAAAGAAAGAAAGAAAAAAGAGAAAGAAAGAAAGAAAGAAAGAAAGAAAGAAAGAAAGAAAGAAAGAAAGAAAGAAAGAGAGAAAGAACGAACGAAAGAAAGAAAGAAAGAAAGAAAGAAAGAAAGAAAGAGAAAGAAAGAAAGAAAGAAAGAGAAAGAAAGAAAGAAAGAAAGAAAGAAAGAAAGAAAGAAAGAAAGAAAAAAAGAAAGAAAGAAAGAAAGAAAGAAA
>JBAMYA010000004.1:11836393-11852088 GCA_037176975.1 Arrhamphus sclerolepis | reverse complement strand
TATATATGTATATGTATATACACATGTATGTATAGATATATACATTTGAAATACAAACAAATAAAAAGAGGGGAACATTTCAACTCCCCATCACAAACCTTCTAGCCCGCCTGTTTGCATTCACATCCCACCCACATCTTTACTCTGCCACTTCTGCCATCCTAAGTCCCTTCAACATTCAGCTGACGTCTCTGTGAGGCAGAGCAGAATATAGTGAGAAAAGGTAGTAATACCTGCCAAGGCAAGAACTAAAGAAAGAATGAAACTGTATATTTATTTGTTTATTTATTTGCGTTTCAGTCCTGTTCATGGTCACAGGGGTCTGCTGGAGCTGGTTGGACTCATCCTCAACACTGCTAATATTTTACTGAAGCTGCTAAATACCGATGAGGACTGAAGGAAAACTGTATTTTCCAGTAGTTTACAGCTCAGCAACAAGATGGCATATGTCTGCTGGAGAAGTAGTCCTCTCTCTGTCAAGTCATAAATTCTTCTGTTTTCATGAGTTTTCTCAAAACCCACTAAATCACCTCTTGTGAACTTTATTAAAAACATGTAATATATTGAAATGTGCAATAAACTAAACTAATGAATGCAAGTGGACTGAAAATGCTAAAGGAGGTGAAGTAAAGTAAAATAAAAATAAATAACCTATTATTAGATTAAATACTCCCTGAATTTAAAATCTTTTGCCAAAAGTAAAATTCAACTCCGCTACTGTCAGCATAGTTAGTGTTCCGGGAGGGTTTGATCCTGTTGTCGAGGCCCCAGGTTGTAGAACTCAGGACTTCAAAGCCAAGGTGTCATCCCAGGATCCAGCACCTCGCTGTAACAGACTGGTCGCAGGCAGAGGCTCGAGGCAGGATTGTCATCCAACTCAAAAATGAGCAAAATAAAAATAAAAAAGAACTTAAATAGTCCACAAAAACATTAGTGAAGTAACCAGGTGGTCGGGGGGGGGGGGGCTAAAGGTATGAAATCCACAATGAAGATATTTCCACCTTATCAAAGAATATGTGGATTTAATATTTGCCCTGAATTTTTACATTCAAGAAAACCTCAATGTATATAATGTCTGAAGTAATTACACAGACTCCACATGAATATTTGTGTTAAAGAGAGGAAACTGAAAAATAATGACCCAAAATGATGGTCTCAAAACAAAACAAAACAAAACAAAACAAAACAAAAAATCAGAAATTGCATCATTGAGAACTTAAAACCTGTGTAGTTTTGTAATTAATACACCAAAAATGAAATTAATTTGATCAATTAATTCAAATTCAAATTATTTTTTTATTTATTTTTTTAAAAATGGATGAGATTTTATTGGTACTGGAACAAGGCAGAACTGCAACCTTGTCCTGGCTGGAACTGAGGTTGAAGTGCTGTAGAATCCCTCATAGTTGGGCAGCACAGGCTTTCAGGACTCCAGGACTGACACCATCTGGACCCTGCAGTCTTGTTCTGGTTCATTCTCCCCAGCTGCCTCTTCACCTGACTGCTAGAGACAGACAGGCAGCCCAGCATCTCCTGAGGTAGGAGGTGGCAACAATGCAGCAGCAAGATCCATGACTGAGGTGGAAGATGAGACAGCTGAGATGTGGCAGGGCCGCTGTGGGTCAGGGGAGGGTGGGAGGTCTGTTTGGCCGGGGGGGGAGGAGAGGAGGATGCTGAGCTTGTTTCTGAACTGAACCTGCTGAAAAATGTGCTCAGTTCATCGTCTCTGTCCAGACTTCCGTCTATCTGATCCTCCTTCTGCAGGAAGCCTGTGATCTTCCTCATCCCTGAACACACATCTCTGATGTTGTTCTGCTAGAGCTTGTTCTCCAGCTTTCTCCTGTATGCCTCCTTGTTGTCTCTGATCTTGACTTTCATTTATTTTCATACTGACCTCAATAATTCCGTCTCTCTCCCTGAAGGCTTTTTTTTTCTTTCTTCTTTTAAAATCTTGCTGAGAAGCTCTTTGAGGTCACTGGTGATCCAGGGTTTATTATTGGCTCTTCACTGTTCTGTTGGGGATGGTGTTGTACAACAGGAAGTTAATACCATCAGTCACACACTCAGGCATGGCATTGATGTCATCTCCATGTGGCTCTCAGAGTGCACCCTAGTCTGTAGACTCAAAAAGAACCCCAGAGTTTCCTCAGCTTCCTGTGACCATCTCCTCACAGTTCCTTTGGTCACAGGTTGCAATGAGTTTATAGGTTGAGCAGAGAAAAAAATACAGATTATGATCCAACTTGTCGAGAGCAGGCAGAGGGCTGTATGCAGTGCTGATATTTGGCTAAAAAAAAATAATCCAACATGTTATGTTGGACTGGCGGAGACATTGACAAACTGTTGACACACTGGAAATGTGAGAGAGACATGGTTGAAATCACCAAGCAGGAATGCGCCGGGTTGTTGTGTCTGTTGCATGGCAGCAGCAGAGCTGATGACATCACACGCAGCGACTGCAGTGACTGCAGTGACTGCAGCGGCTGATGGTGGGAGAAAAAGTGCCACTACAATAACACGAGTCATTTCTGTCATTAAATAATTATGATGTAAACCCACAGCTCAGTTTACAGTAGAATCTTCTGAACTACACTATCTGTTTATAACAAGTGTCTGCACGTATCGTCAGGGTGAGCTGCTGGATTTGGGGATATACTCCTGCAGCCACATCCCAGTGAAACACGTAATACTGGTGCTGAAACTTCAGATTTGTCCTCTTCAGCTTTTCATGATCATGCATCTTGTTTGTGGCAGATCTCATGTTTTAACCTGCTCTTTCTCGCTCTCCCCTTTGCTCCTGCTCTGCATCCACAAAATCTCCTTTTCAATTCATCAGTTATTTTGCACGCGTGCAAATCGCATCTCACAGATACAACTGTTAATGCACAGAAAGAACAGCACTTTTCAATTATATTGAATTAAAATTCCTAAGCTTTAAACAACTGAGCCAAAATATAAACATATCAATGCATAACTCCTACAAAGCATGGATAGATCATTAAAAACCAGCCAATCCATAATAACAACAACAGTAATAATAATAATAAAACATGTCTTGCCATCATGCACTTAACAAAGTTTTTGGTAGAACTCAGGATTCACCCATTTCGGCCATGGTGCACCAGCAACCAGAACACAGCCTGCTGAAAATAAGCAGTGATTGCAGCTGTGTATCTAAACAACATACATAGCTACTACGTAGCCCCCTCCTGAGGGGTCAGCCATCCCCGGCATCCCCATCAGTCACTATAAAGTCCTCTAAATAACGAGGGTGCTGGCATGCCCGTACTTTGAGGTGGAACTGGACTGACCTGAATCAACGGTGACGAGTCCATCTTCCTCATCCTCAGCCTGTGGAGCCAGGTGATGGTATGGTGCCAACCGGTCTCATTGCAGCATCACAGCTCGCCCCCAGCCAGGCGTGCGCACCCTGTACACCACGTCAGATAGTCTGCCCATCACCTCAGCAGGTCCCTGCCAGTGGCTGCTCAATTTCAGAGAAACATCCTTCTTCCGGATAGGACACTACACCCACACCTTGTCCCCAGAGTTAACACCTGTCTCTGGCACCGTGTGTCATCGGCTCGCTTTTGTTTAAATCCAGTGCTGGTCTGTGCTTGGTGTGTGAATTTGTGGATCTTGTGGAGGCGGTTCTTCTGCTGATGACAGAAGTCCATCTCTTTCCCACCAGCAGTCTCTGGTTCGGGCGGGAGCTTTGGACACCGGTGGACTTGGTGTTTGGGGCCCGAACATGAGTGCTGCCGGTGTGCACTGACTGGACTCCTGGACTGCAGTGCAGTAAGACCAGAGGACTAAAGGCAGATAGCGGTCCCAGTCCCGCTGATGGTGACTGGTCAAAATAGCCAGCTGAGAAGCCAGGGTGCGTTTACCGCTAAACTAGCTCATTGCTCTGAGGGAGGAGCAGAGTAGTTCTAATCTTGTGCACCCCCAACCACCTCAAACCTCGCTGAAACCTGGGACTCAAAGTTCCCGCCTTGGTTGCTGTGAAGCTTGGCCGGGACCCTGCAGCAAATGCACCCAGGCTTTCTCCGTTGCGGCGGCAGCGGCTGTTCAGCTTTTCTCTTTCAAATGTCTCTGATGAGCGTCGTCTGAACCGCTGCACTAGCACTGTGATCAGTGCACCCAGGTCCCGCTCTTCCTCTGGGGCCAGGTCCAAGAGTACCTGCTGCGCTTGGCCTTCCAGGGCAAGGGCCAGATGTGTGGCGGTTTCATCTGTTTTCTAGCCGTTATGTTCGTGCCGTCATATTTCAGCAGCTTGACGGCCGCTTTGGTGGTGGTGGCTTGCTGCTCGGCATCAGTGAACTGTGGGGGCCCAGTGGGGATGTGGCTGCCGCAATCCTTAGCTGTTGTTGATGGCTTGACCTCAAGTCACCAGGGTCATCAGGTTGGCTGGGTATTCTCTACTTTTCAGCTACCCAGGCTGCTCTTTCCACACCGCTGATGTTTGCTGCATCATTAATTTGACATTGTCCTTGTCTCTTTTGATTCATCCCACTCCTGACACTAATGTAGTATCAGCAAGGCATGAAATCACAAATTCTCATAGTTTTAGGGAAAACTCAGAATCCCAACTTACAAGTCATTCAACACAACATCATGTAGCATAGATGGGTATCATTAGCTGCTACACCCATTTCACCAGTGGTGCACCAACAACCAGAACACAGCCTGCTGAAAATAAGCAAGAAATTCAACCGTATGTCCAAACAACAATAGAAGGTTCAAAGTCACACATATAACAGCTAACAACCAAAAAGTCTCAGGGGAAAATGACCTCCCACAAGTCCTTGCGCCATCTACTGATAGCGCCACTACAGTAAGACGAAGTCTCTAAGAACAGATCATGAGGTCACGAGCAAAAGCTCGTCCCAGTGCATAAATCAAGCGCACCAAACTCATAGCAACTGATGTGTTTCAGAAGCAGACGTGCATGTGCTCTCACGTACATCTGAGCGAAACCTCCGTCATTAGCTCATTAGCAGTTTTTTTTCCAAGCTGTTCTGTATCGTAAATAATATGAAAAGCAACTGTTTACTCTCACTGATTTTAAATAGGACTTTTTGCAACAAACCTAAAGACATTAAATGTGTGGTACACCCTTTAATGTCTACATTAAACAGTTACATGCTCCGTCCAACATGAAGGTGCCTAAAACACAGCACAGACAGGTCAGAAACTATTCGAAATGAGTTGAAAGGAATCTTTAAACGGACAAAGTAGTTTTCAAGACTGCATATTGCTAGCAGATCTGACCCAGAGTCTGGCCCTGACTGGTTCTGAATGAGGGCTTTATAGCAGGCTGCCGCTCTTGGAGAGCGGCTCTCCTATCTTCCTGGTAGACTACTGCTACTGCAACTCAATCTTTTAGTGTTACGCAGTTCTGGACCCGCGTACTTTCTCCCCAGGTATAAATACTAATCAGCTTCAAATGCAAGTCTATAATGTGATTTGGAATAACAGATTTCTGCATAGTTATGGGCACTTAATAGTGGCCTGTGATGATGTGATCTCTGGGCTGCCATGTCAAATGATGGGGCCCCACGGTCATGCCACACTGCATGGCCGGCCACCTACGAGAAGCTACGGCCCCAGACCACCTAGTCCGTTACCGTTAGTTAGTAAATTAGGCACTTACTTTTCCTTGTGTGCCCGCTGTAGATGTCTAGTAAAACTAGGCGTCGCTCCACTTACTTCACATTTGCTTGATCCTGGAGGTGGACAAAAATTACAGTTTGCCTGGGGATTTTTCCTCCGCCTTTCTTCGAATTCTTTGTGCTTTTGAAAAGCAGATTTAATAATTTTTGAAACCGAGGACATGTTTGGTGGTGAGACAGCAGGTGTGTGCTCAGTGAAAGCAGGACTGCAGGTGGATGTTCGCTTCTTTAGACCACAGGATCAACTGCCAATAATGTTGCGCCTAGAGATGACTTGTCGTAAATAGGCACTATATAAATAAATTGAATTGAATTGAATTGAATTGAATTGTTCACATTCTTGCAGCATCAGCAACATGGTATTTTGTCTGAGATGGTGGGATCCAGCAGTGCTCTGATCACTGATGTTGTTTTTAATTCACATTCAGTGTGATGTGCATCTGCAGGTGAAGATCAAAGGGAGTTACTTTTTTTCTGTTTTTTACAAAACTACAGAGTCTTGAACCGGTCTTGATCCAATTTGTCAATGAGACCTAGACACCAGTCTCGAGCCCTCCATCGCTGGTGTCAACCCTGTCATAAAGGATGTTGTTTGCATCCTTTTTTGTTTCGATGTCGTGGCAACACTGAAATACGCTCAGGGACAGGAGCAAAAACCAGGATGTGAGTCATAACATTGTCTTCCTTGGTACCACAGAGTCTGAGTTTTCTCACAAAGCGCCTGCTAGGCGCTGGTACAAAAAGGTGCTTTAACACACACCTGCATCTTGCTTGATGAAAAATTCAGATCTATTTTTTGATACGGTTGGGGTTCGGGTTAGATTTAGCTGCTGAGTGTTGCTAGCTAAAAATAAGGAACTATTGACAAGCTAAAAGCTTTGTGTGTTCAGCATTCACTGAAGGCTCAAGCTTACAGGATATGTGGAGGGTGTTAAACAGATTTTTCACACCAGAACTTTTAACATAGTACAGCAGGGAAAGCACAAGCGCGCATGCTAATTGTTTTATCGAGGTTTTCTGTTTAAAAGGCACTTAACTGTTGTTAATGACATCCATCACACTTTTACCTTTCCTTTTGTGACATTTCAAAATGTCTGTTGGGAAAAATATTAATTCTTGAAGAATAAAATGCATACAGAACTGTCTGAACAGAAGTAGCATTTAGATTTTATATTGTCTTATTTAGCTCATCTACTATTGATGTGAGAATTAATTACTGTTATTTCAATTCACTTCTAATTACTGTTATTGTTTCAGTAAAGTCTCGCTGAGTGACACTTGGGATAGGCTTCAGCAGACTCCTGGGACCCTGAATAAGATGAAGTCAGAACAACAAAAAAAAAAAATGATGGATGGATGATTTTAATAATGGAAAGGATTGTTTTGTTCTTCTCTTGAATTATTACTCTGACAAAAAATATTGCTCTATATCTGCACTATTTCTGCAGCAAAGGAAAAAATAAATGCTGTCCATCAATCACCAGTTGAACAAACAGAAAAAAATAAACTAGACCATATCTGGTGGATTTCTGCAAATTGTTTCATTTTATTTTATTTTTGCTCAGTCTTCATCAGTAAAATGTGGCCTTGAGTTTGCTTCTTTCATTATTCTTTGTGTGTGCATTATCTTAAGGTAGTAGGCAGAATGAATGGTGGTACAAAAGAGGAAAAGAGCAAAGGGAGAACAAAAGATCAAGAGGTGGAAGTAGGCAAAGGAAGGCTGCTGTGTGAACTTCTTGGAGGAGTTGCAGAAGGCTGTGGGTGGTAGTGAAGAGATGGAAGGATGTGCAGCAGGAGAGGATGACTGAGGATAAAGGTGGAAATGCTCTTACAAATGAGGAAAGTGTGAGCACAAGATGGAAATAGTCCTTTGGACAACTGATAAATAAAGAAAATTAGGAAGAGCGAAGGATGGAAGGTGCAGCACCTGTCAACCATGAAGGGCCACGAATCAGTAAGGGTGAAGTGAGAAGGAAGAATGGAAAAGGCCACTGGCCATGATGATATACCATTGTGGGTATGGAAGTGTTTAGGAGACACCAGTGTGAAGTTTTGAGGTCAACTGTTCAACAACAGACTGAAGGAAGGCCTGAGGAATGGAGGGAAAGTGCATTAAATTCCAGGAACAAGGGCAACGTTCAGAGCTGCATCAACACCTCAACACTGATGAGCCACACAATGAAGACCTGGAAAAGGAGGAGTGGAAGCTACTTTAAGAAAATGGTTGCAGTATGAGAGCAGCAGTGTGGCTTCATGCCAAGAAAGAGGACAACAGATGCAGTTTTTTGTTTTGAGAATGCACTTGGAAATTTAGAGTGAGTTGCACTGTATCTTGTAGAGTAGTAGAAAATTAAAACCCCATTTCTACCAATAGAACATAAATAACTTGTCAGATGTTGAAAATCAAAATGAGCTAATATTCTCCATAAAATGGCAAAATGTCTCAGTTTCAGGATGTGATTTGGTTTTTCTTTTTAATGTTCTGTGGTTTTGTGTGATTTGGAAATGACTGCATTTTGCTTTACTTTATGTTTCACACCACGCCCAGTGTTTATGGAATTGGGCTTGTATGTTAGTGTTTGGCAGAACATGAGTGAGGACGACGTCACAGCAAGGATGAGATTTCAGGTGAAAGTGGGACTGCATCAAGGATTATCCCTGAGCCCCTTCTGGTTTGCCAAGATGGTGGATAGTTTTTTCACTTGCTTTGCACACCTGATGATGGCACGAAGCAAATCTGTTCAGCGGTGTTTAAAAATAAAGTTCTATTAAAAAAAGATGGACATCTTCTGACTCCACGTCCACTCACCTTTTATTTAAATGTTTGTAAAGAAAAGTCTTTTCACTCAGACACAACAGGAGTCTCCAGGGACTATGATGACACTGATCTTCAATGACAGCAAGAAGCATGTGGAAGAAAAACTGGAGAGGTGGAGATATGCGTTGGAGAAAAGAGGAATAAAGGTCCAGCGCAGCCAGACAGAATACGTGTCTGTAATTGAAAGGAAAACCAGCACAGTGGTGAGCATGGAAAGGGTGCAGGTGAAGAAGGTGCAAGGCTACAGAAAGTGTGGAGAATAAGGCTTAGAAGTCCTGGAGATGTAATGTAAAAGAGACTGGACTGAGATAATTGGACACAAAAAGAGGAGGGACAGAAAGACAACACAAAAAGAAGAAGATTCCTCGTCATGTTTGCATTGTGAGAAACCAGCTTGGAGAAATACGAAACAAAACAAAAGTCAACGTTCCAAACCGGCTTTTATGTGTCATCTATACACATAGTGAGTGATATATATTTGAGACCCTATTTTTTGTGTACGTCGACGTCTACAGAATGACTGTGAATATTTACCACCGTCATTGGCAGTTTAACTTGAATAACTTACTTTAGCCTGCCTTCATTGACTGAATCATTAGTAGTGATCAGATAACTACTCAGGCATGCTGCTTTAATTGGAAGGGACACAGCAAATGCTACAATTGGTTGAGAGACAAAACTATTTATTTAGGAAATGTCATGATGTCGAGACTTCCCTACTCTGTTGCAGAGTCTCAGCATTGATTGAAGCACTTCGCATTAAACACGGCTCAAGAGACAATTCCATGCAGTTTTAAGAATCACATAATGAAGATGATGCAGAGAAAGACTATTGAATTCAGTCATACTAGTTAGTGGCTGAGTTGATGTGTAGAAGGTCCTGTAAAACAATTCAAATGATGCAAAAAGCCAGCCTGAAAGTGTTGGGATTTAATGTCCCGTGTCTGTATAATAGGCTTGTGAGAAATACGAATGAATGGGTAAAACCTCCAGACTGATAGTGAGGGGTGGCAGGTAGCCAATAAAAGAATTGGAAAAATGTAAGCAAGGCCAGTACGACAGAAAAGTGAGTTTCAGACAAGACAGAAGGCTGGAAGAAAATTGTTGAATCATTTACATCCCACTTTCAGTAATTGTGGCAACTTCGCTTCGCAGAGTTCTTACAAATGCTTACAAGCACAAAGAAGAATAAAATATTTGTTATTCAGTGCTTTCAATCTCAGTTTTCTCTTTCATCCTATGCTATTGCCATGTTCTGTGTCGGTGCTTTATCATTTATTGAACGTTTGATTTTCTCCCAAGCTCACTGCAATCTGTTTTCTGTCACCTCAGCTTTCTGCTGCCCACCAAACGAAAACAGGGGATGCAGAAAAAGTTTACATCCGAGACCAAAACCAGCCGTTCTCATCACTCGTTCTCACTGTCTTCACTAAGGTTAGGGCAATAGTGAAAATACGTTAGCAGTGCAGAAGTGAAGACGACAAACTGAAGGTTCATTTTTCATGTAAAATTTAGATGCTTGTTTGAAAAAAGTAAAAATAAAATCAAGAATCAAGTTTACTCAGAAGCTATGGATTAGTTTTAGTCGTGTCCTGGCCCAGGATGAGGTTGAGCTTGACACCCCGCTCTAGCCCTTCTTGGGGAAAACCCAGGGGTTCCTACATCAGCCAAAATAATCTCTGCAGCATCCCCTGGGCCTGACCTAGGCCTCCGCCAGCTTGGACGTGCCCTGCCCACCTCCCCAATGAGGCTCCCCAGAAGCATCCTGCTCATCCAGCTAATGAAGCTAAAAGGGCTGTCTTTTTTTTTCTCTCTTTATTCTCATCTACAGTTCACTATGATGTATCATATCACTTTATAATTGCAGGGCTGATCCCCAGAAGCTGGATGCTTTCATCATGGACAAAGCCCTGCTGGACTATGAGGTCTCCATAGATGCAGACTGTAAAACACTGACAGTTGGGAAACCTTTTGCAATAGAAGGTAACATGTGAAACTGTATGAAGATATACTCATTCAGCTTTAAAATATTGCAGCTCTATGGAAATGCATCAGAATGTTTAGTCAGAACTTAGACGTGCCAAGTTGGTGAATGAGGAGTTGGCTTTATTGTAGTTGGCTGACTTGTTTTGCACCTCATCGTGCAGCCACACAATGATGGAATGACTGACATTCACTTCCTTGGCAATTCTTCTTCTGCTTAGCCCAGCTTCAAGGAGATGAAAGACTCTCTTCTTTATTGTGCTGAAACGTAAGAAAGATTTTTATTGTTACAGCCTGTAACCACTGCAGAACATTTCATCTTTAGGGATGGTCAAATATGAGTAGTGGTCACTGGTCAGCTGAGAGGGAAAGAAAAATGAGAAGCCACCATCTCATTTTAAAGACCTTTCCTTTTGTGGAAGAATTAAAATTTGTGACTCAGTTTTTATTCAATATGACCAACACGTGTGCATTGGTTTTAAATCTCCTACATGAAAACAACCAAAAACGAGATCGAGCTGGAACAGTGTGGAAAACACAAATGAAGGGAAAGAGAGCAAACTGGACACCCGGGATGTGTGATTCAGTCCATGGTCGAGTTACTACATACACAAATGCCACTTAAAATGTTAATGCATTTAAATAAATAAATAAATAAATAAATAAAAGGGCTTCGTCAATTTGTCCAGAAATGGAGTAGATTTCTGTGGGATAAAGAAGAAGAAATACTGCAAGCTGTGGACCAAAGCCAAGTTGTTGTTTTTTTTCAGTGAAACATTAAAACATTTATTGTCTAAACTTTTTTTTTAATATTTCAGGATTATAATCCATTTAAAAACTGACAAGAATAAATCTTAAATATACTGGGTTCATACAGCCTGCAGTTAAATAAAATAAAAAAATGGAGATCGCTTCAGTTTTTTTTTTTCTCATTTGGCATCGTCGATCAAGGCCTTTGCATTTTTTGTAGATTTATTTATTTATCACATAGGGTATTAACTAAGAACATCTGAGATTGAATTAACTCCAACTATGGCAGAAACAGTCTGTATGTTATGGTTTCAGGTCATGATTCATGATTTTGTGAGGTTTTCCTGCGTGACGGCAGACGCAGACCGTGAGCTCCTGAAAGCAGCCTAAATTTAACAATATCAATCACTCAACATTTGGACACTACTTAATCATTTGGCTTTCAGAAGCTTACATTCTCCACTGTCTACCGTTAATCTCTGGTCCATTTAGCAAGCCTCTTCCTCCCATTGTGAAAATGTTCCCGTGGCAGTTGCTTCCATTACAGGCTACCCCAGTCCCTGATTCCACTGCTGTTGTTAATTACTTAATGCACCCTTAAGCCTCCAGGATGTAATACAAATCAGTCAGTGTAGGAAAGGTACTTTTGTAATTGGCTATTGCAGAATTTGTCACACTTTCCTGGCATGCTTAGACATCCTGAGATATACTGACATTGTCAAGTACCTGCTTTGTTTTAGTAAAATGAAGTTCTCTCTCCTCGCAGCTATAATTTGCGTGTGAAGGTGAAATGAAAATGTGAAAAAAAAATAGTTATTCAAGAGGAATAAGTGATAATGAGTCTCTATTTTGTTTGTGTGTCTACTGGCAGGATATGGCATTGGCCTCCCTCAGAACTCTCCTCTAACCTCCAACTTTTCAGAGCTTGTTAGTCAGTACAAGTCAGATGGCTTCATGGACATGCTACATGACAAATGGTACAAGGTTGTGCCTTGTGGGAAGCGCAGTTTCGCTGTGACTGAGGTGAGTGTGTTGGTGTCAAGGGGAAGGAATTCATCACATTGCCGCTGAAGAAATGGCAACAATGAAATGTATTGTTCATTTGATTTCACAACAGGAAAACAAACTGCAGCTGTCAAATTAAACATTGGAAAGAAGTGAATCCCAATGAATCCGTGGTGACAAAGTTCCACAGATTTCCTCGTACACTTGCACTGTAATTGCTCCTTCCTGCTGCTCAACTATGTGCTATGACTGCAGTCCCTGCAGCAATCTAGACCTTTTGGCCTATTCTGTCCCCCCCAACAAAAAAGGCTCCTGGCTCCGTTACAGAAAACGCAAAGTCTAGCTTTGCATCATCTCTTATATGCATTTTGCTTTGTATTTACTTGTGAGCAGTTAAACTGCTTTCTCACAATTGCATCAAATTAAAAAGCACCTGCAGCACATTATGTGCCTCTAAATTACAAAATCACCGAGATGCTTTAAATTGAAAATTAAATAGGAGGTGGTTTCGCCAAACTGAAATCGTTCTGACATAAAATTTCAGTTTTGCCGTAAAATTGTGAATTCAGCACGATTAAACCTTTCAGCTATAATTACAAATTTTTGCAATCAAATTGCACATTTTGGAATTTTACAGCATTTTGTTGTAAAAAGCTAATTTTGTTTAATTTAAAATCTCATCCTAAGATTTTGCAAAGTTGTGACTGTTTGGCATCAAATTGCAAGCTTAGGTCACAAAATTTCTGATTTTCTATAACTGCAAGTTCATGTTCAATAATCACAGCTTTTCATCAAACTCGTGAATTTTTATCTTAATGTTAAAACTTTTTTGTCATAAAGTGACAAACTTTCTGACCTAAAATCACAGCTTGTCCTTTGAGACGTTTCCGTCGGGCACCGTATTGGATTCTGGGACCTCCGGATTCTGATTAAGATATTTGCTGGCGCGTGGCAGCTCCCAGGTGGCCTTCCTAAAGCCAAATCTACGAGGAACGCATTTTATCCCACTAAAAGAGCACTTTTTGAGCTCACTGTGAGTGTCATATCAGTAACAGAAGTGGTATATTGCAATGCCAGGAATTAAGTTTCACCAAAGTAAGCTATTTTGTGCGTATAGCAGTTAAATGTGCTGTAGATGCTATCTGCAGCAGGAGACATTTAAATTACTTGAGGCATATTAAATTTACCAGCATCACACCTCAGTCGGCCCAAAGTTATAGCGTGAGAAAACTGCTCAGCCATATTTTTCCTTTCTCTGTGGATCACTGAACTTTACAAACAGCTGTTTCACACAGGTGCCCTGCAGACGCCACTCCACGGCACACCAGTAGGTGTCAACTCATGGAAGAGAATGTGCAAAACTACAGTGCATTAACAGATTCAGATTAAAATTAAGCTCACAGCCTCTGTCGTTTGCAGGGGTCTAAACCAACATTCGCTGCTGCACAACATCAGCAGGAAGTCAACGGATATAAGCAATATGAATTACTAACAAGTCTGGCTCAATTTAGTCCTGCTCAGCGTTTTTTATTGAATTATTAATTTACTTTTCATGCATTTCTTTATTAAGGCTGGAAATTCGGAAGAGTGTGATTGGCCTCAGCGAGTCAGCCAAACTCTCTGGCAATAAGCCAGCTTTCCGTCACCCCAAAGGAGCTGATCCCATTTGAAGTATTAAAATCAATACCAATAAATGGCATATTATTCAATTATCTATCATTAAGTGGGCCAAACGCAACATTCCAAAGAAGTAAATTGTGACAAAAGTGCTGAAAATTATGAGTGGGATATACTTTATTGGAGTTATTCATATGGTTTTGCCGCAAAGCTACACTGTTAATTGTGAAACATGACATCACTTCAATAAATGATGGCTGCACAGCATCTTACGGTTAGTGAGTGTTGCCAAAAAGTGGTTAACATATTCAACATATTTTATGTTAGGTGGGAATGACTATTAGATCAGATTTATGTCATGCATCTTAAAGGCAGGCTAAGGGACTTCTGGGTATAGAACCATGTAGAACAGTTTACCCAACCTTCAATGTAAAGGCAGCTCAACTGTTTAAGGACAGTTTAAGACTGCTTTAAGTATACCTTTACCTATTTTTTTTATTTTCATTTCCAATGAATTCTAAAAAAATTTCAAATACATCCAATGTGTGGTCAAATATTATAGTTCTTGTAAATTTTATTCTACAATTTTCAAAGAATCAGTGGTTCCCACTACAAAATTTCATTCCAGCTAGCTAGCCAAATTGCAAAACTGCATTGATGAATATAATCCATCATGTTTTGTTTTTTCAACAAGACTTTATAATGCAATCACTGCAGCTGCCCCGTATCACTAACTGATCCGCACTCAGAAGTAAAAGGGTTATAACAAGAACGAATGTGCTGCCTTCCTATATTGACACATTCAAAATCAGAATGAGCAAAAGTACAAACAGGAGGGAGTGGATCACTGGCTCACTTGATGACCTGGAGAGACGGAAACATCAGCAGGTTTCTTTGTTTGTCTGCAGAATCAGTCAACGATCCAGTTTCTAAACATTAAAAGATGAACCCATATTTGCCCAATGGAATCAATTGTGGGTAACAAATATGTTGTTTCACATCTCTAATTAGTAAGGCATTGATTTTTACAACATAACTATTTCAATTTTCAGTTTATAGTGTTTTGGCATTTAGTGATCGTTTTAACTACAGTGCAACTCAAAGTGACAGACTTTTAATCATCCTTCCTACTGTCATCCAATATTATGTCTACTAAAAGCCGAAGACACAGTGAGCATATGTCAATATTTCCAACCACCAACTGCATTAAAGCTGCTGACAGATGAAGAAAATAGCATTGATTGTTCCGTTACAGCGTCTCCAGGCAAAATATTGAATATATTTGACAGCAAGTAAAACTGCCAGCTGTTAAAGATAGTGTATTGGTGGCAGTAATAATTGGGAAACTTAGGAATCTGAGCAACTTTGACAGGAGCAAACGGTGAATGCCAGACATGGGCCAGACATGGGCCAGAGCATCTCCAAGGTGTTGTGAAGTGTTCCCCGTGTGCAGTCGCTTGTACCAATCAAAAGTTCCAGGGCAACTGATGAACCAAGGAGAGGGTCATGAATTCACTCACTGGCATCTGTGCAGACACCCTTCCAAAGGAAGAGCTACATTTCAGAAAGAGTTTGGAAGTACGGAAAGTAAAACAGAAGAAAAAGGCATGATTCCTACTTTTATTTTCATGTTTAATTCACAGCAGGCATGACGAATCAGATATATTTAAAATGTATAATATATAATGTTTTCACAAAGGTACTAAAAATTAATTCTAGGCAAGCATTACTGTAGCCATCTTGTACTGTATTCTTTAAATTTGAATAGTACATAGTGATCAGGCCACTTTACATGTATGTGTGTATATATATATATATATATATATACATATACATGTATACATGTA
>JBAMYA010000004.1:11824025-11836293 GCA_037176975.1 Arrhamphus sclerolepis | reverse complement strand
CCCCCCCCCCCCCCCCCCCCCCCCCCCCCCCCCCCCCCCCCCCCCCCCCCCCCCCCCCCCCCCCCCCCCCCCCTCAACTTTTTGACATAAAATTACAACTGTCTTAAAGAAAAATGAATAACTTCAGCTTTTTGTTGTAAAAACCATGAATTCTTGTTAATTTATTGACTTTGCTAATTGATGTTTTGACATAAACCAGCAGTTATCCCACTTTTTGATGTTGGTACCAGATCAAACGGGCAGAAAGCTTCTACTTACAAGGATATGATTGTCTCTGCACGCTCTCGCAGGTCAGATAAAATGAAGATTTGGCCCACGGGCCTTCAGTTTGATGCATGCTAATACCAGGCTTGTGGCCGCTCATATTTATATGTACCATTAATACATATTTTAAAACCAGATCTTTTCCCAAGGCTGAATTCAAGAACATTTTGTTAAATGAAATGCATAATGGCCCCTCCCTCCAGGCTGCAGATTAGCAGCAGAGTAAACGATTTGTATGCAGCAGAAGAAACACAAACCTCTGGACAACCACGTTTCCCTCTTGTTCCATCAAGGTAAACTGTATTTCCATCAGCTGCGTTTGGTCACACGTTTTCTAAATTAAATAAAAAGTAAGCATTTTGAGTCAAGTACAAATACTAGACAATCCTTTGATGCTACTGGCTATTTATTTGTTTGGACAAACAAAGAAAAAAAAATATATGCAGCATTTCGGATGAAACACTTTTGTTTTAATGTTCTTAAAGTAAAAGACAGACGTAATCACAATAATAATAATAATGAGTAATATTTATAAAACATCTTGACTTCTCTCTTCATGCTGGGCATATCTTCCAATAGGAAATGGAGTCACAACATTGCATCACAATCCACTGGTGGGTCGAGGAAAGGGAGAGGTGCCTCAAGGAGGAAAAGTGAAGTCTGAGTCACTGGCCTGGTTTACGCTGAAAGGTTCAGCCCAACTTCAATGGACCCTCCTTTTTCCCCTCCTTTGCCCATTGGGACCCATCATTCACTGGGGATGTCTTCCACTCAAATTTCAGCTTATATGCAATTCTAAAAGCCACCCCAGTGGAATAACTGGACAGTCCCACTGGACCTCTCTGTAGGAGTATTCTTATCAACATGATAGTGAATAAGGAAATTGGGGTGAAAGACACTTAGAGCGAGTATTTCAACCACTGACATTTTAAAATATTACAGCTGATAACAGGATCTTGAACCCCATTTTCTAACACAGAGGGAGGCGCTGACTCTTTCTCACATTTCCTCCAAAAGGGAAGAGGAGTTGTTCCCCAAAACACCTAAGTTGATACCATAACATATGTAGGTTTACAGCAGGCAAACAGGTCCAAATGGATCATAATAGTCATACAGATTAACAAAAATCCTTAAAAAATATGACCCGAGAATGGTCAATTAATGTACAGAGAGATAATAAAAAGAAGCATTCTATCTTTTTTTGTTCCTGTACAAATGACAAACACCACAGAACAACAACATTTATATCTTTTTTCCGTTTTCAGGCTGAGTGGGATGGATGTGGTGACAGACGATGCATTTCACCTGATCACAGGATGTGATTTAAATTAAAGTGAGTCAGCTGACAGGAAGTGCACAGGTTTAACATCGTCAGGTTAGGCTACAGCACTCGCTCATACAAAATGTACAAAACACCATCCTCTATAACTAAAAATAACGCACCTTGGAGGACAAAAACGCCCCATGTTACAAATGATTGGAAGGTAACAATACCTGCAAAAATAACCTGTGCTTACAGTAAGTTGGCTCTGCGAGACTTTAGGGCGGATGGTGGGTTGGACTGAACCGAGCCAAACTTGATGACAACCATTTCAAACATGGAGTAATCTGTCCACCAGGTGAGTCAAACAGATATCGAGAGGATTTTTTTATTTTTTTTGTAAGCATTCGGCGCCACGTGGCATGCGTCCTCGTCATTGTGCCTGGAAGTGCTGTGGAGACGCAAACGTGACCCGGTGCTGCCCCCTTAGTCATGTGACCTCCGTCATCGATGCTGAGTGGTTCTGAAAATGCATGTCAAGAGGAAAGGAGGGGGAGGAGGTATGAGGACGGAGAGAAACAATATACAGAAATGAGATGGAGGGATACAGGAGAAGGGGAGGGTGTGGGGAAGAAAAGTAAGAGGATGGTCATTGTAAACCAGTGCAAGGAGTGCTCCGTGCAGGTTTCTGTGCCTTGTCATGCCTTGTCAAATGTCATGCCTGTGACAAGCGTCACTGCTTCAGAAAACAAGAAAGCAAGCTAGAAAGAAAGAGTTAATCATGTTTTTTTTTTAAAAAACAAAAAGAAAACAACTGCATTACAATAAAATACAGTTACAGCAAGTTATAATACAAGCCAGGTTCCAGTACACCAAATTCCAAATTTTGAAAGGGGAGATTTTTATTTTACGCTCAAGGTAGCTCTCCCAATTAATGAAGAAAGATAAAGCTCATCAGAGAGATTCGAATCACTGAGACTTCAGGTCAAGTTTTGGTATCTACCTGTGCACTGAGGGTCTCCAGCGGGCTCTCTACACGGGGGAAAGTCATGAGAGGTAGGCCGCGGTATTCTTCAGTCTTCTGTTTAGCTGCTGCGCTATGAACACCTTTGAAGTTGTTCACAACACATATGCCCTGCAAAGTATAAGGACAATTCAACATTACCATTTTATAGTGCTGCACACGTGCAATAAATGACACTAAAGACGACGTCCATGCATCACATGGCTGTAGTCAGGTGTTTGGTGCCCTGAGGTCAATGCTAACATGAATATGCTAGCCAAAGACTGTACATTTGTAAACACATATATAACTAAAACAGGTGTGTTATTTAAAGAAAATCTACCTCTGCACATTTGCCTTTTGAAAGATAACAACGATACTTTCTATTATGCTGTAAACACACTCATCTCTGGGTAAGAGATTTTTTTTCATGTTAAAATATCAGTTTTGATAGCGCCTACTTGGTGTGATTTTTATCCACGAGGTGTCAGCACCCGTCGTGGTGCAGATCATTCATGTTACATCATCTTCTACCTTCAAACAACCAAAGCGTCCTACTGTGATGCTGCGGACTCTCCATCACATGGATCCAAAGCAAAGAGGCTACACGTCAGTTACGTCATGGCCGATGTGATGCGGGTTAAGTGGCTGAAAGATCTCTCTGCGCACAGAATATGGAGGGCACTGATTTAGCGTGAGAAGAAGGACAAAATGGGGAAGAATGTCAACATGCTGAACCTCACAAGAAATTCCAGGCCATGTTCCCATCATTTGGACAAAGTTCAGCACCAACAGCTACACCTACGGGTAATCCTGTCTACTCTGCCTGGAATGACCTGAGAAACTAGCGCCGGAAAGACCGGAAAGGCACCGAGAACAAAGTGAACAAAGAAAATCAAGAAAGTAAAGAAAAAAAGCAACTTATGGTCCACGTCTACATGAGGACCCACTGAGGAAAGAATGGCAAAAGTTCTTTTGTTGTGCTTTAAAGGAAATATCCGATAAGAATGGCTCATTTTTGGAGGCAGCCTCAAGTGACCATTGCAGGAACTGCAGCAGTTGTGGAACATCAGGAATCAGGTCTCAGATCAGCTGATTGGCTGCTCCCGGTGGCTGGGGTCCATTTAATGCTACGGATGGGTCCCATTCATTTTCTGGAGAGGGAGGAGGTGCAGTCATCTCCTGTGCAAGGGATCATGGTTAGCTTTTCTCAAGTGTATGCAAACGAAGCCATCCAGCCCGAGTGAGTTATCCAATCAGAGAAGACATTGTTCATTGCATCACCGCTGCATTTGATGGAAAGTTTCTCCTGTCTGTTGCATTAGTGGAAGTATGAGAACGGAGAACGAGATGGAGGGAATGTGAAGGTGGAGGAGGCTGCGAGCAGAACCACCTTCACTTGCTGAGAAAATAGCAAGGTTTAAATAAACCTCGGATGTGTCTGTAATGACACACCTCCACGTAAGAATACAGGGGAAGACATGATATGTCTTTTATGTTTTATTCTTTATTTATTCTCTACAGCACTTTTGTTTGCTGTGGCTGATTTAAAATGCTTTATAAATAAAGTTGGTATAGCAGTGTTTTCTATTAGAACCATTTTAGCAGGTATAATATTTTTCATTGTCTCAGTCTAGCATGATAAAATACCAATGTTTTTTGTTTGTTTTAAACAGAGTAAACAATAAAACCAGATAGTTTTATTAGTTATTTATGAAAGGACTCGTAAACATGAATCTGAAATAAGAAATCCTTCAGCTGTAGTCAAATGAGGGCGAGAATGTGGAGCAATATTCAACAGCTGTTTCAAGACTTCGTACCATTCCCAACTTTAGCCTGAATATTAGATTATTATTTAAATGGGTTTTAATAATTATCCAAAAGTGTGATATTGTATGCTTTTAATCTTCTCATTTTGAGGTATTAATCTCCTCCAGAAAGAAATAAAAGCATCCAAAAGTCTTTTCCTTTTCTAAACAGTTATTGCTTTGATATAAAGCTTATATGAGTGTCAAAAATCAAACATTATGTGAGTTTCCAGATGTCAACGATTATAAAAGTTGGTCTCATTTCTCTTTTTTTCTTTCTTAATTTTTGGTTTATGGTGATTTTTTTTCAAGGAATACTTAAGCTGTGACTCTAAGGTTCTTGATTACACTTTACCGCTTAATTATAAGAAATAAATAACAGTCCTCAACACTGTAAGCTGTATGGTTTGGTTTATATTTATATATATATATGTATATTTCTAGAAAGTGAAGCTTGTAAATTGCACTCTCATTTGTCCATCAGTCAGTTTCCTTTCCAGCAGAGACACCAACAGTGTCGTAGCATTTCTGAACTTTCCATTTTCCAGCTAATCAAAGTCGGCAGCCTGAAGGGGATCCCAGCCCATCGGACATGAACCATGCCCTCAGGTGGTAGCAGAAGGGAAAATGAAGCAGCCCCGCTCGGTGCTGGAGGTTTCTCAAGGTTTTCTTGTTTGCACCAGTTCATGGACAGCCAATCTCTGGAGCTCTAAGACCAAGGAAATGAGCGAATTAGAGCTGCTGGGCCAGAATCTGAAAATGACTCCCTAGAATCATAATGAATTCCTTTCATCAATATATGTCAGAGGGAGTCTAAACTGTAAGCTGATGTAGCGGCTTTAAATACATTTATGCATGACATTAGCGTTCTAATTTTCATTCAATTGATGCGCCTCCCAGGTGACCACAGCCGACGGCGTTTTTGTGTCTTTTGTGGCCGAGCTGTTGCCAGCTGTTTCAGGTAGGTGCAAAGTGCAATTTGACCATAGAGTTTTAAACTTTCTCAAGATTTAATTTCATGGGACAAATCAGATTGCTTTTATGTTTTATCATGAGGCATCAAATCAGAGTGATGTAAGAGGAAGAGGGCTAAGGAATGTGGACTTATTTATTTCCTTGACCCAAAAGTGTCTTATTTCATTTTACCATGTTTTGAACTCTTTTAAAGTAATTGGAATTTTCTGTTCTATCAACGCTGACATCAGCAGGCTTTTTAATACACCTATTTTCTACCTTCTCTTCATCAATGAATATCCTTTGAGACATCCATCCTTCAAACTGCACCAGTTCTCACATGAAAAGACCTTGATAAGCTTCACCAGGACCATTAGGTCCTTGTTCAAGAGAGCTGCAGCCATCCTCAATGTTGCACTGACAATAAGGAGGAAATGAACTGTTTAAAAACTGCTGAGGCAGTGATCGACTTCCTCGTGTTAATCTTTCCCCAGAGATCACTAAATCAATGTGTGCCAGTTTCTATAGGTCGGTCACTGAAAGCCTACATGTGCTGGCTCCTCCTGAAGTCCCAAGGACAAGAAGCTCGATGTTAATCATACTGCACCTCGCTGGAGCTGCAGTCTGCAAATGTCCGCATAACTCGTTACTTGGATCAGGATACTCTAATGCCAGAAAGCCTTCCACGGTTCTTCTGTGGCTTCATAACGCTCAGCCTTGGTGCACAGCATCTTCCAACCAACCTGTCAGTCTCACTGCTTAGTGACCTACATTCTCTCAAGAACCAGCAGGGCTGAGCAGTTGTGCAATACGACTAGATTTTGCCCGAGATGAGAAAAGACATAACAAAAAAGACTTTCTCTACTGATTACTGACATTTGAGAACAGCCCAGGACATCCCATAATGTTCTTGTTTTCAGTCCAGAAGCATCAACTTGAGATGATGGAGAATGCAGAGAATGAATATTAAAAGCTAGATGCAGTAAAATGATGTATATTTTCTATTTATTTACACGTTTTAAACTGCTAAACCTCTGATTTGTGAATGAGGCGACTCGGAGGGCGATACGATGGCACGGTGCGCTGAGCAGGACACTCGCTCTGCCTTGAAGGGACGTCTGTGCCTCCCGCCGTCCATCTCTTTGTACATTTTTGTGGCCAACTGAGCAGTTCTCCAGATGTGGAGAGTGGATGTGGTGGGGGATGCATCCACACGAGCGCCATTCATGCGGCTCAACACGTCGTACTCTGTCACGAGACCAAGCCCTTAATGAAGTTCACATTTACTGAAACTGCATGTTAAATTATGCAGATGAGATTATATACAGTTAAAGGTGCATCCATTTCTTACCCCGAAATAATGTCAATCAAACAAAAAAAAAGAATCAATTTAGAAGTTAGATATGAAGAAAAACCTCTGGAAACATTTGAGATAGAATGTCAGTAGGAATAAAACAGAAGTTTGAAAAAGAGCTGGTGAACTGGAGACTTCTGGGAGAATAAAAGAAAAAAAACAGTCCATCAAATATATGAATTGTACAATTTCAAGCATTTTGTTGCATATTGAACGCAGGTATCATATCAGTGCTGACTACAGCGTACTGATTTATCTGCATCTCCAATAGTCTAATGGAATAAAATAAACAGAAACTGTTTTTTTTGTTTTCCTCAGGTACTAAAAAAAAGAATACTTGAAAAAGCATTAACAAATAGAAAGATAAAAAGAAAGGGGGAAAAACCAACTAAAACCTGTGGTTTTGCCTCAACAATCTCACCTTGAGGCGCACAAGCAGACTCACAATCATCCTCTGCAACCCACTTTCCAGCATTCAAGTAAAGCTGGTTTCACTGGGAGAAAATTCAGCGAGCGTGACTGATGCGTCACTGGAGGCAGAGGTGTGTCAAACGTGGGACCCTCCCTCCATCTCTGTTCTGCCCTGAGCAGCGCTGAGAGCACAGCTGCTGCTGTGAAAACAGCCATTTCTTCGAAGGAGAGCAGGAGCAGATTTGGTCTGTCTTTTTTTTTTTTTTTAGGAAACATTAGGCTGCCAAACTATAGATGTTCCATAACCTAATGAAGAATGATCTTATCTGAGCTGCATGAAATAGCACAGCTATTTGCTGAAAGACTGCACACACTTAATAACATAATTGCATACTAATTTGCACATGCTCATAATTTAGTTTATTTGCAACACTGTTTATTTTTTCTGCATATGTATATTTCTTCTAAGATCGCATTTAATATTTTTTATTGCTTATATTCCTATTGTATTTTCGCTGCCTTTATACGTTTTAAGGCTCTAATGTTTGAAATGCTTTCTTTGCTGACCACAAAACAAGGCGCAGAACAAAAACTTTCCATCTTGAATCCTGAATTAGTAACAAAAAAAAAAAAAAAAGTAACATGGGATATGTGATATCAGAGCTGAAAACCGCGATGACGGTGCGTCAGTATTTGCTGCTAAAGCCTTTCTGCTGTGCAGCTAAAATCGTGCAGCAAACACAGACTGAACACGAACATTCTGCTGAAGTATAAGCAAAGGGATCATGACTTTATTCAATATTCCATCCAGGAAGTTGAACCCAGGGGAATCCTGAGTCCATCAGTCCTTCTGTGGTGCCAACATATAAATTCACTACATTAACAGCTTTTAGGGTTTTTTTTGTTTTTTAGGTGATACTGTCGTAGAATGTCTGAGTTTGCCCCTGAATTCAAGCTTCAAGCCTGAATGTTAGTCTATAAAAACGCTTTGATATGAACCTCAGCAGCCGACGTCCAGACAACAACCCCAGACTTCTTCTTCTTTGGACCTGCCTGCATCTTGCGATCCATCCAGCTCTGAGGTTCTGGACCCAGCGGCAATTACAAGTAATACAGCCTCTGATGCTTTTGAATAAATCTTTTAGAATTTCTCCACCTTCCTTTTGCCTGAGGTGGCTTTCCACTTCAACCCCAAAACAACTTTGGGGTTTCCGGAGCGATGCCTACCCTGCATTTTAAACAGCTGGCACAAAATCTCTCTTTTTCCTGTGGAAGCTGGGCTGTTTGACAACACAGCACAGGCGACTGATCTTGATATTAGGTTACGGGCAGCTGAGCAGGTAAATTGCTGTCTTCTGTGTGAAGGCTGCGCATCTATCCCCTGTTGTGGCAATTGTTTTAATAAGGCAGATAACAATATCCCTGACCTCAGGAGACCAAAATCAGAATTAACCACTGGTTCCCACTACTGTCGTCTCTGAATTCAACACCACTGTTAATTAAACCTCATGTTTACCCTGCCATTTGTCCCTCCTTCCTCTTCCCCACCATGCTCTTGGAAACCAGAGCAGCTGCTGATCTCAGTAGGAATCCCAGTGCCACCTCAGTACTATTTTTCTATCGTCTTCTCTTATCTTTCCCACTGAATCAACTAACTGCATCCTTAACTTAAGCCCTCTATGCTTAATTTCTTGTATCTGAAACTCCATTCAGTCCCAACATAAACCATGCTTTACTCTCCTATCACGCATATCAAAGCGACTCCAACACTCACCTCTGATACTGAAATCAATAAAAAAATTATACCCTCTCAAAATAAATAAATAAATATGGACAGTTTTGATTTTGAAGTAGCACCAAAGCATTCGCTGCAGGCTTCGGTGGACATTACAGCCTAAATTCATCAAATAATTACCATTTTGGGTCTGTTCCAATGTTGGGCTAAAACTAATCACAATTTGAAAATGACTTGCGACCAGAATCCACCTCAGAATAATCACCCCGCCACCTCCTCCCACCCCCAATCCTCTTAACGTTTCCCCACACATTCTGCTTAGTCCTCACTTCTCACCAGAAACAACGCAATGGCTGATCCCAATATAAATCCAGCCACGACGTCTGAGCAGTGGTTCCGGTACTCCGAGACTCGGTTGAGGCCGGTGAGGAAGGCCGAACAGAGGGTGGCCAGGCAGAGCACAGGCTTGGCCAGGCGACTGGACTTGGTCTTGATTGTGCTGGTGATGTACATCTGGAGGAGAGAAAGAAAAAAACAATAGGCTGTGTTCAAACATTACGCTATTTACGGCATTTCAAGGGTATAGAAAGAACCAGGTTTGACACACTCACTAAATGTGTTCCCACAGATGTGCCGTCAAATCTTTTACCACTTCAAGAGAGCACAAAACCCTCATTGCATCTCAAACCGGTTAAAGAAAAATGTGAAACGCTTGCATCATAAGAGAAATACCTCTCTAAACAAAGAGACTTTTGTTCACTGAGAATAAAAGATGAACCTAATAAAAGAATCAGCGCACTCATTCTCCTCCTTTTCCTCTTTTTCCTCAAACCCAACCCCTCTGGAGTATTCCTGAAGATAACTGAAAGCAACATGTACTGTTTATAGTAAAGATTTCCATAGTAAATTTTTTCCTCTTACTCAGTTATTGACTCTTACGCAAATTCCATCTATAAGGTTGGAAACTTTTAATCAGACTTCAAACTTTATTCAGACTTCAAACTTTAATCATGCTAAAAGATGCTTTCATCCCATCAAATAAGATGTAAACTAGTTTCCTTCTCTCCGGAGAAGTACAGCTGCAGTTGCTTTTAATAAACTGTGCCAGTGTTGACATTCTGGAGAATTTCAGTGTTTGTTTTGCTAAAAAATTAATGAAGAAGCTCTGAATTAAAGCACCAGAAATAAATCTTACAGGAGAACGAATGAAAATTGAATATTCTGCAAGTTTCTGCTGTGCTCTGAAGGGAAGTGGAATAAAAGATTTTTTTTTTAAAATGCACCAAAGTTAGGCAATTCGGTCCTCATTTATAAGTTTATGATTTTACTTCAGGGCTTTACATTATTTGATGGGAAATTAAGCATTTTAAAATAGGACATTAATTTGTTTTAAACTGTTGATGAAAGAAGATATAAAGTACTGTAACAATTAAAAGACTATGTGAAGCCAAGCTATCAGCAAGACGTCGCTGCTGAAGAAGACGCCATGTGCTGAAGAGGTCACAAAAACATGCTGACTGACCAAAAGAGAAATGGAGCAGCATTTTGTGGACTGATGAAAGCGGGATTATTCTTTTGGGTTTAGGGGACGCAGACAGATTATCAGACGACCCCCAAACATTGAATTCAAGCTACAGTCCACTGAAGACAGTGAAGCCAGAAGGCGTTCAACTCCCCGAAACACAGAAGTGAAGCAGTTCTTGGAAACAGTAGTTATACAAATAAATATTAACTCAGTGGTTCACAGGTAAAAGTGATCCTGTAAAGTAATAATTTGATTTCTTTCTTCATGTTTTGATTTGAAATATAATGAGCAGCGTCCCCACTGCATTTCTGCATGTGATAATAAAAGTAATGAGAAGGACCAATATTAATTGTTCAGAAACTGTGTCCCTCCGCATCTTTTATGGATAAAAAAACAAACAAACAAAAAACCCTTAAACTTTCTCCATAGATTTATATGTTTTATGAGCATTAATAGCTCCTGTGATCTTCAAGATCACAAATGGAGCAAACACACAATATCGAGCAAAATGCTCACAATCTTATTTCTGACGCACATGCACAAGCGTCCAAGCATGTGCACATGCACGCTCACACAGCCAGCGTTTTAGTATGTTTAACAAAAACTGACCAATAATACTGAATAAAAGATGAAAGTTGTCGATGTGTTGGCCTTGAGTTGCCTAAAAAGTAAGTAAGTAAGTAAGTAAATTAGTAAGAAATCCAACAACATGGCTGGTTGAGAAAATAAAGAGTAACCGGCCCTTTAACTGTAAACATGAAGATGATGTGGCCCAGGATGAAATGAGTTTGACACTCCTGGTCTAATGTGGACGGGCTTTTGTTGACCCAGGAGGGTTAAAGTTGGACCGTAGACAGGAGGACGCGAGCACTGAAAGACACTGCTGTTATGTTGAACTCAGCCATACATTTCTGGTGAAACATGTTGTGAAGTAAAGAGACTAAAGTTCTAGTTTACACTCTTTTTAACACAAGCTGCTTGACTAAAATTGTAGTTTAGCTGCTAAAAAAAAGAAAGAAGAAATGCAGGCAACCAATAGCTTGGACACGTGCTCACCGTCAGGTAAACAGCAGAGTAAACGCTCAGCGAAGCGTCCTTAGATGGGAACGACCGGCGTGCGTTCTCCACAACCATGGGGTTCCCGGTGCAAATGTTGCCATTCACAATAAACTGGTGATTGAAGCGACACTCGGTGCCGGTGTAGTTCGGCCTACAGACGGACAGGAAGTAAGGCGAGAGACCTCCAGTGACCACCTGGCCTGCGTTGACGAAGATGTCGGTGGCAAACAGACCAAACGCAAACACACCTTGGAGCACAAAGAGAAACCCAGTCAGACAGAAACCACATGCTTCACACTTGATTCTGTGTTTAAACGTCTGGCTTCCACCCGTCTGTCAATCATCTCACGTTACTTAGCATTTACTCCTTGAAATGATCATTAAGGCCATTTTGACATTTTTGAAGCGCACAGACATCACTCACACTATCCTCCCTAAACATTTAGTGCCCAAACTATTGCGTGTGATCCAAAAATGGCTGGCAGAGAGCACCTCTAAGTGTGACACTGCAGAGTTCACAGAGAGATTAGCTAAACTTGGAATGAAAGCGCAAGCTCATTTCTTTTAAACTGTTTTGGATACATATTGGCTGAGAGCTGATTGCAGAAAATGAGAATGTGGATTATGAAGTTACCCGCTTCAGTGAATACAGTGTAAATATTCCTTCAATGAATAAACCCGCAGCCTGACGTTTGAATGCAAACTGTATTGATTAACAGAGGCATGTGGAGCTGAATTAAGGAGAGATCATGCAGCAGGAGAAGAGACGAGAGGAGGAGGTGGATTGTGGGAAAAAAAAACAAACATTCAATTTAGAAGAAACAGGCTCGGAACAAGAGACTGAGGAGGACACAAAGATCAGGAGCATAAAATATATACAAACATATATAAATA
>JBAMYA010000004.1:11750286-11802393 GCA_037176975.1 Arrhamphus sclerolepis | reverse complement strand
TGTTTTATTTATTACTTACAGCACTTTGGTCAGCTGCTGTTGTTTTTAAAGTGCTTAACAAATAAAGTTGGATTGGACTGGATGTTTTTATGAATCGCTACTTACAGGGTTTCTCCTGATCACAAACTCAACAAAATGAACGGTCCCCCTCTAAGGGAGTGGGGGGGTGCTTTTACTTGCTTGTCGTTTATCTCTATTAACTATCTGTGCTAGTTTCATCATTGATGACATAGAACATAAAGTGATACGCAGTTGTCACAGGTAATGAACAAGATCGGAATCCAGAATTGTTGTTTTTTTTTTATTAACAGGTAGGCAAGTTTATTGGTATCGCACATTTCATACACAAGGGCAACTCAAAGTGCTTTACAAAGACATTCAGTTGAAATAAAAATCAACTAATTAAGTCAAATAATCTTAAATCAATTAATTAATTTTAAAAATAAGAATGAATTAAAAATACTACTACTTCTGAAATTTGGAAAGAAAAACAGCCTTCTTTAAATCAATCAAATATTCTTTTAAATGAGGTTGAAAGTCATATTTTAATTTGAAAAGAACCCATTGTGGACCCTTTAATAATATTTATTGAGAATATTTATTGAGTAATAGCTAATTAGCAGCGAGTCATTGGTTCATTCATCATTGGTTCAGCAGATTTTGTTGGCAGATTCACAGCTGAATTCGATCTAAACGACTCTGTAACTTTAGATAAAGCACCCATTTAACTCAGCTAATACTTGAATACTGTGGAAAGTCTGTGGAAAGTACTGTTGATGGTTTTGTTATGAAACTTAATATCTATTTTACACAAACATGCTCACACACACCCTGACAGAAATTCCTCATGTCCCTGAGGAGCGTATTCTGAAGCAAGGAAACAAAGCAGCGTCCTCCTCCCAGACTGCTTCCTTGTATTGTTGCTACATCCATCTCTTCAGCCGCCATGAACACAATGTGCACTTGAGTGTCTGTTTTAGGTATAATCTGAGGAACAGTACAGATGTCCTGTGAAGATGTCATTTTCTATTTAAAAAAAAAAAGACACTGTTTTGTTTCGTCTGTGTGGGTGTTTGCAGGTTGGAGTCTGAAATCGGCACCCTTGAGAGTGAAGAGTCTCAAATTTCAGCCAAAGAACAGGTTCTTCGAGAACGTCTGAAAGAGACAGAACGCTCAATAGAAGACCTGCAGAAGGTATTACGAGAGCCTGTGGAGCTTTTATTTGCAGACTTTGAAAGAACCATGTTGATCCTGAAATCATTGAGACCTCACGCTTGTTTTAGTCTGTCAGGCCCACAGAAATGACACGGTCCTCGTAGACTTCTGCTTCTGCCTTCACTTCATTGAAATGCCTTTTTTTGTTCTGATAGAAAAGCAGGACAGCTTTTATTTTTTTATACTTATTTTTATTGCATTGTCAAAGCTGCTTATTTTTAAGTGCACCACAAAACTGATCTAAGTTTAGTCTTTATAGAACAATCTCATCACAAAAGCAACTACTCTTTTAAACTTTTTTTTTTTTTTTTTTAGCATTTAAAAAATTAGTAATAGTGGATGGGTATATATTGTTAATTTGCAGAGGTGTAAACAAATGACAGCTTTGATGTATTATAACATGTGATACATCACTGTACAATGACTGAAACAGAACTTCTCTTGTTTGTTTCTCTTTCAGAGTCTGATGACGCAAGATGAAGGTATGGCCAAAGACACACACACACACACACACACACACACACACACACTTTCATACAAGCACAGGTTCACACCCAATCCATCACATATTCCTTGATATCAGACTGTGATACACTGAGCACAGGACTGTGTTTCAATTCTATAAATGCTTCATGTTAAAAAAGTAAAATAAAAAGTCACCACACCAACTCAAAAAGTGGCCTAGCTCTGAAAATTTCTAGATCAGTGAGCAGTACTGGGAAATCAGACAGTTCACCACCTTTATCTCTGTCATACTTCATTTACTTTACCTCCAAAGTGAGTTGCACCAAGCTGTATCTCCCATTTCAAAGGAGGGGCACCACTGAAGAGGGGGGTCAGACATGCATCAAATGAATGAATGAATGACTTCGCTCCCTTAAACTAGATGTCGAGAGAGATATTGCTGAGGAGATAGCTTTCTGCTTTTAATGCAAAACATGTGTCATGAAACTATCTCAACTTTTCTTTTTTCTTTTTTTTTTTTAAAAAAAGTCAGAATTTGTCTCTTTTACACCAAATCAAACTGCAAAAGAAAAACAGTGCAAAAACAGAGTCCAAGAGAGGCAAAACAAAGAAGAAAGAGACAGTCTGTGTGCAACCTTTACTCTCTGAATCCACTGCCACTCATCTTATCTCCTTATGCAGATTTTGTGGGTCATTCATGAGCCACAATTTGCTCCCAGCTTCAAACTTCTGTTGGAGTGAATGAGTGAATGAGTGAATGAGTGAATGAGTGAATGCGTCGCCATCCTGATGCCAAAGGACAACCTCTGTTTCTCAGAGATGTTGCTTGCTTTGACAAAATAACTGCTCTGGGAATTAGAGCAGTTTGCAAATCCTAAAAAATCCCCTTCAAGATCAGTAAAGTTTATTAAAAAAATGCACAAACACATCCCAGAAATATCTGCATGTGTTCATGCACACTTGTGTATGTGTCTGTGTGTGGATAATAGTCTCGCTGAGGCAGGAGAGATGCAAGCCAGAGCGCGCTCTTGGACCCCAAACACACACTTGTGTGTGTGTATACCTGCACACAAACACACCAGCGAGACTATTGAAGCTCACACACACACACACACACACAAGGCCATGACTCTGCAGCCTGCAGTCGCTGGCTTTATCCCCTCACTATTCACCAACAAGCCCTGTAAGCTCCTAAAGCTTTGTCCTTGCCATCACACACATACACACAGATACAGACACACAAACCCACACATAAAGGGGTTTCAAATGCACAAACATACACACACACACTTCTGCTGCATAAGCACTGAACCTCAGGGGTACTAGTGTTGCCGTGGACACAGAAACAGGGAGGAGAGTTGGATGATGTGTTTGTTTGTGTGGAACAGGGCTGGACAGGGGTGTGGCTAGTCTCCCTGTGGGGAGGCTGGGCCGCATGTGTGTATGTGGATATTGTTTTTTGTTTTTTTTTTTGTTTTGGATGAAGGTGTGGCTTCACCTCACTGAGGTGTGTGTGCACATGCACGTACCCAGCGTGCACGTTTTGTGTATCGGCATGTGGCTGGAGTTAAAGTGTGTATGTGTCATTCCCCCTCACGGCTCCATCCCACTGAACATGTGTCATTTCCCCTCCTGTGCTCCGGCTCTCTAGATGCAACCGGCCACATGTCCGCCCCTCTGTCGGACTGCATGGAGCCCAATTCCAAACACCCTGTCCCGGCCGCGCACCCTCGAGGCGGCCCACCCGCCTCCGGAGACCACACAGCACCAAGACCTGGTAAGACTGAGGGGAGGAGGGGGGAGAAGGGAGAGTGAGCAGGGAAGACAGAACTAAACAGTTTCTGGTGTGAGGGAACATGGAACTTAATTAGGTTTAACTAGGTTTGATTTAGGTGGTTTTTCATGGAGAATGGATAAGCAAATATACACACACTTTGTCAAATTCACATCGTGATCCACGTAGACTTATTATAAGTTTACTAAAGTAGTTATTATATGTTTACTAAAGTAGTTATTATCAGTTTACTAAAGTAGTTATTATATGTTTACTAAAGTAGTTATTAGAACTTTACTAAAGTAGTAAGCACAGACGCCCCGATCAGACCAACCAAACTTATTTCAAACTGATAATTTGCTAATACTGATACAGACATCCCAGACACTTACAGACATTTTCATATTAAAATGGATAACTTGCCGTCACACATGGCCTTGTGGTCAGTGTGTCAAAGAAGCAGCTATCGTGCTCACGTTAGCCGTTGCGTCTGTGATGCTAGGGACTAGTTCGTGCGCGATGTAGCCCATATGAACAACACTTGTCATCTGCTGCTTTTCTTATTCTCATGCGTTTTCTCATTTAGCATCTCTGTGATTTTATGCTCCACTGTTTGAGATCCACAAAACTGATGGCTTTGGGAACGGGGACTCAGTGCCGAGCGCAGTGATGGCTTTGGTCAGGCATTGGAACTCCAAATTACTCAAGTCAACAAATACCTCATGGGTGCGGGTGAACGTCTTTGTACAGTTCTGCTAACCTTTCATAGAGTCTGGAATTTCAGAACTGAGAGAGCGATGAGAGTAAAAAAACAAAACAAAACTGCAACGATTCAGTCACCCGGAGCAGTTAATCTGGCTAGCCTCTTTTTAATCTTTTTTTTTTCTTTTTTGCAATGCCTCCAAAAGCTTTTCTCAAAGTTTCCTCAAGCATGTTTTTTGTAGTTGAAAACTTAGCACGAGTTAGCTCAGTGAAATTGTTTTATTCAGCCAAGTCTTTAGTCTTCAGATATATAATCAAATTAGTTGCACAAATCTCGTTTTTGACTTACTTCCACATTGCAGCTGCATGTCGACAGTGTCCATCGCGGCTGTGCAAAGTAACAATATTACAACAGGCATAAAACAACAGGCAGATGTGATGTGATCTCATGAAACTGAGATTGGATTGGAACATTCCTGCTGGTGAGTATTCATGGAGATCAGGGACGGGATCAATACCTGCACTAAATAATAGAGGCTACCCAAGTACTGTGGCACCTGAACTGAGCATCAAGTCAGTTGCAGATCATTTATGGATCTGTGCCTTTTCCGTACTCCGCACGTTAGTTGGCTTCCTCCCACTATTCCAGACCAAGTCGACAAGATCACTACTCGTGTGCTGATCTTTTCCTCGAAATGGTACAAACATCGCCTGGAAGTGCTCTTGCTCTCTATTCAGCACGTCAGCAGTTTCCCATGTTTTGTTCTTCCTCTCACGCTGAATCAGTGTCTTCCATTGCGTCAGCCATGACAGGACAGATGTGTAGCATCTTTGCTTTGGATCTATGTTATTTACTCTGCGCCATCACCGTAGTGCACCTTGGTCATTTAAAGGTAGGAAATGATGTTATTGTATCATTTGTTTCGGCTGGTTGCGAAGTGGTCGTGTCCACAAACAGCCCAAAATGCAGGATGTTAAAAATAGCAGATAAAAATAGCACCATTTCGTAGTACTCAGGTAGCCTCTATTGATTTACCAATACTGGAGCCCACCGCTAAGCACAGAATTTGTATATCACGTCTAAATAGTATAGAGTAGTAATCCACAGCTTATGACTGTCTAAAGTTCTTTATCTTCTATGTTTGCTTGATTCAGTGTTGTTGACTTTGCTGTGAATAAGAGTTCGGGCTTTGGGACAGTGTGATAAAGCTGCAGTGCTCATGATCATCTGAATAGTAGAAAGACTGGAGCAAAAACAGAGGAACTCATGAGTTTACCTTCATGAACCTTTGCCACCAGGACAGACCATGAAAAGGTTTTGGCCAGAGGGAAACGTGCTTTCCTGAGCTGCCCTCTGTGACTGTGAGATAACTGCAGTTTACCAGGCAGCTCCATCCATTTTTCTTGACCAGTTTAGACACACACAAAGGAAATGTTTCCACTTCGTACCATTTTCTATAGCTGACTAGGTTTTTGAATAAAACTCACGATCTGTTGTTTTACTAACTGCATATTTAACAGTTTGAAGAAACACTTATTATGAATAACCTATTATAGTAACAGTGTAAATATCACATTTTTTAGAAACCACTATTCTCATGCCCTCACGCTTCACCTCCCTCCACCTTGTCCTCCCATCACCCTGCCCCCCACTTTCCTCACCCCACCTGTTGACCCTTCCCTCATACCCCCCCTTCTCTCCCTCACCCTCCTCCTAACAGCAATGTTCGCCATGGAGATCAATGTGCAGCACGACCCGCAGACTGGTGAGCAGCGTATCCTGTCAGCCAGCCGCGTCAGCCCGTTGGATGCAGCTTCCCGTGGGGTCAAAGTCTACGACGATGGCCGAAAGGTGGTCTACGAGGTTACTTCGTCCGGGGGCGTGTCGACCACCGCTGTAGAGAACGGGTGGAGCTCTGAGCAGGTTGACCAGCTGGTCCAGCGAGCTGCTCGGCCTGCGGTACGAGGAGGAGACGGTGGGAGGCCTCAGGTGGCAGTGACCCCAGCTGCACCAGAAGCCTACGTCTCTCCAGCTGATGTTGACGATCTGTCCCCACCCTCCTGTGCCCCCCCATCTATCCCTTCTAGCCCACCAGCGCAGGTCACCCTGCAGAGGGAAACCCGCCTGGGCATGATGCCCCCCTCCTCTGCTCCCATCACAACCCAGCCGGGCTCCTCGGTCCACCCAGCGAATGAGCTCGCCTCACCACCCCAAGCCAGCGTGGAGCACCCCATCACTATGGTGTTCCTCGGCTACCAGGACGTTGAGGACACAAGCGAAAGCAGGCGGCTGCTTGGCTTCGACGGCGCTGTGAAGGCCGAGGTGGTTCTCATCGATGAAGACGACGAGAAATCCCTGCGGGAGAAGACGGTCACTGACATCTCTGTCATCGACGGCACCGCAGCCGACCTTGTGTCAGGGCGGCCGGTCACATCTGAAGCCGTCAGCACGGAACTGTCATCTGACGGCCGTGACCCTGACAGTGCATCCTCACCCCCCGCCAATCCAGAAGCCAACACAGCCCCCCCGCCCGGCCTGACCCCCGCCACAGGTACAGACAAGAGGAAACGCTGCCAGTGCTGCATCCTCATGTGACTGAATTTTCTCCCTCTTCCACACTTTTATTATTACCCTGCTCTCCTCTGTCTTTGGATGATTACTAACAGAAGCCCTGCCTTCCTCCTCCTCCTCCTCCTCCTCTTCTGGACTCTGATCAGCTGGCACACACACATGCACATGCACACACACATGTATGACTTTTGACTTTTTGCTCAGACGCATCATCACAGCTGCTCTCTTGTTACTTTCTCTGTCAGAATGGAGGCTCTGCATTCCCATCTGCCGTCTCCTCAGACAACAATCTGTTTCAGAACTTGCAGGAAATAAGCTGTTGTCACACCGCGATAGTAACAGTGAAATCAGACTGTAAACATCTTCAACTTTGTCATGCAAAACTTCCCATGTATAAGACTTCATGGACAGCCAGGCGCGCTGCTGTGCTCTTTCACCATACCTCACATCTGGCTCTGTCCACCAACCACACCAACTCCTGACGAGTCTGTTTAAAAAAAAAAACATTCAATCAGACAAACGCTGGCTCAATCATCATTCTTTTTTTAAATTCAGTCTCCTCTTTCTTTACAACCAACTTCCAGCTGTTACCGCACATCAACTCAAAATCAGCCGTACATCCAATGTATGAACTCAACCACCCCCCCCCTTTCCCTTTCCTTGTATAGACTCTCCTTGATGAGGGCGGGGGGGGGGTGGGCACTTGTTGCCTTGGTTTCTTTATGTGCCTGTTGATTCTACCACACTAATAGTCCTAACAAAATCTAGAGATACTTAGATGTTTCTTTTAGACTTTTATTTCAGTTTGCTGTTGTAATCTGAACATTTTTGCTTTTGTTTTGAAACTCAAAAGGCCATTGAGTTGTTGAGATGCCTGTTTCCATGGGAAACTGAGTTTTTTGACACTTTTGTTTGCATTCACTCTTTCTCCCATGCCTCTCTACGCTCTTTCCTCCATTAACTCAAGCTATTCCACTGCTGAGGTAATTTCCTCTTATTCTAGTACTTCCTAACTCAGCAGCCAATAAGAAGCCGTGGATCGCCACTTGGCAGCCAGTAGGATCTATCCAGCCAACTTTTCCAGCGTGTTTACTATAGAGCACAGGATGCAATGGCAGCTTAATTCATATGCTCTGCCAGCAAGGGAACACATATCTGCAGTGCTGGAGACAAAACAACTGGGGCACAAGATGTGAATAATGAGTCTTAACGATCACGTCTATATTATTAAATTACCATTATGACAGCTGTGGTCAAATGACCTTTTAGAAGAAAATTACATGCAAGTCATTATCATCTCTTTGTCCATCAATTCTCCTTGTTACCACAGAACTCCACCAGAGATCCATTCTTTTTTTTCACATACAAAGACACTGAAAACACTGCCAGTTTGAGCTGTTATCATCTTCCAGGCCCTAGTTTACAAGGGTTCTAAATAACATTCAAGGCCTGTGAGTCATTATAACATCACACTGTATATATTACACTGCCATTGGCTGGTTTTTGGAAAAACTCTCAAAAGCAGTCTTCATTCTGTGGAATGAAAGTGAATAGATTTGGAAGACTTTCCTGCATTTCAAGTGTCTTTTCTGTGTTAGATGAAATACAGAGGATGGTGAGGCTCAGTGCGAGTGTTAGCGGCAACATTTAGGGCCAGATTTATCAACATCCCAGTTTGCGTGCAGTGATTTGCTCGTGCAATCCAGAATTTTGCGCGACAGGTGGAACCACAGTTTGCGTGTCATTTACTAAGAGTGATTGCACGAATAGCGGCAGGTGCAAATGTGTTGGAGACGTGCTGCTTAAATGAGGGTTTTGCATGTTACTCCTGGCCTGTGCACCAGTGCTCCACCAGTATGATTCCAGTACCTGCTCTTTAGGATTCCAACAGCGCGCTCCTCATTATTCCATGTGCGGCCTCGTTGTATCTTATTTCTCCGGCATATTTGGTTCTCATATGTTTTTATTTTTCTCAAAAAACATGAGTGAATATGACACATGCTCTTGTTTCTAATGTAATAGATTATTTCACTAAAGATTTAAAACTGACCCACCTACAATCAGCCATCTCCAATCTCACAACTTGGAAAACAGAACTGTTTTTCAGAATAAATACTCATGACTGTCCTGGATATTTTGCCACAAAGTTGGTGATGATGCCTTTGACACTGCAAACGCGCTGCACATTCAGCCTCCTGTCACTCTGGGAAATGCAGCGACTGCGAACCCTGGCCCCAAATCCACTCTGAGTCCCTCCAACAGCTCCAAACCTGGATCAGTGATATGATGTTTTAATGAATGTTTCCTCGCTCATCCCAGAAATGTTCACACCAGGGTGAATGATGCTCCTCTGCATCTCCTTGCTTCGTTTGGTCTCCTTCTTGTGTCAGTAACCACAGTCATGCGTGCATAATTACGCATACAGACTGTTTGCACGTCCTTTTGAAACGTGTTAAATTTAGACGCAGTTTCTATGCATTCAGGCTTGATAAATCCCTTTGCGGGTGCTAAATTCGTATATTTACATATCCTCCTCCCAACACACGCAGAATTGCGTGTGAACGCCCCAAATTCCATATTCATTGCAGCAGATCTACTGACTGGATTAGATGCGCTATTTCGCACGCAAACCGTTGCGCCCACTGTCAGTAAATCGGTTTGTACGTTGTTTTGTTTTGTTTTGTTTTTGCGTGTGTAGTGAGTTTGCACTTGTTTTAATACACGTAAACCTTTTGTAAATCTGGCCCTTAGTCACTATAGAGACATACCTGCTGTTACAGATGTTACAGAACCTTTGATTGAAGAACATTTATGAAGAAGTAAGGGAGGTTCCTCAGGTCTAAAGTATGTGACCCAGGGGTGTTTAACAAGTGTTTTTAATGCCCTCACATCAACTCCAGCCTGACTCTAAACTATTCTCATGGAAAATGATTTCGAGCAAAAGTATGTGAAACTGGATCTAATTTACTATTTGAAGACTGGTGTTAATAGCCTCAGTAACCTGTTCATTTTTCTGGAATTCATCAGGTTTTGACTTACTGAGTCACATTTTTAAACAATATTAATTAGCCACACATTGCATAACTGAAGGACCTCTCTATAAATCAGTTCCTTCCTGAAGTGACTCCTTGCATAGCTAAAAAAAAAAAAGCTTTCAGATATACATACTTTAGTGCGACTGGTCAGACTGATGCTTGGTCACCAAGCAGGAACACCCACATATATTTTGCTGTGTCCTCTGTAGATGAAGAATGTAAATATGCTCTATATTCTATTTAGACGCGATTTCTTATTTGAGACACACACATATGTGTGTGTATATATAGGTATATACATATATGTGTATATACATCTATATATAGTTGCTTATGAAGTTAATTATCTGCAATGCCAACTTTAAATATTTTCATTCTTCTCACTCCACTGCTTTGCTGTTATATCACATTTAACCTCACATAACCTTTCTTCCTCTTCTCACATTTTCTGGGACTACAGTCAGTCCCAGAAGTGGCACATGCAAGTATTTTCCTTTATTTGCAACAAACAGACTGTAATGCCATGTAGGATAGGAATAGGCACAAACGTTGTCCACTGAAGTGTCTCCGATGGATCAAAACCTATTAATTGCACAGCTGTTTGGATTTGAAGACTATGCAGAAGCGTGTACCCCAGAAGGTCTAGTTGTAGTTCCTCCTATATGCAATTATTGCACAAAGAGCAACAGAACAAATCTTCCAGTATCTACCCTCAAAAAGGGAAAAACGTTAGAACAGTTTCAAAAGCTGAAAGGCTGAGAATGGAAGCTGAGCAACTGAGATTTCTTGTTTGGGTTTGTTTGTGCTTTATGTAATGCAACGACATGAACAGCAGATATGTCGAGTTTACCAGCCCCACTGCCAAGCCTGCAGTACTTCTCTGACTCTGTAGGGGTCTCTGTTTTCCTGTCTGCCTGCCCTCATGGTTGTATGGACTGTTAAAACAAAAAAAGGAGCCATTTTCTATTGTTCACACCTCTCTTGACACTCTGTACTTTACCCTCACTCTGTCACATCCTCTCTTCCCCTCGCTCTCTTTCTCTCTCTCTCTCTCTCTCGCTCTCTCTCTCTCTCTCTCTGCTTGGACACCTGTAACCTCTCTCTACCTTTGGTCAATAAAACTGAGTTTCTCCAGTGCCCCCCTGCTGTCTCCTGCTTGTTGTTCTTTCCATCTGTCTCTAACATTCAGTTTTTCATTGGCTGCTGACAAAAAAGATCACAAGCTGTCCTTACTGAACCCAGCTGGTATAATACCCACTGCCACTAACAAAGCACGCACATTGTTATTTCAACAGTCGTCTCAGACGCAGAAGACTTGTTTGGCCGCTTCTTTTTTTTTAGTATTTAGATGTTTCTTTATATTTACAGCCATAGAATAACATATAAAAGTAAAAGTTCAATGCAAAAATACTTACTATGATTTGTACATGAACCAGGTCAGAGTTCAGTTGCTTCAAGCTGTGGTTGCTGAACAGGTTTAGTTACAACATTTTTGTCCTCTGTTCCTGATGAGAAAATTTACATCCAGCTGCTCCTCTGCTTTTCTTTTTTTCTGTTTTTAATGGACTTTTAGTAGCATGTGACTCACCACTGCACTTGAAAAACAGCTCTAATATTAATGCAGCATTGCTACTGGGACCTGTGTGTGGTGCCAAATGAGTTTATACACTGTAGAAAATATTAAACTGGTAGGACCAGTGCTGGAGCAAATATTCACACAGTCTGTTTGAGAAAAAGTACTAATAGTGCTCATTAAAATGCTACATTTGATATCCCAGATCCAAACAAAATAAACCTGCATACTGCATTAATATTTACTGTGCTTATTTGTGCACAAATTGTTTTAGTTGTAGTGCATCGTCACAGGTTCGGGTGGACGTCAGTTCTGTTTTTGTTTTGTTTTTTTACCATGCTTCAAAAATTATAAGAAGTGAGAACATTTGTTTATTTATAAAGGCATTCAATAAAGTATTTGTAATAAAGCAATAGAAAGCACACATAAGTCGTAATAATTAGGACTGAAAGAGCTGAAATGTCAAAAGATGGTGGGAGGGGTGAGAGCTAACATGCACATAGGAAAGGAAGGAAGGAAGGAAGGAAAAGAGCCAAAAAAATGGATCAGTCTGATAAAGATTTAGTTTGCATGAAGTATGAGGTAATTTAATCAGCTATTAATCACCTATAAGGTACTGTTTAATCAATCCGGTGTTAGTACACATATAAACTATCACTGTGCATCTGACTTTACTCTCGCTTCACAGCAATTAAGAACGAGAGAAGCAAAAAATAAGTAAAATCAAATAATAAAAACTCACAATGCGTTAAGGCAGTATGATCAGAAAAACTGGATACATTTCTATGAAAAACAAGACATTTGGGTGATTACAGATAAAACACAGACAACAGTATCCCCACTTTCTTTGTTCTTTCCTTCCATTCATATAACAATTAATATATACTGCAAAATTCTAATTCCTATAAAGGATTCATAAAGAAGTTCTCTGCTCTGCATGATTAGTGCAAAATAGACAAAAAAGAAAAAGAAAGAAAAAGCGTTGCAAAGATTTCTTGACCCAATAGCAGCTGCTCTGCCATTTGTCTGTGACACTGTGTGTCTGTCTTGGATGAAGCATTGTTTTTTAGCAAAACACACATCGTCCGTAGCAACAAAACAAACATGGGCCACACAGTCCTGGAGGATATAATACAAGGTGATAAAAGATAACATTAGTCACACTATGACAACCAGCATCTGGAAACGGCACAAACACACTTTCTCTTTCTTGCTCTCTCCTTCTGTCAGCGCACAGGATGGGCGTTCATTCCGTGATAATAAACAATAACTGAGTTATCTTCAGCCTGCTGCCTTGTACAGAAGCCGTGACTGCAGATAATTATTGGACACTGTGCTGCAGTCACACACAAGACAGGATGATACATGTTCAGGGAGTCATTTACTATATCAGTGCCATCATCAGAAAAGATGGAACAATGAACATTGATCTCAACACTCTATGTGACACGAGGCAAAACAGGACATGAAGACGACATAGCAGAGACTGTAGAAATTAAACTGTATGATTGCATGTGTACTCATCTGGAATACAGTCTTTAATACAACATTACCACCACTGTTGATGCTTCTCATATATTTGCTTCTACTAATGTCGCCCAACTAACACACCTGCTAATATAGTTACTTCTATTCTGTCAGTCCTCCATTTCAAATTCTACTCACTGTCAGAAGTGAAAGGAAAGTTTCTGGGTATTTTCAGAAAAATGTATTGGTGCAATCTGAGGAAAATATATTATTAGTAACGCCAGGGATTTTTAAGTCCTTCTGGACACCTTATATGAGTGAGGATCACAGAGAAGCAGAATTTCTCACTCCACAACAATGTGTATATAAGAAAACTCTGTATTAGATGTTTCTGCGCTGCGTCTGTCCTGCCGCTGCATAGCTTTGCTGCAAAATGTCCATGACGAGACACATAGTGGGCCGTGTTGGTCCACATAACTATCTGATGCAAAAGTGACATGGAATAAAAACAATCGACTCCCCGTTTGGTTGGACCTTCCTGGGATGAGGATTGTGTTGTTCTAGACGGTGAAATGTGCTGATCCTCATTCTGAGTAGCTGTTAGCCTAGCTTCAACTTCCTCCCAACAGCAGCAATTGCTTTTGCAGTAAAAAAGATTTGAAAATGATCTGATTCTATAAATTGTGAGTGACCTTGATGTAAAGCTTCACACACACCCGTAAAGGAGAAGAAAAAAAAAAAAACATTAGCTAAAATAAAAGCGCTAGTATGATAGTGTATTTTCTAATCCTATCACAATTAAATCTGTAGAATGAAGTAGAGGTTGTTGTTTTTTTACCCCTGTGTGAAGCATGCGTGTTGATGTTTAAAGGCGTAATAGTGGAGACAACACAGGCCTTGAAAAAAACCTACATTCAAATGCTGAATTTACTTGAATGATTTTTGTGTTTTAGTAGTGGCAGTATGCACCGCACAGGTGGTAGAAGTCATGCAGCAGTCATAGTAACAGGTGAAAGAGAAGAGCTTTTCTATGGTTGGATCAGGTTGGATATTTTTCTCTCTTACAGCAGTGTTGCAGTGAGTGTGGGTGTCAGGAGGCTGTGGATGATAAGATCTGAAATTAGATGAACTCGTCAAGATGGAAGCAGGACCTTGAGATAACTTACAGCTAGAGACGGCACTGAAGACAGAAGATTTGTTGAGTCTTGAGCACATGCATGATTACATTTAGAGATGCATGATCATATCAGCATGTCATCTGTACCGCTAACACGGGCAGTTACTGAATATTAGCAAGCAGAACAACTTTTCCTGGTTGTGCTTACTGCAAAGATCACAAATGAGATCATCCAAGCCTTTTAAAGTAGGATGATGTTTGTGGTTTTTGCTGGAAGATGTTATACAAGAACATATAGGGTATCACTTATGAAACATAGATTCTTTTATTTTGCCTTGTGATCCTTTCGATTGTCAGATCCATCTTTGCATCATTAGTGTTCCACATTTGTGCGTATATGTATACTTACATACTTATATGTTTCACATGTATTATATTATGTTAGGAGCTTGTGACAGTCCTTTGAAAAGCAGAAATACTGTGTTTTCATAATGTTTTGTCATGTTTTTTCATTTCATACATCTTATGTAGCATGATACATTCTAAAGACGTCAGAGTTGAGAATGTTACAGAACGGGTTTTGATATCAAAGGCGACTCTCTTTTTTTCAATAATGTGACACAGACTTATGCATTTAGCACATCATCACCCACATCATAGATTTGATTATGAGCTGGAAAAATGTCCAGTTCTTATGACTAACCCAAGGCCTTTTTCACAGCAGACACTTGACATGTCATAGCAAGAAATGCACATGTGCATGAATGACGCGTTCCACTGGTGAATTGGCTGCTGCTGCACATGCTGCTGCACATGCTGCTGCTGCTGCACATGCTGCTGCTGCTGCACATGCTGCTGCACATGCTGCTGCTGCTGCTGCACATGCTGCTGCTGCTGCACATGCTGCTGCTGCACATCCTGCTGCTGCACATGCTGCTGCTGCACATGCTGCTGCTGCACCTGCTGCTGCTGCACATGCTGCTGCTGCACATGCTGCTGCTGCACATGCTGCTGCTGCACATGCTGCTGCTGCTGCACATGCTGCTGCTGCACCTGCTGCTACATTTTCACTAAGGAACTTGGTCATTATTAATGTCATTCATCACAGCTTTACATTTAATGTTGCGATGATTAAAATACCCCCGTGACAGAGGTCTCTGATGACACCAGCATCAAAAGTCTCCTTCCTGTCCAAATGGAGATTAATGGGAAAAAAATATGTTAATACCAATAATAACTCAATTTTCTTTTTTTTTCTTTTTCTTTCTTTTTTGTTTGATCTCAGGCTACAGCCAAGCAATGAATGTTGCCATGACAACAGCAAATGGCTGTCAAGCTCCCATTCCAAGCATTCATCCCCACACTGCCATGGTGAGTAATACGTATTGTTCGCTACCTGTGATTTCAAATGTTTCATGGTACGTTTGGGGACAGGTACATGGTCTTCTTCAGATCGTCTCACTTCAAAGACTGGACATAAAGTTTGGTTTTACGTATAAAAAATTATGAACAATAAAATAATGAGCGTTGAGCATTGAAATGCTGTCGGACCCCCGTCATCGCGCTAGCTTTTGCTGAGGAAAGTATCTCACCTGGAGGATTAAAATCTTGTGGATAAAAGGCCACAAAGAGGACCCAAGGCCAGGATGAGACCGGATGAGGGGTTTGTATCGCTTACTCAGGTGAACGAGTTACTGAGCCGACAGAAGGAGATGTTCTCGGCGTTGCTTCAAAGCAACGTGACAACTTCAAAGGCTTCGTTAAAATCATTATGGACGCTTCAAACGCCAGACGGGGTGAGTTGTCACGAGAACTGCCTCTGTGCGGTGGCGCAGTGGAGTAGCTGGTAGTGCAGTCACCTCACAGCTGCTGGGGGTGCCCCCGTCCTCTGGGTGCGGTTGGCGAAACGCCCTTCTGTGTGGGATTTGGATGTTCTCTCCTGTGGGTAGCTAAACATGCAGTAGTCCTGGCTGGAATAACGTGATCCTTCTGATGCGGGGAAAGCCCTCCCGAGTGCAAAGAAGGGCCCGCTCACTCCTCAAGTTAAGAAGGGCCATCCCGGGTTCGGCAGAGGAAGAACGATGCTCACGACTACAAATTAGGTAGTGAGATGATGTGGATGACATCACAGCGGAAGGCGTTAAATGTGTCAAGCGCTGCAACTCACTGCAGTCAGATGTCAGGTAGGCCCCATCTAGTAGGACTACCTGGAGGGACAATCCAGAAGAAACAACCTGGTCATCGATGGAGTTACTGAGTCACCAAATGAGACCTGAGGCTGAGACGGAGGGAAAGGTGAGGAAGGTCCTCACTGAGTGTTTAAATCTGCAGCAGGAAATCCAGATGGAGAGGGCTCACCACACCAGGAAACCCGAAGGAGACAGACCCAGGTCCAAGGACAGCGTACCAGGCACTCAAAGGATCAAAGCATCCAAAACCTGCATTAATGAGGACTTTCCAGAGGCTGTAAGGAGCAGGAGGAGGAGCTGATGCAGGAGTTAAAAGCAGCATGCGAGAGACGGGATAGTGCTTATCTGCGCTATGACAAGTTGATCATCCATCCCAGCTCCAGTACACCAAAACCACTCAGAGACGTTTAATCACCATCCAGATACATGAACTTCACCATGACAACAAGCATAACTAACACACACGCCCGACAGAGAAACGTGCTGCAGACTGCTGATCTGGATCAAGACACTGAAAATGACATTGATCCTGAGAACAACTTTTTTACAGGCTTTTTACAGAAGCCTGGATGCTGATTTCAGCTAATTTCAACAACATCAAACAGTACGTCCAACAATTCTCACAGACTTTCAACATCATTGCAATATCAGAAACGCGGTTCAACGTGAAAAGGGCTCAGACTTTGAAACTGATGGTTATAAAATGATCTGTAAAAACAGAAAAAAACCAAAAAATAAAAATGGGGGTGGAGTGGCTCTTTTTGTGGACAAGAATTTCAACTACAAGGTGACAAAGGCGATGTCAACTGTGGTGGACAATGTTTTTGAATGTCTTACAAGAGGAATAAAAAAGGAAAACGTCATCATGAGTTGCATTTATAGAACACTGGTGGGGGCTGGACTTGGTCGTGTGTGTATACATGTACGTGGAAACACGTGTGTCTGTACATTTATGGACAGGAATATGTACATGTATGCATTCATGTATACATAAAAATCTATGAATGAGAATGCTCATCATGCATATGTTTGTATGCAGGTGCACACTGTAAATAATGTATGTGTTTGTGCACAGGAGAATACAGGAGCTCAGGTCAAATAGTGTTTCATATAGTTGGCATATAACTGCAAATGGCATTAATAACTCAGGTACCACTAATTTATACGTGGGTATACCATAATATATATTTATACTGTGTAAAATTCCTAATACAAATAACTTCTAAGTACGTCACCATTTTTGATAGCTTAAACCTTAAAGTAGTCACGAGGGTCTAACGGATAGTATTCAGTTCAAGGGTTAGGAGTTCATAAGTCTTTTAACTTCTTACTCCTTTTCAAACATGTTCAGACTTCTACAGAAATCATTTGTCTCTTTTGCATTTCTTGTTTAGGTATGTTTGATATTTCTTCTGCCATCATGTTTGAAATAAAGTCTTCTGAATTTGAATTTGAATTTGAACATCAGTCAACCTCCTGTGAGAACTTTTTTTTAGATTCTACAGGGACAAATCCCACAATGTTTCACGGGCTTTTATCCCCTGAAATGGTGTACTTTGTGTATCACACTGGTCTGTTTTGTTTGGGTTTTTGTTTTTTTAAAAAAAGGTCCTGTCCAATTTTCTTTTGTCCTCAATGGGAGACATAAGGCTGAGAAAGCATGTGAAGGAGTACGAGTGATGAGAGGAACAAGACGTCCACAGTGCTCTGAGGATGTTGGGACTGCATGTCCTTCTCAGCTGGAAAAATGCACCACATGCAAGTTCTTCTATTACAGTTTACTGCTTATGAGCTTGCTGCAGATGTTGCAAAAGTGTTTGTTTTAGTGGCATAATCCATTTGGTGTTCAGGCCTGTGCATGATTAAGTCTACATGCTTTTATGTGAAAAGACAGTTGCTGATATTCCCAGGAGTGAACATCCTGGTAATTTCACTCCAAAATCAGACAGCGTAATTCTCAGAGAGACTTCAGAAAACACGACAGCTACATCTCACACACGACAGGCCAGAGTTAACTTGCTGAATATACGGCCAGAAAGAAAATCTGCACAAGTATGGCAATCTTGTTTGGAAGGATTTTCAGGAGAAAGTGTCTTCTGTCTCATACTGCACCTTTGCAAAGTTCCATATAAAAAATCCTGAGACTTTTGTAATAATGTCTTTTCAAGGTAAATAATAAGATAAAATGTACTTTATTGATCCGAGGACTGGGAAATGATTGGGCAGCAGCAGCATGAGATACAGAAAACAGAAAGTGACAGCTCAGCATAGAACCTAAAGATATAAATTAGAAAAAGTAATATCTAAAAATGTTTTTGTTTATGCATATTTACACCCTATACATAAATTAATGCTAAGTGTGCAGCAGTGTGCAGTAGAAATGATAAATTATAAGTAATGTGCAAATGTTGCCATGTGCAAGTGAAAAGTCAGCTGTCTGGTTATGACCAGTGCCAGTAATAATTAGAGCGTTATTGATCAGGGTGATGGATGTGGCAGGAAAGATTTCCTGGATCCGTCTGTTCGACAGCGAAGGTGGAACAGTCTGTTGGAGAAGCAGCTGCGCTGTCTGTCGAGGGTGAGGTGGTCCGGGTTGTCCTTGACGGATGACAATTTCATCCGTGTCCTCCCCTTAAACACAGTCTCAAAGGTCTCCAGCCTGAGACCTATCACAGGGGCAGCCCCCCTAATGATCTTGTCCAGTCTGTGGGTCCTCCTAATGATCTTGTCTGTGGGTGTCTCCAGCTCTGATGCTACTCCCCCAGAAAATAGCCACGAAGAAGATGACGCTGGAGACAACAGACTGATAAAAGATCTACATTAAAGGATCTGAGCGCCTCAGGAAGTAGAGTCTACTCTTTTCCTGTACACAGACTCGGTGTTGGATCTCCAGTCCAGTCTGTTGCCATTCATGACGCCCAGGTATCTGTAGTCCTCCACCAATCCCACCTCCTCACCATTTTGACTGAACAGACTAAAGAGGAGATGTTTGGCCCTCACACATGATTGATGGGAACCAAACACAGCATATTAGAAAAAACACCAACTGTCAGGCACAGCGGTGAAGGTGTGATGATTTGGGCTTGTTTTGCACATTCAGGACAGCAATCTTTAATTTCCCCTCCACTTACTCACACGTGCAAAAACTTCACAAATCCGATATGACTTAGTGCATGTGGGTGAGATGGTTTGAAAGCCTTGCTTTCGGTTGCCCTGGTGATACTGAGGAGGGTACAAATGTGCCACATTTGCATATATAACAACATGTTAAATCTAGTTTTCCGGGTTGAATTCAACAAGGAATTAAGATTAATTGTAGTTCCTTGAATGGGGGCTGGCTTCAAAAGCAAACTGATCTCCACAGATCTCTAGTTAGCTGTCATCGCTTTAGCTATACCCCCTAAAGCTGGCTGCTGTGAACCGAGGAAGACACAATTGAGGGAGCTTTGTATTAATCCCTCTTATCCCTTACCAAAGCAGTCATTCAGTTCAGTTCAATTCAACTTTATATTGTGTTACGCCTGATACAATCCAAACTTGTTTCTTGTTTTTCAGAGATCCAGAGTATGACTCCTAAGCTGGTGTAAATAACTTTTCAAAGTTATTTTATAAATATCACATAAAACTGCATCAGCTTTGAATGAATTCTGTTAATATCTATGTTTTAGTTAGATTTTGGTAGGTGACCACACCTGTTGCCACATCTGTCAGCTAAGTGCAGGAAACTGAGGCTAAGGTCCACACGGGCTAACAAGAATTGGACCGTAGGCAACTGGAAAAACATTAGCTGGTCTGATGAGTCTCCCTTTCAGCTGTGACAAGCAGATCATGTGATCATGTGGTCAGAATCTGAAGTAAACAACATGAAAGCATGGCTCCATCCTGCCTTGTTTCAACAGTTAAAGCTTCGGTGGTGATGGAATGGTGCGGTGTACATTTCCTGCACATCCCTTAATATTGTTGCTTACCATGTCCATCCCATAAGACAATAATGGACCTGTCCTCTCTTCAGATGGCTACTTCCATATGACAATGAGATCACTGTAATCTGATGGCCTCCAGGGTCACCAGATCACCTTTAGGATGTAAAGGATCAACTGTCATGTCAGTATGGCTTAAAATCTCAGCCTGTTTCCTGCACCTTGTTGAATCTTTGCCATCAAGAATAAAGTCAATTCTGAAGGCAAAAGGAGGTCCAAACGCTGGTCGAGCAAGGTGAACCCAATAAGGTTCTGGATTATTCTACGTTTATGTATCTACATGGGGACACTGGCGTTAGAAGACAGAGCAGGAGATGTAGAGGCAGAATGAATGAATGAATGAATGAATGAATGAATGAGGGGCAGCGCTGCGGCGGTAACCTGAGCCGCGCGAGTCGACCTCATTGTGCCCGGCTGAGCTCGTGCTGGCGGCTCGCTCTCTGATTGTCTCTGGAACCGGACAGAAAGAACTCCCGGAACCTCGCGAGCCCTGCATTATTCAGCGCGCGTGCCTGGAAAAAAACGGAGAGAGAGAGAGAGAGAGAGAGAGAGAGAGAGAGAGAGAGGGAGGGAGGAAAAAGAGAAGAAGGGACTAGAGGAGGAGGGAGCCACCGGTCGGAAAAGGCTGTGAGGGGAGAAATGTCGTCCTAGAGCGACGCTGCCTTCACGGCCACTGCTGCTGCTCGGAGCCGCGACTTCTGCGCTTCGCTTGTTTCTTTGAAGAGCCGCCGGCGGTTCGTCCAACGGTCTCGGTTTTATCGAGGTGGACGCTGAGGAAGCAGAGGTCAGCAGGTCGGCCACGCATTTAGCTTTTTCCTCTGCTTAAACTAATCCCAGTTATCATCCGTTAATTAGCCGGGAACCAGCTCTCCGCCCGCAGGTAACGCCGAAATAAGTTGAACTGAAGCAAATATAGCTCTGAAAGCCCAGCATTAGCGTAGCATAAGACGAGTTTGGTTTGGAAAAATAACTCATACTGAGGGATGTGCAATGAAAGAGTAACGTTAGGATGAGAGGAGGGGGTATGTGTGGCAGTTGGGGGTCTTTTGGCTCCATTTACATGCTACAGTTATCTTTGTGTCTTATGGTTAATAGAAACGGCTCTTGTAACTGCTCCGATTGGCTTTAAAGTGGAGATGAGATAGAATACCGCATCCTGGTCCCCTGACGGACAACCAAAGGAGGTCAGTGGACCAGGCTGCTTGCTGCAGTAGTCTCGTGTCCCTGCTCCTCCTCCTCCTCCTCCTCCCCTGCATCACTTTAACCTACATATTGGAATGACCTTAACCTGCTTTTCATCCCCCACACACTGATTGATGTGGTGGAGGTCTGCTGATGTTGCTTCTTGCACTGTTCCTGAGTTGTCCTTCCTCATTGTGACCTTTAACTCCATATATTATGAAAAGAGGAGAAGCAGAAACGGTCACGACTGCATGTGAGTCTCTGGAGCTGCAGGGACATCAAACCGGTGAGAGACAGAGCTCGTGCTCAGAGCAAGTCTCAGGAAGCTCCACTTCAGTTGTTTGCAACAGATTTTTGGGTGGTGAATTTCTTTAATTCATTCCTTTGCCTGTAGCTGTTGCCAAGCAACTTGGAGTTAGCTTTAACAGTGTTCATGATCAGTGAGGGATGGATATTTGTCTTGCACAGTTTTATTGGCTGGTGATGAGCTTTTGAATGAAATCCTCTGTGTCCTTGGTGATACAAAAAAAAGCATATGATCATCGTTATTTACTATTTTTGATCAGAATGCACTGTGCATTTTTGCTGCTGCAACTTCAAGTACGAGTAATTTGACCCAGTTTTTTCATTGCCTTCAGTCATGCTGATTGATTTTTCTCTTCATGGCAGAGTTACTGACATTTTGCTCGAGGGAAGCTGAACCGCCCCTCAATGCCACTGGGACGGTGGAGGCTATGAAATGATTTTCTCTGAACATTCTTGCATCGCTCTGTTAAGACATGCGTTCACTTCTAGGTACCGTCATATTTGACAACGCTGTGTTGCTTGTAGAGCCTCACAAACTCAGCCACCTGCCAAGAGAAAGCAAGGAAGAAAAACTATCATCCAAACCACTCCAGAATGATATTTGCGGTTTTATCTGTTGTAATTTCATCACCAGAGCAATCTGTCCGTCACTTTTCAAGTAGGTTTTTGGAGCCTTGGTGCATTAGATGTGTATCCTAACGAAACAAAGAGCAGTTGATTCACTTGATGATGCTGATGAGATTCTGCTCACATTTCTTCAGCGGTTTTCATAAAAGTGTTGAGCTAACAAGGCTGTGGCTGACGTTTAAGTCTGTTTCATTGCCCTCACCCTATTTAGAAAAGCTCATCATCCGTGCTAACAGTTTTGTTTGGTCATCATTTGAAATTGGCAGCTGATTCTGGAAATAACGAAGCCGAGCAGCAAAGTGCAGATTCAGACCGACTGTTTGCCAAATCCTCTGTTCAACCCAGGAACAGCAGGATCACAGCCAGCTCCCCATTTCCACTGGGTTCGCAGTGACAGGAGCGAACCACATACCGAACAGTCGCTGTCTGATAATGTGACTCTCAGGTTTTCGTGTGTTTGAGAGAAGCACATTTTCCATCTCCACCCCTCTTAGCACCGCAGAGTGTGTGAGATCATTGACAGGAAAAACAAAGTTATCACTGATGTCCTCTTCCTCCAGACTGCTCCCTCCTCCCAGAATGTAGACACACACAATCACAGGTTACATAACAACTGTGGGACTGCTGATGCTAAACATCCCTAAAACGGGAGTACATGGGAGGTGGAAATGGGAATTAGGTACGAGATTAGAGACGAGAGATGATGGGTACGGAGGGAGATGAAGGGCTGTGCAGGTGTGTGTGACAGGGTTAGTTGGTGCAGAGTAAAGAAAACATGAGGCACAGAGGTGGAGGATCCTGGGAGGAAGCCTGTTTAGCCTCATGCGACAAAACCTTGTTGACATTAACTGGCCAATAGAGCTGATTTGTTGATGGAGCTGCACTGGCTGTCCAGCAGGAAGACAATGATACTCCGTCTTGAGCTAGCGTTTATACACTATCACCTTTTTGTCTACAAGTCCAGTGTGTGTAGTCAGCTGACAATGAGCTGATGACATGAATAAGAAAGACAGCATGTGGCTTGGGTGTTTGTCATGAAAAGCGAGTCATGTGAATGTCCCTCGGGCGGCTCTGATCCTTTAAAAAAATGATGACGTCTCCCAGCATTTAGACAAAGCCCTTTCATGCTTTTGCATGTCTGGAAAGTGAAGCAGTTCTTTGGACCGTGAATGACTGAATATGTCTATTTTTGTTCAGCCTGTGGGGCTGTATGACAAATAAAAGTGATGAAAGGAAGCTTTTCTCAGTTTTTTTTTTTTTTTTTTTTTTTATCATAACTTTGATAATACATCAAAAGAAGTCCCTTTGAGGTAGCAAAGAGTTTCTAGTCATTTTTCAAAAGTAAAAGTAATAAAAAGTATGCCATAACCATGAACTATTTTTTGTTTCAAATAGAATATGACATTTTTTGAAAATTAAACCCATTATGTTGTTTTAGGCAAAATAATATTTAGAATAATGTATTTTCTCTGATGATCCTTATTTTCAGTCGGCTCAGAGGCTCTGGTCCAAGCAGTTGTGTTATTATTAGATCTGTAAATCACACGCTCTTTGTTTTCTCCTTTATTTCTGCTCACCTGAGGCTTCACCTTAACCGTCCCTGCAAAGAGCTCTGATTGGTTTAATTGTTTCTCCAGCAGGGAGTTCACAGACAGATGCACGCTGCCATTTAGATGTCTTCCAGTCTTTAGGTCAGATTCAAGGTCTAGAATGACTTTTTAGAGTGATCCACCATGATGCAAAGAGATCAGTTTTGTTTTTGTTTTTTATAGTCCTACATTGCATAATCAGGCATCTAAAAGGTATTTTATTTCACCACATTCCATTCTAGAAAAGCATTTTGTCCACTTTGTTTGCATTTTTGTTCCAGAGAGGAAGAGAACTGGAGGGTTGCAGGAAACACAACAATACAACTCAGCTCTGTGATGGCCACATCAACACACAACCTCCGGTACCCACTATTGTCCACAACATCCACCGACTATTGTTGTACTGGGCTGCAGAAGCTATTCAATGAATACAAAGTAAAACGCAAATCGCCTGCTAGCACAAATTCTGTGGTTGTTGTAAACACAAGCAGATACACAATGAAAAGGCAGTGCAAAAGTCGAGGAAATGGGAGAACCGGCAATTTAGAAAACTGACATCAAAATAGTAAAACACGGTTAAAGTGGATAATGTGAACTGCAAAAAGAATAAATATGAGTATCATACAGTTTTGAAGAGACTACGTTCAGATACTAAGCACAGTTCAGGTTACCAGTTTAGGTGTCATGCTGAGACGTGCTTGTTGTCTCAGGCTTTTTCTGTCCCGTACGAAGCTTCTTTCCTCTGTCTAAATACTTCAGGCTAATGAGCTAGTTTCCGGAAATAGACAGCTGATGAGCACATTGCTCCTGTCAGGCTGAGGCCAAGCTAGTTAATGCTATAAGCTATCAGTGGGAAGAGGTTTGCTCTGTGGAAACAGCAGTATTAATATACTCTGTCTCATCGTCAGGAGGAAGCAACAGCTTGTTTTTGTTGGCTTGAGCCAATGAAACAATGACTTTGCAACATGAAAAGGAATCCCACAGGAATGGGATGCCATCAGTTGGTCACAGGATCCATCAATCCATGGAAAGAAGAGTGCACTGGTGATGTTCTTGTGACATTTTATTGAAGTTGTTAAATTGTAATACCAACGCCAGTTTGTTTTTGTTTTTTTTAAGATTCTTGTTGGTTTATAGAGTGTAGTTGTGGAAGCTTTATTAGCCTTTGGTTATGTTAAAGCTCAGCATCTAAGCATCTAAGCATCCGTGCAGCAGGGACAAGCTTTTGAAGTTGAGCTAGCATGCCTAGCATGCAGACTTGTGTTTTGGTACTGCAGGTGTGTGTTCAAACATATTACATGCAGTACGTCAGGTAGGCTGGTCAGCTGCATTTTTATGGACGTAGTACATCATCTGGGTACATTTGCATACTCCACAGCAACTATTCACAGACTGCATGAGACATTTTGGCAAAATCAGTAATACTAGTCACATAGTATGCTGTCTTAAAAATACTAAGCTCATTGGTTTGTTAATTGTTAGCCTCACTGTGTGGTCTCTGCACTCCAAGTGCTGTGGAACAAAATGCTAAAGTAAGTTGAATCATGCTGGGAGAGGATTAGAATTATATGCTTTCATGGCTTTTTCTTTGCACGACCCGTTCATACCGACTGGGTCACAAAGAAGCAAAGTTTCTTCTTTTAATGTTTCTACTTTCTGCTCAGCCTGTAGTTTCTGATTCTGATTCTGCAGAGGATATGATTTCTTTTCAGCTTCCTTAGCTCAGTCCCAGCTGCAACCTGGAAACGAACGATGATGGAGTCTAGCAGTGGATGAACTGAAGATGAGTGCTCTGTTTGTAACGTTGTGAGTGTGTATAATAATGTGATAATTCAGTGTGAAGCAGAGGCAATGATAGCTGACAGTGTGTACTGAGTCCTGTTGGATTCACAGCAGGGAAGTGACATAACGAAGGCTGAGCAGCAGACGGGAAGGCAACACTGGCCATGACCACAACAACCCCCCCAAAAAATGTAATAAAATCAGAATATAATGATTTGAAAATCTTATAGACCCACATTGTAATCACAATAGATCATAGAAGAGAAGAAGCCAGATGTTAAAATGATCCAGAAAGACTAAAGTTGGTTTAAAATGGACTGATGTGAGCTGGAAAACTATCCTTTCTTCAGACAAAAGCAAAGTTTGAAATGGCATTTGGAGACCATGGACACCGCGTCCTCTGGACTAAAGATGGGACCATCTGATGTGCTATCAACACTGATTTCAAAAACCTACGTCTCTGACAGTATGAGGGTGTATTAATGCCTGCAGGGGACAGCTTGCACATCTGAGGAGGGAAAAAATCAATCCTGAATGATATAAACACGTCTTAGAGAAACATACGCTCCTATCATCCATTAAAAAAGCAGGCATGGCTTTATAGGAGCAGAGTCTCTGAACCGTTCAACTGACAATAAAATACAAAAAAGAAGGCACAAAGAAGGCACAAGGCCGTTGAGCATCCTAAATCAGACACACTTCTGAAAGTCCAGCATCTGGCCTCTTCAGTTTCCAGATGTGTGTGGACTGTTCCTATAGGAAGAATGGGATGCTATGTAGCAGTAGGCATCGCCCTGTTTTAACCTTTTGGATACATTGTGCTGCTGTAATTCCTTACTTTTAAATTAGCTGTTTTCTGTCTTCTGTTGTGAATAAAATATGGATTTGATAATAGATTTTCATGTCATTGCATTTTGTTTTTATTTACATTCTACATATTTGGAAGTGTGGTTGTAATCTGTTGAATCCTACATCAGTCATTCCAGAGTGGATTTACTAATCTGTGTTTAATAGATACACTTCTGTAGGCATATTTGATTTCTGACCATATTACTGCTTTGCAATGTCTCTTCCATTTTGCTGATGAGGAACTAATCAAATCAATTTATTACACTCACTGACTATATAGCTGACTCTAAGTTCCTGCTGGCAAAATAAGTGATTTAGTTACCAATGAAATTGCTTTTAATGAACAGTATGTACAATATAAATAATGCAGGTGATAGGTAATAAGGTGTATGTAGCGTCTAAACGTTGTAATGTACAGTCAGTGTGGGTCTTACCTCTTGTGGCCATTGAAGTGAGGCAACAAATGGGAAATATGATCAATTTTATATTTATTTTCATGTGCAGACACAGTTTTTCATTGGCATGGTTTGCAGGAAAGAAAAATCTGTTCTACACAGTCTGAGCTGTGTCAAGAAAGCAGTTTGGGGGCAGCTACATTCTATACTTTCCACATATCTGGTGACATGGCTTTGTGAAAGATGCTGAGACAAATTGTTGGTGTTGTTAGTAGTTGTGGGTGCTCAGAATAACCTGTACTTTACTTTGGGACTCTTAGACTGTGGTTTGCACCAGCGGCTGACTAACTAGTCATTATCTGTCACATAATGCACACACAGTGCATCCTTCAATGAGCAGACTGTCCAGAACTATTATTATATGCAGAAATCTGCATTAAAGCGATACAGTCATTATCTGTCCTCCAAGATATAAATAATAATGGGCAGCTGTTACATTCTGTCCTGTCTGTTTGCTGGGAGTGTTAATCTGTCTCTGTCATGTGTTTGGAGAGCTGGTGCACTCTCTGACTACAGACCTCTCTGCATAAGAGCCCTCATCTGTGGGTATGTGTGTGTGTGTGTGTGTGTGTGTGTGTGTGTGTGTGTGTGTGTGTGTGTGTGTGTGCAGTGGAGCATTAGTATTCTGCCGAGACAGAATCTCACTGAAGCTCCTGTGGGGCCCTTTGTTGTTGCTCCATGAAGGGGTCTGAGGGGGTCGGGGTGTGCGTGAGTCCTTTGGTGAGACGTTTTGAAAGGGACACAAATAGTGTGCTATGAGTCCAGACATGTCCAGACATTCTAAGACCTTGGAGGGATGTTGATATGATTTCATTCTGGGTGCTGTTTCAGTCTCTCTGGGAGTGGGTAAGTGAAAGTCACTTTCAGTGTTATTCTGTGAAGTGTTGCAGTGTGCTGTCACTGCGCTCGTATTTGTGCGTGTGTTTATAGATGGACGGTGATCCATAATGGCGTCCTTAGAATGCTGCTTCTGCTTGAACAGAATACTTTTATTTTATTGCTGCTGTACACTGTGGCTGAAAACTCTGTTTCCCTGAAGAATTAGTTTCTAGATGTTGTTTCATGGCTGTTTAAAGATAATCAGCTGTCACAGCTAAGTTGTTGTCCTGCAAATCATTAATTTTGCTAAATGTTGACGCGCTGTTCTTCCCCAGCATGTTACTAACAGTTGTGTGTGTTTATGTGCAGGTGGCGTCTACGTTTTTCTATTTCTTTTTGTTTCCCGTGTCCAGGACCGTTTCCACAGATTCAAGTGAACACAGTTTCCTGGTTTCCTGTTTAGACGACCTGTGAGTTGTGATAGGCTTTTATCCAATTAGCTGTTTCCTTTCCTTTGCAGCATCCTTCTCTCTGACTTTTCAAAAGGTCCTCAGAAGCCACTTTGTGAGTGCAAACTTCATCATCCAGCAAAATAATTTCTCAAACTGGGACCAGAGGATTGAAGCAGTCGCATTGAACTGTCAGCTCTGCTGGATTCAGCAGCCTGGACTGTGAAAGGCTGCCTTCGAGGGGGCTCTACAGCCTGGAAAACCTCTGACTCACTGACAGATCTAATGTCAATTAGAGCCCCCAATAGATAACTGACAGGTTTTCCTCCAGTCCAGACAACCTTATAAAGCCTTCCTTCCTCTTCTGGAAATGCCTAATGTCTCCAAACTATGAGCCAAGATAATTTTTCAGCTCGAATGGTCTATTTCAAACTGAAGTGCCATACCCATGATTCAATTTTGGCCAGCTGCTGTATTACATTAGAAGCAGCCCCAAAACTTCCAGCTAACATTTTTCACAAGCTGCACTGTGAGTACGTCCATGTTGGCTGAGCCAAACTGCAACAGCCATCGCACAGCAGCGTCCAGCCGTGCTGTTTACTGACCGGGGATACTCAAAGTGACGGGGTTTTCTTCGTTTTTGAGCTGCGATTCACTTCAGACATTAACTTATTTGCTCTCGATCACAGAAAGTGTGATTTAGGTCAGACCTACAGATTCTGATCTTATTTCTCAGGAAGTAGAATCAGACTCAAAGTTAATTTAAAAATAGGAAATGTTTGGTTTTTTCTCTAGAAACTTGAAGTGCAGTTTATGAACTTTAGCAAATGAAAACAGATACTAGAATGAAAGCAGAGGAGTCAGACTGGACATGGACTCCAAGCAAACATCTCGTGTCCAAACGTCTGCTGTAAAACTGAGAGGATTGTTAGTTTGTTGTTGTTGGTTTGGTTTTAGTTTTTCTTGTTGCATCATGTATCATCTGTCCTTGATTAGCGATTCTATGATTTTTTATATGATGATTCTGTGATTTTCCTCTTAACCTTTGTCGTTGCAGATACTAGTGAAAGATAGCAGAAGCAGCATGTTCTTAAACTTTAGCTTCTTTGCCTTGTCAGCTTCCTGATGTTGGGTATGAAGATCGTGGTGACACTATGTTGCATGCTGGATTAAGTACAAGGTTTGGGAGAATAAACTTTTTTTTTTTAAGCTTTGAGTGTTCTTTACCCAAAGTGAAAAACCTCCACAGCAAGGACATGCTTGCTGGAGACAGTGTTGGGCTGCGCCATCGTCTCTGATGCTTGTACTTATCTGAGGAAAATCGGATTTCTTAGCTCTGAATGCGTGACACATTTATTGACTGAAAATCAGCGAGAAATTCTTGCTTCCGCAATGAACAGCATCCTGCTTTAGCCTTAGATGGATAAAATGAAGAACAAAAGTCACCAGCAAAGTAGTGTGACTTTTCAGAAGAAAAGGCCATCGTTGACTGTAAAGCCAAGAAGATTTTCTCAGATTGGAAACACCTTTGCTCCTTAGTCAGTTTCAAACCTCTCATCTCGCCTGTGATATGCTGCAGTGGTTAATTGTGTCATTAGTTGTTTTTCTGATCAACCACCATCAGCTTCCATGAGACCAGGCTGCTCTGGGCTCTTTATTGACTCGATGGCGTTGACCCAGATGCTTGTATCCAGCATAGATGCTGAAGCGTCGCACATGCTCCTGCTGTCCTCCTCCATCTGCAGATCTCAGTCTTTATCTTTCAATTTGTCCATTAGTGGATTTTGCTTTCAATAATAAGATCATCCCTCAATAAGTCGCCTGCACTGACACGGCCATCTCGTGCTCTTCGTGCATTAAAACCCATCCTGGACTTGAGCCAGTGAGTTTGCAATAATTCGGTTACTTTCCCAATTTTCTGTGACCGATTACGTTTTATCATGTTATCTCCAGCTTTGTGCTTTGTGCTTTGTCATTTCCATTGGGAGCATTTAAAAAGGCATCGGAAGCTTACATTTAATTCCAATGTTATTTTTTTCCTTTTATTTTTTCCATGAAGGGCGTGTTTCGACTGATGTCATACTGCAGTGTTGCATTTTGGGTAATCGTGTTTGTTTATGGGCCTAGATCCCACAAAAAGCCTTTTGTACGTATTAATCGTACAAATGAACCTCCAGGATCACATTTCTGGATTAGTTGCTTCTAATATCTTGTCTCATTTCTAATCAACAAGACACAGTTGTTTTGTTACATTATTAACTTCTATTCATAAACATTTCTATTTATTGCAACTTAAGAAAATGTTTTTAGCAAGTTCCAGCAAATGCTTCAGAAAAATTAAAGCCAAATGATTTAAGAGTTCTGTACAGGAACTGGAAACACCTTCTGAGGATCCATTTGATAAAATAAACACACAGTAGAACATATCTGAAAGTGCTATAATTGGTTTACTTCATTAAATGAGCCAAAAAGGGGCCAAACTTTCCAGGGAATTTGATTTGGCTCAGCAGCGACTTGTTAATTACAAGACACACAGTCACTTCAGATGTGATGTTAAACTTCATACGATTTGTAGCCTTTAAACTTCTGCAAAGTGCATTTACTGGTGTTCATAATGTGCAGGACTCTGAGCAGAGATTTCATATCACAGACAATCTTCAACTTTCTTCTTTCAAATGAATGTCTCTCGGTGAGGTCAGCTTCTCGCTCTGTTCCCGCCTTAATCTTTTCCAACCAGTATGACCAGTGGTTCAGCCAAAGTAAACCAGAACATACAAAGCAACCAGAGACAACAGGTTTCCTCACAACGCTGCACTCCCGTTTCAACGTGCAACCAAATGTGATTTACCTCAACATTCACTATTAATCTGAATGTTATTGGGAAGTAAAAAACAAAACAAAAGCCACCTGTCAGAGGACATGGGACAACAGGACATGCAGTTGTTAACAGCTGTTTACAGGCGCTTGCAGGCTTTTTCAGATCTGGATAAACTGTCCCCACAGTCTCCAAGGTCAATAATAGCATGTTTATAAAAATTAAAAGACGTGTGGTTTGTGGTTTTTATTGATGAAAGAGAAGTCCCACACAATGGCTTTATGCTTTGAAGTATGTTCCCACATTAAACTTTTACTTTTTACACTTCGCTTCTGAAAAATGGAGAAAAGAATGAGATTCAAACAAGACGCAGTGGCTGTTCTGACCATCGAGACAAAAATCCTTTCACATGTGTAGCGACTGATTCGGATTCCTCAGGTTGCTTGTAGAAGAAAATGCAGTACAACTGAGAAAAAGAGGTCATAGCTGCTGCTGCTAACCTGCTAACCACTTCCTCTACATAAGCACCTCTCACGTAGCAACGTCCTCCATCATTTAGCAGATGGGAAGCACAATATAGCTAATGGCTCTTGTAAATCCGAGGAAAGTGTTTCCAGTTCCATTGCGTCTTGGTGTGGTGTTTATGAGCAGAGAAAGTGAACCGTGACTCAGGTCAGCTCTGGTTTCTAGTACCCTGATCCGATGACCCAACACGTACCCACTCACACAAACACGTGAACGGCCTGAGAGTGACCCTGAGATGTAAAGAGGTGGTTTCCATCAGGGTTTATTGCTTCATTGGCACAGAGGTCAGCAACAGATAATAGTTCAAGCTGGTGTTCTGTTTGATCTGTGTCAAGGTGGACTAGCATCTAAACACTGAGATCAGTTAGATTTGCCTCTAAACACACCAGTAATGAAATAGTTTAAGCCTTAGAAGCTTTAAGGCAGGATGGAGCGGCAGGTTTCATATCTTTAGTTCATTACTTTTTATTAAAAGGTGAGTGCAATCAGTAAATCTTTGTAATTCTCATAAAAGACTGAGTCAACAGTCTCATACTGATGATGGCAGGAGAAAATACCATGACCATGTTATCACCTCCTCTCTTTAACTCTGTCATCATCTCTTCATCACGGTCTCTCCGCCCTCCTCTTGCTCTCCGTGTCATCAGTGACTGGAGCGGCCGGGTAAAGGCCTGACATGTATGCATACGAGACACAGAGGGCGGGGTCTGCGACAGGAAGGGAGGAGGCTCTGGGTGGATGCTTTTGACCTGCGTGTGTGTGAGTAGTCGCACAGAAGGGGTCTTTGTGCATGTGGGCATCTGGAGAAACACACACATGGACATGCACACGCCTAGCCCATGACATCACAGCTCACCATGCTGCCGGTAGGAATGTTACTCAGAAAGGAGAGGCTTTGTGGAGGAGAGGAAAGAGATGGGAGGGGAGGAAAAGGAGGAGAAGAAGAGGAGGAAAAGGCTTGGCCAGGGAAAAGTCCTGCACTCCCACTATTTGGAGCAGTACAGACCTGGGCTGGGCTCAAGTGGACAAACTAAAGAGGAAAGCATATGAAGGAAAAGGCACATTGTAGAAATTCTTCTGAACATAGAGGCTCATTGGATGTTTTCTTTAATGACTTCAGCATGGATCCTCAAATCCCACTGAAACAGATGAACCTGCTGGTACATGAAAGAGCAGCAGGTGAGTAGTGAGTCTGTCCAGAACTTTCTAGGATATCTTTCACCCTGTTCTGCATTTTCACTTGGATTTATACAAAAGGGGCTTCCAAACCAATGAACAATGTTATTTTCGGTTTCAGTTCTCAACACGTGTCTTGTGCAAGTTAAAATCCCAAGAAAGATCGACTCCAGAAGCCAAATGTGAACTTGAATACTGTTGAGTAAAGGAGGAGGAAATTTTCCAATCCTGACACGCGCTTGATATGCTGTAGATGATGTAACGATGTCAAAGCTGATTCACGGCTGCTGTGCTCGTCCAGATGTTACATTATGTTGAACTTCACACTTTGGCGAGCTGATTCTCTGTTCTTGCCTGATGTATATCCCATCTGTTAGCTCACTCAGCCCACCTGCCAACCAGTTATCCAGTCTTTGTAAACCAGACTGCCACTGGTGTTCCTGTGCTTTATTCAGCATCTCCTGGCTCTCAGTAGAATAGACACTGGACTGCTCTGTTTGTCCACAGTCCAGGCTGTTTGAATATGAGAAGACCAGGCTAAAGCTGCAGTCAGCTCCAGTTACTACACGGGATCGTATTTAGCCCAGAAACAGAGCACTTCACACTGACTGCACTGGGTTCTGCTGGGCTGGAGAGCATGCATGTACATGTTTGAAGATGTCCATCATTAGATTTACAGGTTCTGTCAGCAGACTGCGACTGGATATTAAAAGTAAACCGAATAAAGCTCACGAGACATAACTGTTGCGGTTCTGTTTCCAGTCAGGAAGCATTGTGATGCTCCCCCACCCCACCGCCACCCCCCAGCGTCTCAGGCATGGAACTTGTTTCATAATATTTAGACACTGTGCTTGTGACTTTGGTGAATAATGATCGGAGTCTTAACTGTCTCCAGATGTGATGGATAGAGACGGTGAATAGCTACGATAACTCCATGACTCACATTAACGGTCTTAGTTTCCACAGAAATCACTCAGATCCACCGAGCACAACTCTTCCAGCTTAACTGTGTCAGATTTTTTTATTTTTGACTTTTACTTTTGCTTTTAGTTGTCTGGTTTCTTTTCACAGAAACTCTCTTCCACACACACACACTTAAGTGATGGTGTAGGACAAGCAAGGTGTACAGTGTCCCTCACCGCTAGTATTAAAGTCTGAGCCTTGAGGACAGCTAGCTATGCCTGGAATGTTCGTTCACCTCAGGCAGAGTCAAAGACATACACGCAAACACACACCTGCTGTGCAAATGCACACACTTGGAAGAACACACTTTGGCACACACGCACCACTGCACAGCTAAAGTCACACACACACACACATTTGAATGTGTGTAGAGGAGAATAGTGTTGCATATGAGACATTCCTGTACTCCAGTGCTGCTTTCCTGAGGCAGTAACAGGATATCCTCCCCCTCTGTACTGTCCACTGGACATGGACTCCTACACAAACACACACAATCATTCCTGCATGTGAACACACACACGCTCGTCATGTTCAACTACTCACATTGTGATCAGAAGACCTCATCAGTGTGAGTGTGAAAGCAGACGAGACATCTGGGCCTCACATGGTCACTAACATAATTAAGTGGACAAAAAATCATTTGACTTGTTCGGGGCAGAAAATTTGAGAGTGATGAGAAGACAAAAGGCACTTGAGCTGGAGAGGAAAGCAGAAAATTACGTAGCATTTACGCTAATAAGGCTCTGCACGGCTCACGGTGCAGTCAAACGCAGACTGGTGTTTGGTCGAGGTTACTGGGCTCACCTGGATATCACTTCTGCAGGAATAAAGCAGAGCTGCTTGCTAGGTTTGGTCCTGGACGCAGGTTTGGAAAAAAAAAAGGGCTGGAAGGTATTAAGGCATATTTATGTTATATTTAGAGATGGTTGGCTGTTATGTTGACGATGACTGGGCAGTTGCTGCTGGTCAGTCGTATATCCAGGTATAAACTGGTCATGTTTACTCTCATGGATGGGTCACATCTGCAGCATAAGATGTCCGAAAATCAAGAAAGTACAACTTCAAATGAACAACACATCTAATATTGCATCACATTATTTATTTAACAAAACTAAATCTCAATGCAAATGTCTGGAAAACGAAACCGCTGTGTTTCCATAGTAACTGAGAGGGTACGTAGCAAACAGGTGTAGCTAATCACATGCAATTTATTAATTGATGAACAGCAGGTGGAGCAGCCGATTAACAGAGCGCAGAGACATGCAGAGGACTGGGATCTTTCCAAACTGAACACAAGAGGGAGAAAATCAGCCTGCGGTGTCACTGACTCTATAGGCACAGTTGAATGTATAGAATTTCTAGTGTTTTCACCGTTTGACCGTGGCCACGTGTATGCAGAGCTGACACTGACTTTAGGTGTCGCTCTGACAGGACCTATCACTTTTTAGTTCAAGCCCGACAGACACTCTCTACAAGATGACATGCGGCAGCTTTAATCGGTTTCTATGGTCCACTTCTGTTGTTTATGACCAAATACTTACATTGAGTTTCAAATTAAAGCCCTCCGTCCTGTTTAACCTGGGATGCATGTCTTCCCGTGACAGACCAACAAATAGAGAAACTATAATGACGTTTAGCAGCGTTGAGAGTTAATATGACATCTGTGCTTGTGAATGTGTATATAGTGCATTGAACCTCGCGAGAGAGCATAAATTAAAGCACTTGCATGTGACTGAGCCAAGTGGCTCACCAAAATGCCCTCAGAGCATTTTTCTTTCTCAGAGGAGGGAGGAGATGGCACTAAAGTGTAGAGGATATCGTTGTTTCGTTATGAGGGAGACAAAAAGGCTTTTTCAACTGGCGCGCTGTTATAATTCTCCATGTGACTCCACTGACCACTGTTTCTGCATCTGAGAAAGGAGAGAGGAAGCAAGAGAGGAAGGAAAAGGCATTAAAAAGTGCAGAGGAGTGAGGGGGTTCACAGGATTATTGAGGGGAGAAGGACAGCTTCATAAAAAAACAAATTACATTTATTCTTCTTTCTGGTTCTTTTAGAGGCTCATCCAGATACAGGATTGTACATGCAAGTAGAAATGTCCACTAATGCTACAAACGGAAGGCTGTGTGTGCTTTAATTGAAGCATTGAACCAATTTACTGAAGAGATCCTTATTAAATACACACACACACACACACACAGATTAAACACACACAGGTCAGCTGCTCTTGGAAATGCACACATCCTGAAGGAAGAGACATAATGGGTGCAAGGCCCTAAAGAGGGGAGCCAGTATAGTATTTGTGACTGATACACATGCAGACAACGAGACAGGTCATAAAAGACGAACCCACAGTGGATACTGGAATGAGTGGAATGGACACTTTGTTGAACCAGTCACTGGTCTGATCCCTGCATGACAGTGTTTTGTGGACTGACAGTAAAACCTTGACTTCAAGCTGGAAATATTTTCACCACCATTTATTTTGTGTGCGTTTGTGTTTAGATTACAAGTTACACAAATACAACTTCTCCCTGATACCAGGTCAGAGGGAAAATGTAGGCTTTGGCAGCCGTGGTGGTTCCTTTCATAACAACTGACCTGGTCCGGAGCCAGACGCTAAATCCAAAACACTTCAGCGGAGCTTCTCCATGTGAAGATGTGTTTGAGAAGAGACAGGAAAATAATGTGTGTAACAGAGCATGCTCTCCCCTCAACAAGAGATTAAAACAACATTTTATGGTCACTTAGTCAGCGGCTGAATATCTGCGTTTGTCAAACACCACCCACAGCAGCACAAACTTAAAATATAACCCAACTAAAAAAAAAACAACTCTTTATTAACAAAGAAAAAAAAAAGATACAATAAATTATCTGCCATCTCACCAGTCAGTGATATATATGTATATATATATATATAGTTTTTTTTTTATTACACACATAAACATGTGTGAGTGGGACAGTAAGGTCTGAATTATTTTTGCTCACAGGACTGTGAAAGTCACTGAACAAAGTTACATAAATAACATGAAAATGTGTTTTGAGGTTTGCGTGTGATCTGGTGCCCCCTAGTGGTGCAAACCGGTTCGACCAGCCTGTATTGCTGCAGTGCAGTGACACATTTGTAGTCTGTTTTGGGTGCGTATTTTTTCTGTGAGAGGGTAGGAACAGAAGTCTGAAGTCAGTCTGGTCATTAAATGTCCCTCACTTTGAATTTATATTGCTGTTCTTTAAGTTCTTGCTTTGATCTCTGAAGTGCGTCCTGTTTGTTGACACAGAAGCCATGGTGGGCAGCCGAGGATGCCAGTGAAACTACACCAAGAGAACGCGTCCCAAAGAGTGTGAGTTTTCAGGATTCAGTCAGCTTCATCACCGACAGCCCTGCAAACATGGAAGTAGAGAGCCAGCAGATCCAACATGGCTGCCTCAGCAGCGCCGCCAACCGAGCACAAAGCGCTGGCGTGAAAGCAGAGACCCCCGACAGTGAGGTGGTGCAGGTATGCTCACGCTCTCTCTGGTAACTAAACAAACACTTGCATACCTTATACGAAAGTGTCAAATTATTTGAATATAATTCAATTAAAAGACTAGATTAAGGAATTTTGTTTGATTTTGAATCAGCAAATATGCAATATCTCGTTTGTGCCAGTAAAGCATAAAGTTCCTTGCTTTTCAGAGATTTCATGATGTCCAGCATTCGTGAGTAAACGCTCTGCTTTGTCTGCAGGAGATCCGCTACCTGGACCAGGTGTTAGATGCAGCCTCAGAGACGCCCACCAATGGAAACGCCTCCCCGTCAGAGCACATCAAAGCAATCCGCATCGACGGAACCGCTCCCTCTGTCTCGGTGTCGGCGTCCTCACCCGTCGATCCCCAGGTGATTGCTGTGGAGGGACAAAGACAAAGTGCATTTGTCCACCACGAGGACGCTGCTGTGCGAACCAACGGGCACCAGCACAAAGAGGAGTCCGAGCAGAGCGGACCAAAGTTTGAGCTGCGACCTTTCCAGGAGGAGAAACGTCCAGCCAAACTTTTCACCCCTGGAGAGGAGCAGCAGGTCCGGGTGACCAGGAGACGACCCTCAGAAGAGGTGAAAGGTCGTCGTGTCGTTAGTGCATCCGATGCAGCAGACACTGTTCAGTCATATCAAAAGGCTTTTAAAGTCCGTCCACATACATATGTATGACATACATAAACTATAACTGCTGTGGTTATTTACCATCACCAGGTTAACTTAGTCTTAGAGTGAGTTGTACGTTTAAAAGTACTGTTTTAGTACAGTTTCCATTCCATTCATACATTTATTTAATCTCCAGGTAATTAACCAGAGTTTATAAAAATAACTTCCATGGTGATCAAAGAATGTAATCCAGCCTGAAAGAGAGACATTTTGAGACTGACAGTGCTGGTGACCTTTAGTAACACAGACACACCAACAGCAACCCCAACATGCCCTGTATGGCCTCATCAGATACCAGGACGCAGGAAACCACTGGAAACCGGCTCAGAGTTGCTTCAGAAGCACCGTTGGAGAGTAAAAGCTGCACTGCATGTGTGGCTATTAGCAATGCAGCCTGGTCAGTGAGACACCTCAGTTTCATTGACCAGAATCTGAGCAGACAGATACTACGGCTGTGTTCGGCTGCCAGGTGCATCCAGGTCATTTCTGAATATATTTGTTGACATTCTCTACACGTCCAAGTCCACATGAAATGTGATATTTTTCCTCCACTGTTTTTTTTATTTATTGGTTGATTATTATTTAAATCAATTGAATGTAATTCCAATCAGGTTTGTTCAGAAATGTCTCAATCTGATCGATCTGGTCACTCAAAACTGATTCTTAGACTGCAGTCTGAACAGCTGTCGAGATGCCAAACATTACATTAGGATCAAAGTTTGCTCTCTTCTAATTGTAAAGTACATATGTATATTTATATTTCATGATGCTTTTATTGGTAGTTTTATGGGGGTGCTCTTTGTAAATATTCACATTTATATTCATCTCCTCGCTGTTTTCCCGTCAGGTTCAGGAGTTGGAGCGGGAGCGCCAGGAGCTGATCAGGGACCAGGCAGTGAGGAAGAACCCTGGGATTGCACAGCGCTGGTGGAACCCTCCGAAGGAGGTAGGACGCCCCACCTCACTCTTTTGAACTCGGGTAACTTCCTGAAGGATTGATTGATTGATTGATTGATTGATTGGCTGTTTGGTTGGTCCATTCTTTGAAGGTCCCTCTGGAAGAGCAGCTGGAAGCAGAGCAGCTGGAGTCTCTCAGGAAATACCAGGAGAGAAAACAGCAGAGACAAACTCCTTCCTACATGTACACACAGGTAATACACACACAGACACAAGCGTCCTACAGTTTTCAAACAGTATATATTTTATGATGCACTGGGGCATGTTCTTTGAAAAAGAGAAGGTACGCTGGTGGAGCAGGAAGGAGGATATGAAGTTGTTAAGATCAGTCACTATAAAATTTGTTGAGCTTTTGTATTCCCCTGGAGGGTGATGGTGGTTGCTGTTGCATCTCTCTCTCTTTATTTTTCCTTCTAACAGTCATTTTTTTTGTTGTTTTTTTTTTGTTTTCTCTGCTCTAATGTTGGTTTGTCAGCCCCAGATGTTGGGTCCTTCCACAATGGTGACATTTGATCCAGATCTAACCAGGAAGGAAGACATTGTGGAGGAGCAGATCAATTTCTCATCTGCCAGGAAGCAGTTTCTCCAAGGGGAGTCTACCAAGAAGGATGTAACTCCTCAGTTATATTCTGCCAAACCCTATTCAAAATCTGGGACAAGGGGAAGCCTAGGAAGCAGAGACATTGTTGCAGAGACCGGAGAGACCCATGTGACCTGGTCTGACGAAGGAATTGGAGGAGAATTCACTTGTGCTCGAGCTGTAATGACAATCCTACCAGAGGAGGAGGATGGAAAAGGTCACTTCCATCCATCGTTTCACCCAGAGGAGTCCGACTCAGGGTTGGACGAGATGTCTGTCCGCTCCCAGGACACTACTCTCTTTAGCTTGGATAATGTTTCTGACAGTGGGGCTTCCTTACCCCCAACTCCATTGCCACTTACCCCAGTGTCACCACCAACCCCCCAGCCCACCACCCCAGTCAACGGGCAGACCAGTGGCAGTCCAACAGAGGACGAGCTGGAGTACCACGCCGGGGTACTTGTCCAAAATGCTATCCAGAATGCCCTTGCTGCTCAGAACGGAGGGGAGTGGCAATCCTCTGACATGAGTTCGTCACAGATGAGCGCTCCTGTGTCGCCTTCCTCCGTCTCTACAAGTAGCCCAGTGCCAGTTTCTTCCTCGCCGGTTTCTTCTGGTGGAGCGCTCAGTTTTCAGTCGCCTATGTCTTCCAGTCCTGCTCCATCCAACCCATCCCCACAGCCTGACACGCAGCCACTGGTGAAGGTTTCACATGAGAAGTTATCAGAACCCCAACAGTCTGGACCTCAGCAGGAGTCCTCCAGTCCAGTCCCACCACCACAGCTCCAGGCACCTTCTCCTCCAACTTCTCAGCCTGTCTCACCACAACAGAGACCCAGAAACGGAGGCCCCAGGATCAAAATCCAGTCCTCTTATACCAGAGCGCTGGCCTCTTCAGCTCCACCTCCAAATCCTGCTACCGCCACGGCAGCTCCCGTCACCCGGCCGACCCCAGTCTACCGTCCCCCTTCTCCTCCAAGCCCAGAGAAGCCAGAGTTCAGCTACTTCAGTAAATACTCAGAGGCAGCCGAGCTGCGCAGCACAGCGGCGGCGGCTCGAGGTCCCGAGGTGGAGGCGGCTAGCGGCCCGTTCCGCCTGCGTTCCAAGAAGCAGCGAACGCTGTCCATGATAGAGGAGGAGATCCGAGCGGCGCAGCAGAGAGAGGAGGAGCTGAAGAAGCAGAGGGAGGAGAAGCCTGCCACTGTTGTCCGGACCAGCAACGCTCAGGGTCCTGTGAGGACAGGAATGAGGCAGACCGCCATTTCCCCAGCGGATAAGATAAAGAGCAACAGCCTGCCAACTCGACTCACACTGACAGCAAAGACAGCCCCAGGTTAGCCAACGCTGCGATACCTCTAAATACATACGTACGTCTGCATACATTTATATTTCTGGTCATAAACCAGCTTCAGCTCTGCTCCACGCCAATGAGCCAGTCAGTAATTAAGACTCATGGTGCCACATAAGTGTATCAACAGTACCAGTTTATTTGGCAACCCACTCTGGCTAGGTTTAATGACTAAAAGATCTTTTTCAGACGCTTTAACATTTCTAACAAGCACTCACCAAAAACATCTGCAAACCTTTTGAACAGTCTTAACTGCATTCTGTTCAAGTCTTTCTGTCTCTCTCTGCTTCAAGTAAAGAACAAAAACATCATGAACTTAACCCACACGGATGCACACACACACACACACACACACACACACACTCCTAACCCTGCTTCAAGACGATCAAAAGTGTCATCTGATTTTACAGGAAATTTACAGGAATTTCTTCAGAACAAAACAATGAGGTATTTCCTTGTGCTTTGTAGGGAAGATCGAGAAAGTGCGACCCGCTCCACCTGTCTCACCCTCACCCTCTGAAGGAGCCCTGTCTGATGCCGGCAGCGAGGACTCTGGAGGATCACGACCCAAAAACTTCATGCAGACGCTTATGGAGGACTACGAAACACACAAAGTAAAGAGGAGGGAGAAAATGGAGGACAACAGTGTGAGTATGAAGAAGCAGATGTTCTTACAGACCAGCCAAAGTAATGCTACACCAGAACATTTGACTTATGCATTTAGTTTCCATAGATAAAGTACTTTAATCTGTTTGTCATCCTGAATTTCATACATGTGACCTAGAAATTTAATCAGAATATTGATTTTCCTTTTTTTTAAAACTATCTTAGTTCGGGGCTGTTTCACTTCTCTTTCTAATCATATCATTGTGGTTGAATGGCGTCATAAATGCTGTGTTTGCTATGAGCTAATACCGTACAGTACCACAGGGAAAATCCCTGCCTGAAGCAGGAAGTCCAACTGAAAGCACCGAGGGCGGGGCTTTCTGCCCTCACTCGTTTTTCAATATTCAGTCTCTCCTGAAAAGCTCTGAATTGAATTTTGGCAGAGTAACAACAACAATGAGACAAGCTTCTTGTTTTCATTTCATGACTCCAATAACATGTAGTGCATTTAGTAGTATTTAGTAGTACAACAAAAACATACACATGGAGGCCAATGTAAAGTGCATCCATAAAAAGTTCATGTCATACAAAGCTTCCTTCCAGTTTGCCTGAATTTATCTTTCTTGTGTACTTCATAAACTGTGTAGGTTGAGATTAGCAGCTGGTTTTGTTGTTGTTTATCCATGATGACATCATTTGTTGACTTGGTTTACTGTTGCTTCTCTCCTGCTGGTTGGTCAGTATGCCCATTTGTTGCTGGCTAGCGAGGTAACCACTGAGGTACCTGTTACACCCGAAACCTTGTCACTCCTTTAACTGCCTTTAATCCCAGACCTGGGTCAGACTGCAGAGCACGCTTAGCAAAAGTCATGCATTCCCGTCTCTATTTGGAAACACTGCGACATATGAACACATCGTCTGGTCAGTAGGAGGCACAGCTTCAGTGCAGCACTGTACTTGGCAGAAGTTATACACATCAAATATTAATAAAAGCATGTTTGATAGAATGACGCCATGAATAGTTTTATTCATCCTTTACTCATGAAACAAAACAAACGGTAGACTAATCAGATTCTCAGTGCTTTATCTTGACACATTAGCAGTTGATTTTATTGCATATTTATCAGTGGATTTTGTCAGAGGAGCATCTTTTTCTTCATTATAACAACAATGATTGCAAAAGGTACCACATGTGATTTCTAAAGAATAGTTGATATCTAAAGTTGTGAAATGCTCAGAGTTTTGCTCGACTTTATTTGGGCATCACTTGACGTCAGATGTTTAAGGTGCTGTTGATGTGGTCAGTCAGCCCTCCAGCAATAAAATCAGTGTTCAAAATATAGATGGGAATGTATTATTTTAGTGCAAATGTCCTGTTTGATGTCCAGACTGGATGGTTTTCTGTGAAGGAGCAGAAAGGTTTTCTTTTTCTGATCCCAGGTCTGCTTGTTGTGTCACCGCTTTGTTGTTTTGTTGTGATGGTTGTGCATGTGCTTGTTCATGTATTTAGAGTGATACTTGACCCTCCCACTCACATTTGCCATCTTTATCAGATGTATTCATGTTCAGTTTGCAATACTTATTTCCACTTTAAATCCATATTTCTGACATACTTGTTTATCCTGGTGTTTTATTAGAATGATAAATGATGATAAATCCCCCACAAAGTTTATATTTTTACTTTTACTGAATGAGAAGTATCAAAATTTCTTTGAAACCTCTCAGAAGAAGAGGAGAGGAACTGAGCCTGTATATGCTGCGTGTCTGTGTTTCACGTGGTGGTGCATGTGCATCTCATCATCAGACTGCACAGCTGAGCTCAGCACTGATTTAAAAACTAAACTAAAATAAAGTCATTAGGTATTAACTGCCATTCCTGCTGCCCAACCTCCATCTCACCATCACCCTCCCCTGGACAACCTGAACTGGCTGCAAAGAAGCAGCTCGTCATGGCGGCGTGGTGATGAGCTTGTGAAGTGTGTGTGTTTGTTGTAGCATGAATGTGTGAGAGGGAAGCTGACTGGAAACATGAAGCTGAGCATGAAACTGTCCCTGATATGGAGCAAAAGAGCTTGTTGTTGTTGAATACTGTAGGTGCGCTTTATTGTGCTAGTTTATGGGACAAGGACCATTCAAAGTGATTTGCAGTCAAAGATTTAGGGTGGGATGTTTTAAAGCGCTCCCTCGGTGTTGAACACACACTGCATGTAATGTTGAGTCACTGTGGTGAGTTTTTATGACTGTGTTACTCAAACATCCCTCATGGTGGGGAAAAGCATGCACTTTGCACCTCTGACGTTGCCTGGATTGATCTTGAATCTGATTAGATCTCTTTATTTGTCAGGTTCTGGAGGCGACTCGGGTGACCAGGAGGAAAAGCAACATGGCGCTGAAGTGGGAGGCTGGTATCTATGCCAATGAGGAAGGAGAAGAAGAAGAAGAGGAGGAGGAAGAGGAGGAGGAGGAGGAATGAACGGGTCCCCCAGCTGGAAAGCTGGAGGAAGAGGAGGAGGAAATCTAAAAACGGGAGGAGAAATGACAGAGAATTTAACAGTATTTATTTTACTAACAGTATCATAAAGCCCACTGGCTTTAGCCACTCGGCTCATCGATGAGGAGGGGGGGGGGGGTTTGGACCTGAGGACTGAAGGTGTTTGAGAGTTTAAGGGACTCAGCATGTGAGAGATTTGTGAAGTATTGAGGTGCATTTGAAGACACGAGTCAGTGATGAAAGAGACATTTGGAGGTGTTTTTGTGGTGGTTTGAAGACGATGTCCCAGAGGTAAAGAAAGATGTTTCTACTAGATGGAACATGCTGAATGACTTTGTTGAGGTGCCCATCGACCTCCAGCTTTATTATGAAAACATGGACTTGCTTCGGGTTTCAGCTGTGTATTGAACACGTTTATGCACCAACAGGAAGATACAACAGAGGAGCAGGTGAGCGTGAGGTGGCTTTTTGAAGAAATCTCTGAGTGAAAGTTGTGAATGAAACGTGCACCAACACACTCACCATTTCTGGGATTTCTGGAACATTTTGAGTTTTGATGATGCTGCAGGAATTCTGTGATATTTTTGAGGAACTAAACCAAAGGGCATCATGGAGCATCGCGCTCAGAGCCTATCGTGCTTTATCTTGTGCACCCTTTTGCGCCGTAGTACACAACACTGCAGATTTATGACGACATGTTGGTGCAGGCCTTTGCATCTTTTGTAAGCATCGGTATTCAGTCTGAAGTGCCGAGTGGACAGTCTGCAAAACTTTGCCTTAGACCACGAGTAGTTGTCTGTGTGGAATACGTATTTTATCCTCTCCTATCCTGTATCAGTACAGTTTCTGTAGACCTTAGACAAAATAAGCAACCACATTAGATAAAGGTTTGTCTATGATCACTATTCTTTAGTGACTTTTGTCTGAAAACAAGCAGAAGAAAATATTTGGGAAGGACAAAAACTAGGCCTGTGTGTGTATGAATTAAAGGGCTGGATCAGGGGTTTTATACTCTGAGAATCACTTATTTTACTTTTGTTGGCTTTATGGACCTGTGCTTTCTGATGTAAGCAGTTGTTTTATGTATTATACTGAGGTAGGACTGTGTATTTGATGTATGAACATGTGCCGTGTATCGTCACACGTACCCAGTAAGTTGAGGATAAACTTTGACAAAAAGTATTGAAAAAGCTTTTTTATAAAAAACAAAACAAAAAACAACTTGTTATACCAAATCAGAATGTTTATTAATTTAGAGAAAAGCAGTTAGCCTAAGCTCTTAAGACTATTTAAGAAACAGTGTGCATGGATTGACTTTACACCTTTTCTGACCTGAAACAAGCACACGAACAGCAGGAAGTGACTTTCAGTGAGAAGCGTCTCCTCAGAGGCTCCACAGACTCCTGCACGTCTCCTACGTGACTTTTTAATGCTATCTATTGTAAGTTATGATTTCGCCAGATGATGATTGTTTTTTCACTATTTTTTTTAAATAGCTTCTTGAGAATGTTGTGAAACCAGCCCCGCAGATCGTGACGATGCTGTGGTGCAGAATGCAAGAACACATTAATCCCTGGGGATTTTTTTTCTTTTGACCAAGATCAAAAACAGAAAGGTGTCAAAATGTTTATGAAAACGTCTTTCTGAACCACTTATGAGGGAAAAAGTAGCAAAGAGTCCCTGCTCTTTGTTCGGTCGTGCTCCGATGCCTTTCAAATTCCTTCTCGGTTCGAATGTTTGGAGCTCAGAAAGAATCAGTTTCCCCTGTAAACCAAAGTTCGCAGTTTTGACCTCCGCATTCTGCTAGCAAGTCGTGTCCAAGTGTCCTTCAGCAAGACACTAACGTCTGTGCTCATGAAAGCCACTGAAGAAACCCTCAGCTGAACGCCTGAAATGTTACTACACACTGAGGTAAGTTTGCACAAAACGCAGAGCTGCGGCTGTTTGCCGGCGAGTCCTGCAACAGCTGCTCTTAGAGGCGTTTTCTGACCTGACTGTTGGACTGTGCTCTGAGGAAACTAAGTGCCACTAACGCCATCAAAAGGGAAAACCGAAGACTCGAGCCTCCGTGGTGTGTTCATCAGTCCATCCCAGGACAAAGCAGACATGCTTATTTAAAGGAGAAGCGTTCCTTTTCAGAAGACCTAGATGTGCATGTGGTGCAACATCAAGTGGTTCGTTCTGCACGACATAGTGAAAATGGGAAAGTGATACTGGGAGAGTAAGCAGGTTCCCCTCCAGAAGCTGCCACACAGTATTAAAAGCGTTTGCTGTGCTCATGTTTTGCATTTTCCCTGAGTTGTCCAAAACTTCAGCAGACTCCTTCATGACACGTTTCAGGACGTCTACCCTCAAACATGCTTCAGAGGACACACGAAGCTGAGTAGTCGCTCGTTTGTGTGACGACTTATTAATATTCTGCTTTTGATGCTTGAATTCATTGTGCGAAGATGATTGTATTTATCATTTTAAATGCTGGTGGCTTGTTTTTCACCCTGCAGAGGCTCCAGAGCTTCGCTGTCCGTGTGTGTTAAAGCAACCTGATCATATAAACTATATGGTATAACCTATGTTAACCACTTGTATGCTCATACTCTGCTTTTTTATTTTATAGCACATTTAAGGCTCACAGTTATACTCCTGCAATACATATTATTAATATTTTCTCATTAAAAGCAAAACGTGTATATTGGGATGTCTTGAGTGGTTCATTTATTTTTTTATTTTTTTAAGGTAATGATTTAAAGTTGAGGTTTTGTGTTATTACTCATACACCTAACTAAGTCATAATGATACAGTCACGTACAAAGGTTAGTAAACACACACACACACACCCCTTGTTGTACTCTTTTAATATGTGTAAAAACATTTTTAAAAGTCAAATCATAATTAGTCAAAGTATTTGACAGCATGTCACTTTTTCACTCTTTCCATCATTTATTGACAAAAAATAGATGTAAAAGAAATAACGTGGTCAATGCTAAGTACCTCCCAGTGTCTTTAAAATGATTTAAGAGGGTAGATTGTTGCAGGTGCTGCTAGTTATGTGTGCATGTGTGCAGATGTTTGTAGACACGTTAAGTTCAGGAGTGTGTTAATACCAGGAAAAAAAGTAAGTGGTCCTAGAGAAGCAGACATGAAGTCAGACCCTGCACACAAAAAGAGCTACATCTAAGACCATATGGAACAGTGGGCGTGTTAAAATTGAAAATCAATGACACACCTGGAAGACTGGAGGGTTAGTGCATAGTGCCAAGTTTGGGGGGAAACCTCAACTCAACAACTCAGCACAACCACCTCATGTCACCTGTCAAGCGCGGTGGTGGAGGGGTGATGGTTTGGAGCTGAGTCAACCATGAACGTCTCTGGAAATCAGAATTATACATGCAAATGTGAGGACATCTGTGTGATCGTTAAAGGCTGGTCGAAATTGGGTCATGCAACAGGTCAATGACCCGGAGCAGCAAATCTTTATCAGGTAGTTTTGGTAAACTAGTCAAAGTCCAGCCTGAAGCCACCTGAAATATATTTTGGCATTTTAGAGATCTGTGCAGAAGCAAATGTCCAAACCAACTTTATCAGCTTCAGAAATGTTGTTAAGATCTGGCCAAACTACTTAAAACTATTATTTTTAAAGGTCACCTGTGAAAGAATTCTTATTAATGGGGTACTTAGTATTGCCGAGATGATTATTTTCTTTTCTAATTAGGTCCATTTTTGAGGTGCTTGTTGAGACCTGCTGGGGTTAGATGATCTATATTGTCTTATTCCCCAAAATAATAAGTAAAAATAATGTAACTAAGAATTAGGGGATACTGACTATGGCTTTGAAAGTGAAAGTACCTGCCAGTTTGTGGTATGCCCGTGTTTGTGAGCACTATCCACAGCTCCCCAAACATTTTTAACAAGACACATGACATCTGAACAAGATCCAAACCATCAAACGGTCCTGGATTTTGGTTCCTCCTGGACTGTGCTGCTCCCTCTCCCTCCCGTGCCTGATGATCGCTCGTTGTCCTCACCTGTGCTGCTCCCTCCTTCAGCTCCTGCTCTTCACCTTCTCATGGAGAGATCGTCTGATGTCTTCGTCACAGCCTTCAAGCCCTGTTTCATGTTTTCAAGTCTCAGGTTTTTGACCCTGCCTGTCTCTGACCACTGCTGTCGCCTAGTCCTGACCAGTCTATGAGAAGAATTTGTAGACCTCCTGTTGCTGAACCTTGCCCGACTCTGACCCTGTTTCAAGTTTATTGGATTCTGGATTTTCCTTGCCTGAGACCCTACTGTGCCTGACCCTGGACTGTTTTTGGACCACGAAGCATCAGATGGTGGATGTGATCTCTGAGGACCTGAAGGCCATTCAGTCTCACCCAACCCTGCAGAAACTGGATTCTAGGACCCATATACCTGACCCACCAGTGCTACCAGATCTAAGCAGGACCACTTCAACACAAATTCATTTTGTTCTTTAATAAGTCTTTTGTAAATGTTCTCTTGTCCTGGCTGCGTATTGGGTTCTGGCTGCTGAACTTGAACGTTACAAAAACACAGTTCCAAGAAAGACGGTGAGCTGTGGAGGACGACACCCAGACTCATAAACCTGAGGGGAGGGGGGAGCTGTGGAGCTGTCACTCATCAGAGAGAAGCTGCCAGTTTCAGAAAGGGTGGCTTTGGTGCCAATAAGAAGTTCAGTTTTTGCCATTGAGTTAGAGGAAGTTTGAGGTGAACCAGGATTTGATTTCGATGAGACAGCGGGTAAGGAAGGAAACGTAGAGCTGGGTGTCATCCGAGAAGCCCTGGAACTGGATGTCATGTTTACGGAAAATATTGCCAAGAGGTAGGAGGTAAATTATGAAGAGGAGGGGCCCCAGGACTGATCCCTGGGGTACACCTGAAGTGACTGGTGAGGGTTGTGAGGTGAAGGATTTGAGCTGAATGAACTGAGTGCAGCCAGTGAGGTACCAGTGAAACCAGTGAAGACGGGTGTGAATGATGCCTAAAGAGGAAAGTCTATTGAGGAGAACGAGGTGAGAAACAGTGTTGAAGGCCACACTCAGATCAAGAAAGATGAGGATGGAGATGAGACCAGAATCAGCAGCCATGAGGAGGTCATTTGTGATTTTGATGAGGGCTGTTTCAGTGCTGTGCCGGGGACGGGAACCAGACTGGAATTGTTCATACAGGTTATTATGGGTGAGATGGGAGTGGAGCTGAGAAGCAACAAGTTTTTCTAAAATTTTGGAAATGAAGGGAAGGTGAGAAATGGGGCAGAGGTTATAGAAATCATGTGGGTCTGAAGCGGGTTTTTTAAGAATGGGACTGACAGCTGTGGATTTGAAAGAAGCAGGAACAATTCCAGAGAAAGAGGAGCAGATGATGGCAGATAGTGTAGTGGAGCCAAGGTGCTGGTGGATACAGTTTCTTTCTCTGTGCAACAGTTCACTGCTGTTTAAAAGTCACTATTTCAAGAAGTTTTTCTGGTGTTGGTGAGAGCAAGCAAAGTGCATGCAGATGTGCAAACGTGCATGTGAGGAGGAAGGAGCGGCTTCCCCAAAATCAAAACATGAACACGACATCTCAGTGACAACAAGGAAGTGTGCGAGGTCCCGCCCCTCCAGCCTGCTCAGCTTCTACAGTGTACACAACTGACTCTGACAGAAGCAGACCTCTTCTTCTCCTCCTCCTCCTCCTCCTCCTCCTCCTCCTTCATGCCTCCAGGTCTCTGTGCGGGAGTGTCAGACTGAAACCCGGAGATGGCAGGCTTGTGTCAGGTCGTCTCCTCGGTGCTCCGGCAGGTAGAACCGGTCATCGTGGTGGAGCAGCTGGGGAGCACTTTCTTCGACACGGCCCTGCAGATGGTGGTGAGAGACCGCTGTGCCAACGCCACAGACCCGGGTCTGTCCAGAGAGGACAGCCAGCAGAAGGCCATGACGGACTTCTTCATGACCTACAACCTCATCATCCGGCTCACCCCCATCCTACCGGGGCTGCTCCTGGCCAGACTGAGCGACCGCGGCTGGAGGAAGACGCCCATCGTGGTGTCCCTGAGCGGGTACCTGCTGTCCAGGGTCGCCCTGCTGCTGGTGGTCATCTTCGGCCTCCCGCTGAAGATCATGTTCGGGGCGGCGGTTCTGTTCGGTCTCTCCGGCGGGTACGGCGCCTTCTGGGCCGGTGTGATGACCCTGGTGTCGCTCGGCTCCTCGGCGGGGGACCGTTCCAAGGTCGGTGTTATGTTATGTTGAACAGGCAGGTATGGAGGACAAAAGTGGTCCAAGTGAAAACAAACGAATGCAAAAATGCATAAAAGCTGAAGAAACAGGGCAGATATACGACTTAAAGTAATGGATTCTTCTCAAAATTAGTTACACAGTTTGATCAGCACTTGTTTTTAGTCATGGTCCAAATAAAAACGCTTGACAGCAGTAAAGCTATATACTATACTAACAAGGTAAAATAAAAGTATTAACAAGCCAACTTTACATACATCATCACAGAGAGAGAGGGGGACTATAGAGAAAGAGGATATGCTGAAATACATAGGCCTATACTACTAATTTAATGCCTTTAGTTATACAAAAGAGGGCCATAGGAATATAGGTCTGCTCCGACAGAGCATACTACAGGACTTTTTCTGACGTCAGGACTATTAAAACTGTTTCACAGACATTATTAGTTTTATATAAGGCAAAACACAGCCTGTTCCCACCTAATTAGCAAACCCTTTTTACCACTAACAGTCAGACAGCCAGAAGAAAATATGATTTCAAACACCCTTTTGCAAGAGCCACACTGGAACAGATGGGCTGGAGTGAAGTACTGGAAAATGATTTAAAATGTTGTTCTACTACATAGAATGTGATTTTGTTATATGTTTGTTTTATGGAAAAAAAGAAAAAAAACAAGAAAGAAAGAAAACACTAACTACTAATAAACATACAGTAAATATAAAGAAAACAGAAGTATTTTAAAGTCTATTCTCTGAGATACAGGGAACCAGTGCAAAGACCTCAGAACTTTCTTAGCTTTAATTAGGACTCGAGCTGCAGCGGTTTGTCTGATTGACAGAGGCAACATGTAAAGTCACTGCCTGTGAAGCACCACTGGAGCCTGGTGATAATGAAGCTACCAGTCAGAACAAAGAGCCCTTTTCAGGAGATGGAGCTAAAATATGGTGAGAGCCGCTGCAGCAGCATGAGGGAGAAGAATGTGTGTTTGAACATGGATGCATGTAAACCCAACTGAAGCAGACCATCACACTAAAACTGTGTAGCATTAAATTAGACAAATATCTGCTCTTGAACAACATGAGTATCCCAAAAATTAAGCTTGTCTCAAAAGCTCAGGTTGTATGATGTCAAACTGCTACACTGGCGTATTGTTTATGAGTTTCATGAATATGTTGGAGGATAAGTGATAAGATACAGAAGAGCAAAAGAGTAAATGTTGTGCCAATGCTGCACACCAATACTTTATGTAACTGACTGCATTTGTTATTGGCCTATTCTAAATTTTTCAGGTGCTGTGTGGGCTTGAGCCCATTTATTTTGGTGTTTGCAGTCGTTACCAGTTCTGAACTCTCATACAACTCAATCCTGTGACTTGGTTCCGAGTGTCCTGCTTCTGTTTTTCATTCAGCGAGTCCTTCATACATGCAGGGAAGGATAACACTGCAAACCCAGCTCAGAAGAGAACTATCCAGCTTCCCCATCATTCATATAACTTCCCATATTGTGGTGCAGTTGCTGCACGTCAGAAGTGGCATAAAGAGGGAACACAATTTCCAAAGAGGTGATCTGACATGGCTGTAAAGGTGTTTGACCAACACAGACCAGGAGGATTCTAAGTGTGTCAGTGTCAAATTTCTAAAGTCAGACTTATTGGTTTACTTTGAAGTGGAAATATTCTTTCACTTTTATAACAGTTGAATAAGACTTGCTGAAGTAGCACATACTGGTGATTCACTTCCCTCAAAACGGCTGTGATCTGTGTCTCAATGGGACCAACCGCATAAACGTAAGTGGGCAGGTCACATGGGACCAGTATGAAACCAGCAGACAGTCCCAGCTTAATTATGTCTCAGATGGGCCACACGTACAAATTTAACCTTTATTTTTCCAGGAAAGTCATATTGAGATTGAAAACCTCTTTTCCAAGGGAGTCCTGGCCAAGAGGCAGCAAAAGATGATGCTGATGGAGCACTAACATAGTGGACCTAAATGAGGCTGAAAAAGTGTCAATACATATGCATGTGTGTGTGTGTGTGTGTGTACATGTATATAGAAATGGGGTGGTAAAGACCTTATTAACACTTTTAAAATGTGTTT
>JBAMYA010000004.1:11719516-11750186 GCA_037176975.1 Arrhamphus sclerolepis | reverse complement strand
ATCTCTCTCCCGCGCTCTAGCTCTCGATCCCGCTCCTTCTCCCTCTCTCCTGCTCTTTCGCTCTCTCTTGCTTGCTCTCTCTCTCTCTCTCTCCCTCTCCCTCTCCCTCTCTCCTTCTCTCTCTCCCTCTCCCTCTCCCTCTCCCTCTCCCTCTCCCTCTCCCTCTCTCCCTCTCCCTCTCCCTCTCCCTCTCTCCTTCTCCCTCTCCCTCTCCCTCTCCCTCTCCCTCTCTCTCCCTCTCCCTCTCCCTCTCCCTCTCCCTCTCCCTCTCCCTCTCCCTCTCCCTCTCCCTCTCCCTCTCTCCTTCTCTCTCTCCTTCTCTCTCTCCCTCTCCCTCTCTCTCTCTCCCTCTCCCTCTCCCTCTCCCTCTCCCTCTCTCCTTCTCTCTCTCCCTCTCCCTCTCTCTCTCCCAGTAATGATTTGTTGCCCTGAGTGGAACTGGAGAGACACTTCAACAACAAGCAAACACTTTCCTCCCTCTCAGCGTTTACTTGAGGGCTGTTTGCAGCTCAGACTCAGCTCATAAACTCCTTTTGCTATCTGAAAACCCTGTACCCACTTTTGTTGATATTCATGTGAAACTTAATATATTTCCTACCAGTATAACAGAGGAGAAACCAGTTCACATGGATTACAGGTCCATGTGGCATCTGATGCCTCACAGTAAACATGTTCTAATCACACTGGAGACATGAAGGAGTCGGCTACAGTTGAAGCCGTTCTTGTAAATTACTTAAACATGACAGCTCTGGGAGGCAATGTTTTCTTTCAGCAGGCATGGATGATATGTAAAAACCCATTTGAACAAACTGGAAAACTGCCTGTTCATATAAATATTTTATAAATCAGCCACAGATGCCAAACTTTCTTTTCTTTTCTTTTCTTTTCTTTTTTTTTTGCTGCTAAGCAACATTTGTGGAAGAGTCGATCAGAAAACCCTGGAAACTGATTCAAAAATGAGAGCTGAGCTGAGAGGACCCCTCCCATGTCACAAACTGTCATTTGAAGTCCAGGACGAAGTGGCGGGAATAAATGGAGAAGGAGCAAACGCAGACAGGCAGGAATGCTTGCCGTGACTCGTTAGTGACGCACTATTTGTTGTTGTGCCACGCTGCAGTGCACTTATTGTGAGAGAGGGACACTTCTCGCACTTGTGGGGGACGAGGAGGATGGGGGTTAGGGTGGAGGGCAGAGGGAAGGGGGGCGTCTTGTTGTGAGACAGAGAGGGTGTTCTCCTTTAGTTTCCGTCCTTCCCTGGAAAGGCGACCACCCCTCTCGGCCTCTTGGCCTGTCTCCTGCCCTCTCCTCCCCCAGCAGCGCTGCTGCTCCTGACATCATTCCTTTACAAGGGAAGGATCAGTTTCCACCGTGTGTGGGTCACCCGTCACGCCACACACACCACACACAGAACACACATAACACACATAACACACATAACACACACAGAACACACAGGCCCGTTCACCTCAACATTCGTGGAATGACTGTACTGTAGTTTTCCAACATTTTACTAATTCTGCCATCATTACAATATTTACAATAGTCCATTAACTGTCAACACATGATGCTCATATTAACAGGGCGCCTCAGTTGTCAGGTCTCAATGGGTTAAAAATATTTTGGCAGTAATGCGTGGTTTGATTTACTACAAAGAATCCAGTGCATTATTTTTTAACTTAATTGTTTTCGCAGCATTGCACTATTAGGTTTTGTTTTTGCTTCTTGTTCGCTCCTGGAAGGGTTTTCCAAAGGACTCTGGTCAACCTTCCTCCCACAGAACATTAAGAAGACTTGTGTGGTCACAAATCAACATCGGTCAGTCGTTCAGCTGCATATCTGAAGCGAAAAAGACGATTTAATGGGCCTGAATTTGCTTTGCCAATACTTATTAGAATTCAAGAGCCAAGTCCTGAGCTTCAACAGTGGCACGCTGCCCAGCTCCCCCACTGAATACTGACTCAGAGCTATTCTCGCATAAAAGTCTGGATGAAGTTGAAAATGTGCTCGTGACATTTTAAAAAGATTTCAAAATAACAAAGGTAAATTTAGTGACTTAAACTCTCATCAATGTCTGTTGCATAAGCTTCTGAAAAAGGCTGAAAAACAGACTGCACAAGGACAGAGTTTAGAATAAAGCCTTTTGTGTGCACCACTGAACTGGAGGGAACACAGAGCTTGTTTCCTGTTTGTGTCATTCAGACCCCTCCCCTCCATTTCCTTCCCTGGGGTTTGATTGTGCACCTGCGTCTTCAGGCCAGCACAAACACTTTTAGCTCACCACTCCAAAGGCTGCTGAATTTGTCAGCTGCACAACAATATGTGGAGAAACAAAGCAAGTCCTCCGTGAAAACGAGTTTGTTTTTCACTGATCCTTGACAGTGGACAATGGAAAGTCCAGGATGCCCTCAGATTTCTTTGCATTCTTGTACGTTGGTGTTCACTGTTTACATTTGGTCACAGTGATGAATATAGATGTTATATTCATCTTATTATGTTGAAGAATGAGCGGAATGTGAGCAGCTGCTCTGGGATTCTGGGTCACCATGATGGATGAGGTCAAAGGAAAGTACAATATAGAGATTAAACAGGATTTCTGAACGTATGTAAAAACTGCAGATCTTTTTCTTTTAATTTTTTTATCTTAAAGTGTGAGCAAAGGCTTGATAGCATAGTACATGTATTCAGTCTATGACTTTATATCACAAAAGAACACACTGTAATACATCATCAGTAGTCACCACATGCAGCGGTACACTACTAACAAAGGTGTGACTCTTCACTGACCTCATGGTTTGATTCGGTTAACGTTCACATGTTAACAGTTTGGCCCATGTAGAGACGCACTTCAAGGATTACATACTCAAATTGGAGCAAATACCCTTATTCATAAGCCTACCATGTGTAAGTTATTGAACAGTGTCCGTGGCAGAACACTACGAGAGGAAGCTGCTGCTCTCCAAAAGAAGTTTGGTGATCCTTACTGGGACTGGTGATACCAAAGGTTGTATTGTTCAGGAGGAAGGATCAGCACCATCTATGGTGCAGAAAGGGCACCGCTTAATGGGATCAAAACATCCACCCAGCAGTGGCATATAGTGGAGGGGAGCATCATGACTTAGATCGCTTGGCTGCCTCAGGGTGCATCTTTCCCATGATCTTCATATGAAAAGACTTTGATCGGAGGCCAAACAGCAGTCTTCAGAGGAGGAGCCACTGGTCTCCAAATTTGATGGAGGTGGACTAGATCAGAGCATACTCAGAGATTTTATCAAGATTCTAAGGATTTAGCACCATCAATTCATCTTCCAGGGTTTGTCAAACCAGACTTCAAGGGAATGTTCCAGCACAACAAAAGCGATAGTGGTGTTCCGCCACAAAACTTAACCTCTGGGTGACTAAATGATAGAAACAGTTTCTAGCAGCTTCCCATCTGAGAGACGTGGTGAAAATTATGTGAACAATAAGTGCAGAATGAAAACACGCTTCAACCACACTAATACAATTATCACCGTCTGCAACCAGACCCTTTCACCTCATTAATGTGAGTTACGTCGGTTATGCACCGCCCATTCATTGTTCCCTGGTCTGTATTCTTGCATTAACTTTTACGTCAGCTTGTAATTATACTACCAACTGCTAGATGGCAGTGCTGGGTCTTTTTCTGCAGTGTTGCAGCCTGCAGTGCCTAATTTCTTTTTATGTACTTCCTATATGTAGCTAAGACACAGCAATGGAGCAAATAAAGTATATTTTACATTCGTTTGGAGCTGATGAATGTTGAGCATCAGTTGCTTTTACAGGCATGATTGTTCTAAAACAAATAAGAAGTTGTGTTGGGAAATACAAGAATAAATCAGCCATGTTTTTGAAACAAAGCAACTGGGTTTCTCTCTGTTTGTTCTTGAGGACGTGTCACCTTCTATCCATAAGGCTTTGTTGATTCAAACTGACTGGTGAGGAGTTAAAAGCACATTATTATAGAGAAAACAGTGTGAAAGAGGAATAAAAGAAGCCATCTATCTCAAAAGTGATTAAATCATTAAAAATGAAAAAACATCATTAAATTGAGGATGAGTGCTCAGCGAGGCTTTGAATCTCCTGCCCGGATGCACATTCCCAGCTTGATTTGTGGACAACACCAGGCAGACTACAGAACAAAAGACCAACAACACACAGGACTGATGAGAGCGTCCCGGGGACTTAAGAGCTGCCTTGATTCAGGCCTTTGTGAGTTACCTCTGCTCACAGCTGGTTTAAGGGGGTAAAGTTACCGTCTCAGACGCCCTCCACCACCCTCCTCTGTGGGGTGTGTCTCGCAGAGAAGACACACCTCGTCATTTCTGGGTTACAGCAAATGCAGTAAAATAGGAAAACTGGATAATTCTGCTCTGATCTGGGTCCACGATGTTACAGTAGTGTTCAATGTCATATTTTCAGACCCAGGCAAGTGAAAACGAGTGACGTGACCACCAACTCAGAAACACTGAAACAATACAATCCTTTTCAGACACCCAAATATATGCATTCAAGCGTGATCCCTTTAAATTGAAAGTCAAGCTGAACTAAGTGATTCAGGAGATCCAGCACAGGTTTTAAATGTGCACCTGCAAGTCATCAAAACCAGACTACCAGGAACTGTTCCAGCACAACAGGAGGGCAGTGGTGCACTGCAACTTGTTTGAGGAGTATAGGAACCAAAGTTAAATCAGGTACGGAAGTTTTCTCAGGTGACTTTTCATAGCACCTTGTACAAGCTTTTCTTCTTGGATTTATCCTTTATCCTGGTTCTACAATGCTTTGCAACGTGTTTGTCATTTACCTACCCACACTACAGCGCATCCATTACTGTCACAGTTCTGCGTGTCAGGGTTATACGCGTTATACATGTCCAGGGGTCAATCTGCCAACCTTATGGTTAGAAGACAACCAGCCCCACCTGTTGATCCGTGGCCACCAACAACAGCACTGCTATGAGAATAAAAGAAAGTTTAAAAAGAAGAAAAATTATTTACCACTACTAATTACTTTAAGAGAACTCTCATGTACTGGATATTTATAGCTTTGGAAGTCCCTGCATTTCCAGTGTAGTTGGCTCTTGCTAACCAGATCTGTTGGATTCAGCTGCACATAACAAAGTGAAAGAGAGAAAAAAAGAAGAGTGATAGAAAGAAAAGCTTCATCTTTGGCTTCCTCCTCAGCCCGTCAGGGTGATGGGGCGGGTGTGACTGTCATGTTATCGGCCTCATGAAGTCATTAAAGTCTTTACACCAACATGTCTAATCATGTATTTGAAGGGTTTTTTTTTTCGGAAAGAGGTTCTGACGCTACCACCTGAAAAGTGATCCGGAAGGAGGATAAAATGGGGTTAAGGAGTCTGCAGGATGTCTTCTAATTACATTTTATTAGTCATTGCAAGTAATTAGCAAACCAGTGAAATAATTTGTGTTGAAAACACTGAAATTCCCCAGAAAGAATCTGCTTGAGTTTGGACATGCAGCAGAGCGCACACACGCACACACACGCATGCACACACACACACACACATGCACACACACATCCCTCCCACTGGATGAAGTGCCACATCTGCAGACAGTGTAGGAGTGGTTTACAGTAAAACCACCGGAGCTACAGTGAAATTACAGAAGTAAATCAAAACACTCGCAGACTGTGCTCACTGCCAGATGTATCTTTGCTTTTGTTTTTAGAAAGAGCGTGGGCAGCATCGCATCCCACCTCACCTCGACTGAGGTAGTGCATTATTGGTAGTGGGCATTTTCTACAGATATAGAGCACAAAGAAAAGAAAGGCTGCCTACGCGCTGTCATTAAAAGAGAAGGTTATGTGAATACGTGTTTCACTGACTCTTTGTAAATATTTACTTTTCATGGTCCGTCAGCTTTACTCAGGGAATAATTAAGGATGTGAGGGGAGGAATGATTGAGACCAGGACAGAAAGAGTGAGATGATAGATGTGGCCTCCTCCAGAGCAGACAGCCTAATCTTTCACATTTTTTGTTTCACCCACACAAAAGTGGGTAAGTTTCCACGCTGCACGTCCCGGCCATGACAGCATCGTTTCACTGTAACTTGAAAAAACGAGGCACATTAATGCAAACTGATTCACAATAGTGGCTAAACTATGGAGGGGGGGAGGGGTCCAGCTCCCAGTGTCCCGCTCAGGGACACCTTGGCACATGATGGGGCCACATGCACCATGAACATCCCAAAATAGGAACTAAACATATATTATTAGCACATTGCTAAAGCTGGTCATCAGAGATGTTCAAGTTTCCTCTGAAATTCTTCTCTTTGCAGCAAGTCACATGTTTTTCATTTCCTGGAAGCCAGTTTGTAGTTTTTGGCAGGACATTTAGGCTGATTGGGAGTTACATAAACATTCACCTGCTTTTTCATTGACTTTTCACTGGGAGCATATGTTCCAGACTCACTGAGTTAAATGTATGTGCATATATTCACATACACATCCAGCACTTAAATGTATAAGAATGTGAAGAAGATGCACATTCAGTGTTGCTTTTTCTCTCTCTCGCTCTCTCTTTAAGGAGGATGTAAGGTGAGTCTAAATGTGGGTCACACACGTCAAATTGTGTGCGCACCTCCCATCCTCAGAGGATATCTGCATATGTGACATGGAAGTGAAGAGTGCATGCAGGAAACAGGCCGTCTGTCTTGCTGCCGTCCATTACAGGACTCCCACTCAAAGAGATGGACAAGTCAAAACAGGGGGAAGAAGAGGATGAGAACCGGAGAGTCTGGAGCTTTTCTGCACGGCTCAGAGAGCAGGAAAAACTGTGGCTTTTTTTTTTAACAGTTATTTTAAGGCTCAAGTAACTGGAGTCACTTGGATTCTCACTGGGCGCAGTTGCACTCCGGTTTTCTCTTTTAGTCCAGGTTATATAACCAGGTGACAAAGATGGTCCTGTTTCTTGATGAACTGTGATGCGGTTCTGTCAGAGTGAGAACCAAATACAGGATTAGGGGAATAAAGTGACAAGTGACTTCATCTGACATGCAACATTCCCTCTCTGCTGCCTTCTCATGCATTTGCAATTGTGCCTGACAGCAGGACAGAGCGCACGCAGATGACGACTGACGTTTGAACCTTAGTCATCGATTACATAATCAAACACCTGGTTTTTCCCTGTTGTTCCACTAAATAAAGGGCACCATGTGCAGATTAAATAGATGCAAAGTAATATTTATATGCATGTAGGCCTAAAGGTTGTGTTTACAGAGACAGGGTATCTGCAGCTTTTTACATAAAACACTGAAGACTTTTTATGACTGGGATGACTGAAATTTAAGACTCATTTCTGGTCTATAATAGACAAAGAGTACTTGTTTCAGTAAATGTGGGTTGGCGAGGGTCCTATGAACTGGAACCCAGGTACCTGGTCTGAACTTTCTTTGCTTCCCAGAAGCATACACACAGGTCCAGTTGTTTTTGATACATTCATTTTATTCATGATTTCATATAATTTTAATATAAACATCCAATCGATTACGAGATAAGCTTTGTCTTTATGAAATCAGCTAACCTGCATCGTGCAATGTAAGATGTATTGTCTTTACTGTATTTGCATGTTTGAATCAGAACACTGTCTGAAATTGTGTTCCTATAACCTTGTTCCAGTTGTCCATCCATCCATTAACGTCCACCATCATATCCAGTCCCCTCCCTAGCTACCACCTCCTAGGTTAGGACCTCCAGGGGGTCCTAACCAGAACAGAGTCCACAGTACTGCAGTCGGTGCACCGATCTGCCTGTCGGTCTTCAGCTCCATTCATCCCTCCACACATGAAAAATATCACATGGTGTACAATCCGATGAATCTCTCCATCGGTTGTCTCCATGAATCCAAATGATATGTGGAAGTCACCAACAGGGCTTTAATGAATCACGATATACCACTACAGACTGGGCAGTGGACCCCAACAGAACCAGGAGGTGTTTGGTGTTTGGTGGAGGCGTTTGACTGCGCCTGCTTGTCCCAACTTTAGAGTCTTTTTGCACACAGAACCAAACGCTGACCTGCCAGATCTGGCATTACATGACGCAAGTGAAAAAGATCACTTTTCTGTCATTTCAGTGTCATGTTTGTACAGAAAAACAAGTCACATCAAAGAAGCCACAAAGCAATGCATGAGACAAAGAGCAAGTGAACAATTGGTGGATACAGTGGCTGTGTTTGGGGTTTGTTTTGTTCTTTTTATAGGAAAAGAGGGAAAATGAAGGGTGAGTCAAGATGCGTAACTGTGATTCACATCGCTCAAGTTTTTTGGAAGTCAAAACATTACTTAAACTGAGGTCATTTTAACTTGGTTGGACGTTCTGATCCATGCATCCACATGAATTCTGTTACAAATGCCATGAATCACCCACAATCTCTTCATGTAATAAGCACTTGCATACGATTGTAGAAAATAAAAAAAAGAAGCTGAAAGCTATTTAGCATAAATGCTTCCTGCTGCCAATCTTTCCATATGTTATGACCTTTTCTACAGCGGAGTGAAAAACACAGATTAGTGCACACATCTTGTCTCCAGACAGGGTCAGGGGGCTTCCAGTAGCTGAGTCAGACCACTTACTGGAAGTTATGCATCACCCGTCTTCCTCTCACCCCTCTCTCCCCTCATTCCCGCTCCTCATTCATCTCACAAATGATTTCTCTCTTCAGTCAGCACTGTCCCCTTGTTTGTCACTTGTTTCAAATCTTCTGTTCTTATATGGAAACCTTCAGTGAGGATGTGTGGGGACACGCCGTAATAAAGCCAGCTTATTTACCTTTTTCCAAAATGCAGGGACATGAGTCCTCACGGAAAAACAAAATAAAAAAAGCCTGTCACTGCTCTTGTCCCTTTTTGTCACCACCCTTGGCCCCTCACCCTCTCTGCATTGCAATGATCTCACCCAGCTGACACAGTTTAATCCTGTTGACGCTCGCCGCCGCCACCGCCAGCCTGCTGCTGCTGCTGCTGCTGTTGCTGGCTGACATCACTTGTTTTGTCCATGTCACCATTTCCCTGAAGCCCAAAACATGCTGCCAGCCAGACATAATATTCTGTGCCTGCTGGTTTCATTTTGGGCTTTTAGTGCATTCAGTTTGCAAACATCTAATTATCGATAAAATTCTGTTTTATTTAACACAACATAAGAACTTGCTGAGCAGAAAGTGAAACTCTTGTAGACTGAGCAACAAATCAAGCAGGACGGTAATAAACACATTACTGGGTTTAGTTTGAGGTTAAGGTGGCGCTTATACATAATGTTTAGGACGCAGCCCTCATCTTTAAAATCAGATACACATGAATCTTCAGTAATGTAAAAGTCACAAACATTTACTGTGTCACGTACGCCTGTTCTTTTTTATTTATTTATTTATTTATTTATTTATTTATTTATTTATTTTTGTCACCCCAGTTCTTTCATAATACCTTTGCATCAGATTACTTACTTTCCTTGTTTTCCCAGATACGCTTACATAAAAGTCAGTCTTGAAGATGACTAATGTGAAAATCAGGAACATCTGGTAAAACTTAGTGTCACATAATACAGAAAAGGTTTCACAATAAAGGTTCTAAAATTGTGGGATATCCACATTTTCATTGTTGTTGTTGTTTTTCTCCTTTTTTTATTCCCTCCTAGCTTGCGCTTCTACTGAAATGTCTTTGTCTTTGTAAACAGTGAAGGACAGAGTAATTGAAATACTGGACTTTCCTCTGCTTTCCTCCCCACTCACATATCTTTTCTTACTTGGAAATGCTCTTTCAGTTTCAGTCACTGTTTATTTCAGTTGGCAGTTGATGTTTACTAAAAGCATCAGGTCGTGTCACATTTTTGGTGAAAACGCTCTTTCGCGAGGTTAACAAGTGAGAAAGCTTCTTGTTCCCTTTTTTCTGCTGTTGCACAACAAGTTTTACACTTTGGACCAACACAACTGTCACACATTTCTACGTTTAGATCTCGTTTCACTATTACATGAGATTAGATCATTTATCATCTGGTTTTCAACAGATGCTGCACATCATTCCAGTAAAGACTGAGACTTACACAAAGAAGCAGATTTTGTGTAGTTTAATCATCCAACCACGTCTTTGATGGCCACTGAGCTCAGCACAGGACAGATAACATCACATGACATGAATGGTAACTGTTCTAAAGTGTTGGTACTGTTTAAAAAGCTCAATTATTTACAATAAATATGTTTGATTTCACATGTGACAGGAAGTTGTCGTCAGCAACACACGGGCGGCCAGGGGCGTCAGATAGGATGAGCCAAGCCAAATCCTGTGAGAGCTCTCATGCAGCACCACACAGGTCAAGTACCACCGGAGGAAGATGTGTGTGCACGTACGTGTAGTGTGCATGGGCGTACTTTTGTCTCCGCGCATTCATGATCTACGAATAGCCGAGCACAAACGGAAGCTGTGTGCTGGGGTACCTGGTGTAGGAGTTGGGTTATTGAAATGAGGAGACCCTGCAGCCTGAACCACTCAGAAATCAGCTATTCTCGCCTGAATGGTGATGTGTCAGAATGTAAGAGGCGTCAGTGATCAAAAACTGAGCACCGCCCACAACCTCAGGACCTGGCTGTGCTGCAAAGCTAAAGCAGTGTTTATGTAATTCAACGTTTATGCAAGAAAAGGGATTGGACTGGGCGAGGTGGATGGCAACAGTGCTGTGGTAGCTGAGGGGGTGGATGTGTGTGCAACCACCTTTTCTTTAATTGCCATATTTCAGGGGAAATTAGACTGTTGGATAGGCACTGTATATATATTTACAGTATATTCTAAACATTTACAAAAGCAGAAGATGTGTGCTTTTAATTTCTTCTTTTTAATCCTGTTTTTTGCGTTTGCCTCCTGCTTAAATTGTTTTAACTTTACCGTTGTCTGCATTTAACCTACAAAACTGAAGATTACAAGAAGAACATGATTCACTGTGACGGTTTCCAGCGAGAATGTAATTGTAATCACCCTCTAGTTCTTGCTTCAATTTAAGGATAACTTTGTGTTATAAGTTGAGTAACCATGTTTACTCATTTGCACAAATCAGGTACAATTTAACAGCTTAGCAGAGCTGCAGTTTTGCCTCGTGTCAGTGGCTTTAAACAGATCCTTTAGGGAACAAAAGTCATGTGAATGTGACTGAATAACTTTAAGTGTATATATTGTAACACAGTCTAAACGTAAAGTGTTTCAAAATGATTGCACACCAGCTCTGAAATCTTTTATTTTGGTGCCTCAAAGCAGACCGCGCACGTGCCAAGAACTAATTAAATTCCATCTTTAACAGCATTACCACACAATAACAACACAGTTTTCCATTATATACATCTAATGCAAACTATAGAGCCATATTGCTGGCATGCGGCAAGTTCTCTAACCCACAAAGTCCTTATTAATCTCCATTTATAGTAACAGAGACAGATGTCTCCAAAAAAAAAAAAAAAAGCTTAAAAGGGGACATATAGCTCTTTTTCTTTTTTCATAACAGCATTATAGTCTATAATGGTTGTATTAAATGTGGTCAAAGTTTCACATAATGAGAAAACGTATATTGAAGTCCTCCGTGGGAGCTAAAGGTGCAGGCTTCAGCCTGCTCTGAGCCCTTACATTCTTTTCTTTTCTTTGACTCTGATACCAGTCTGATGTCAGCTCATCACAAGTAGCTTTGTAGTCATGTTTCTGTGTTTCATGTATGTACACGATCCACCGGGGAAGATACCATTTCCAATCAAGGATGAAAAATGATCTTCTTTGGTTTATAGTTTGCCTTCAGAACCTCCCTTGGAATTGTTTTCAGGGTGGAAAGTTATCACTGATGGCGTCACTCAGATCATATGTTTTACTCAAGACCTGAAACTTCGCTGTATGACATGTCGCTGATTTAATTTAGAGAACAGAAATATGATTTTCATACTCTTATGATCATTAGTGTTAGGCTGCATGAAAATTTGAACTTCTGTGTTTTCATTATGTTAGATCATCTGAGTCGCACAGAGGGAATGATTGGTGGTGCCTACATGTGCTATAAGCATAAAACAAGTCAGGCTAAAGGCACATGAAGATATATTGTTATTAGACACAAATGGGTTATAAAAAGTTCACGTTAGTGTTGAATGTGTTGGGTAAAACCTGTTAAAAGTCTGGTATTTCATGCTGTGACTTCCCAGTAACGCTGGAGTTCCAACAGCTAATGTGCAGGGTGGTTGTTGTTTTCTGGACGTAGCTGTAAGTGAAAATTTATTCAAGGGCAGCTAGATATGTTTTAAGAGACAGTCTTTTACAAGTTTTTTTTCCTTTCTCATCTTATTTTTTCCCACTTGCTTGGAAAGGGAGATTCTAGAGGGAATATCTAGTGTTTGTTCCAATTTTACATTTTCTTAGGTAAATGTTGCTACATCACCTGCTGAGTTTTTAAAACAACAAGCTGGATTTCAAAAGAGGCAACCTAGTACAGTAATTCTGGGCTGTTTTTGGGTCTGTTCATCCAATCTGGGTGGATTAAATATTATATTTGTTTCAGCTCATTCAGCTTAAGCCAGTATCAGTAATATTTACTGAATATAACTGAATTACACTTTATCATCTTCCAGTACAAATCATAAGAATGCAGGATAAATTGTTTCGGAAAAGTACAGACATAAATTAAATAAAAAGAAATAATCTGTTTAAAAAATGCTGGAAAGCTGGAATTCAGCAGTTAGTCATGACAACCTCTGCAATGTTGTGCTGTGTTTGTAGTGTGGCAACAGAATACAAGTATTTCAATATCTGGGGTGCATAGAGGTCCTTCACAGTGGCATAGCCAGGATTATCCCAGCTGTGAATAGTAATATTCACAACTGTATGAGTACATAAATAAATAAATAAATAAATGAATGAATGAATAAATAAATGTATACATATATCATACATACATATATACATCCTCTCCTCCTTGACTCTTCCCTGCAGTCTCTTTCAGCCTGCAGGTCTGAAATCCATAAATCTGTTCACTAACATCTCAACTACAAAAACCTCATCAATAAGTCTAAATAAATTAACAGATATTAAGCTGTTAAGGTTCAAAGTCAGTGATGGAAAATGGGCCAAATTTGAGAACGCTCTGTAAGTTCCAAGTAGTGAGAGCAACATGAGGAAGGTCGAAAACACAAAAGCAAAAGTAGAAAAGCCAAAGCAATGTTGAATGCGACTGAGTCATAAATCCATACACTCTTCCCATCTTCCATACTATATATTTGTTTATAACTAACCTTTTCTTCTGATAGAGATAACTTAAAACAAGTGCTTTGACATAATTACACATAAAAAAAATACTATTAACTCAAATTTGAAACAACTTTTTCAAAAGATGTAAACCTAACAGGCTCTTGTCTTCAAAGTCCCTGAGACCACTATAGAGCAGCAACCATACACATTCCAAGAGGAAACCTTACACCATACATATTTCAGCTCTCTAACAAAAACACAGGCCTTTTTTTCTTTTCTTTTCTTTTCTTCATCTTCTTCTTTTGCAGCTCTGCAGAGAGAGCGCTGGACCAAGAGACGGCCAGCCAATCAGGATCTGTGGAGATTTCGATTTTTTGACACCTCGCCTACAATTGGTCCATACCCTTCTCGGAGGCTACCGCCCCTTTCCGCTGATTGGTCAGTTTTCCCGGCTCTGTTGAAGTCATTTGAATACGGCTTCGCTTTGTGGCTCAGTCACCGCTGCCCCTCAAATAATTCACTGAGAAAGCAGCCGAGACACACAATGGAGGAGAGAACGGCTCTGACGAAGTGCTGAGAGACTTATCTGATCGCTTATCGATAACGAGGCGAGACGTTACACGCATTTTCAGCAGACCTGCTTCTTTTTCGTTTCAGCAGTGATTGTATCCGGACACTGACCGGAGCAGAATAAAAGGTAGGTGGTTTGAAGTGTAATTTACTGAAACTAAACTCTCATGTCTTGTTCGGATGAAGCGTATTTGTTTTTAAGGCTGTTTTACTATTGAAATATGTTGTAATAAGTCCTGTTTATATCATCACAGGGCTGCAAAAATGGCATTTTAGTGCACAAAACCAACTTTCGCAGTCAGAGAAAAAAATGTTTATCGGCTCAGTTTTTCAGCTGTAATTACATCTTTAGGACACATAAATGCTGCTTTATAAAGCAAACGGTAGTTTTAACCCAGCTTGTTTCGCCACGGCTTTGGGATTTTGTGACAAGTGCAGACTTCATCCTCTGCCCACTTCCTCCCAGTGCAGTCTCCACATTTGTTGTTGTTATTGTTTACCGCCCATGTGAGTTTATAATTAGTCTGGCAGACACAAGCAAACGTTAGTCACGAGCACCTGTGAGAGGACTGTGGTCGCACAGCATGCCTTCTTCACAGTCAGCCCTTACTTTTACTGCCTGGTGACTCAGTCAGAAACCCATAATGTAGACCAAACGTGTGGTCTGGTGTGTGGTTCTCTGTAAAAGAGACTGGTGTGTGTATGTGTGTGTGTGTGTGTGTGTGTGTGTGTGTGGAGAAGAAGAAGGAATGCATGTGAGGCTATTTCATGTTTTGCCTCTAAAAAGCCCCAGTCCCTCCACACACCTCTACATAAACCTGCGGCCCATCACTTGCTGTAATGAGTGCCAGTTTGCCAGTTTGCCAGTTTTCAGGCCCTCCCAAGTATTTGCAGCAGACTGCCTAAATAAAAGTCAAATTAAATGGTTAGCCTCCTTCATAATTGCCACTGAGGTGGTCTAGGCGACACTAGCAACATTAGGGACTGTATCTGGTCTGAAAAACGCGTCTGATTTATATGTTTTACCTCTTAAATTCACTTCCATCTTTATGCCAAATGCTTCCAGTTTGCTGCATGGAGAGATTTTTGATATCTGTGGGTTTGTAGTCAATTGCAAATGCGTGTGCATGTTTGTGTGCGCATGAGAGAGAGTGAGAGACCCCCCTCCACCCCCTTAGACAAGCTTAGGTTTATTACATCCCAGCAGCAGAGGAGATAATGTGTCTTTATCCTTTCTAGCTCTAGGTTAATACTGTACTAGCCTGCCAGATCATCCAGAAGCCAGGTGTGTGTGTGTGTGTGTGTTAACATACAAGGAAATGAGTGCTCCAACACAGTGTTGTGTGAACTGGTTTACCCATATCTCTGGGGTCAATCTGAGTCTGCTGTCTGCGCCTTTGCTCTGTTTGCCGCTCTATCAGATTGAAGTGCTGTTTTTTTGTTCAAGCTGCCCGTTCTCTGGTGTTTTGACAGTGGCTGTAGGCCTCATCTGACCCACACACTTCCTCAAGTGTTTGTTTGGCCTCTGCGCCGTCAGCTCCTAATTCAGCGGGGTATTTTTCTTGGTACGCTGATGACGTGTGAACCCTGGTGGTGAGGGCTTGGAGGGCCACTGAAGCCAAGTACGGGAAGAGAAAAAAACCTGAAACACGGAGGTAGATGTAACTCGTAAGGGCTGGAGAGCAAGAAAAGCACAATAACATATGGTTAGTTGTTAACGCATAGCTGTTTATTGTAAATAAAGCCAGTGTTTTATTCAGCACATTGATATTTAAGACACTCTGTCCCAGATAGATTGATGCTACCTCTGTGAGACAACACAGCCTCAAAGTTTCTCATGTTGCAAGTTAGCAGTTAGATGATTTAATGAAATGTTTTTTCGTTTTGTTTTGTTTTTAGCTGTATGTGTTTCAGATTTATCATTTGATGAAAATTTGAAGCCTGTTTCCACTTAAAGGACATATAAAATACTCAACCAATAGACTGCGGTTGCAATTTTAACAACATTTTTTGTTACGTTTTGGTCAAAACAGCTTAGAGAATGAAGACAGCAGAACCCTCTTCAGATCTGTTTATAGCAGCTTCTTAAAACCACTCCACCCCCACTCTTCTGTGATGTGTGCCTCTTTCAAAACCAGTGCTCCAGCTTTGTGCCCGCTACAGAGGAACAGCAGATGCAGAAAGATGTCCCACTGGTTGGAGATGAAGATCTAGAAGCTGGATAATTGTGTTTATTTATTTATTTATTTATTTGGATGGCTTTGACACTGCTGCCAGCTTTATTTCAGAATAAAATCCAAGACTGGGCATGTTTGTCGTGCAGTGAGATGCAGCTCATGTTCATGGTAAAGGCATACTGCTGGCAGACACACTGTGGCTGACTGAATGTTTAATGACAGTCACAGGTTATAGACTCTTGTGCTTCCAATGATATTCTGCTGACCTGATGTCAGATGTAGTCCTGTATCCTCTCGCACGAGTAAAATCAAACTTGAGAGGTAACTCCCTAAGATTGTTTTTTATTAACTTGTGCTGTGAGGGTTAACTCTTGAACTGTCAAGTACGCACAAGATGAAACCGCACGTAAGTAATGTGAGTTCAGGCTGAACTTTGGCCTCATTTATTGAGACAAATACGCCAGACTGTGAGGAGTTTCCCTGAGACTAACATGCCTTTCTGGCTCACACCCCTGACCTGCTGTAGCTTATTAGTGTCAAAGTACATCAGGTACAAAGTAGAGTGGAGATAGCAGTGCATTACCCCGGCGTCTTACCACAGTGACAAATTGTTTTACAGGTCCTCTTATCAGATGCAGGCTGCTCCTTCAGCCCAACAGAAAGCGTTGCTTGGCAACTTTTTAAGTGTCCACGTCGCGTTACCTACAGGACATGCCGAACTTCACCCCTGTCATGAACACAAGGGCCTCATGGGAACTAATTAAAATGTTCTCTGCTTTCAGATAAACTAAACTGTGGTGACACAATGTCCTACTCTTGCCAAGATTTATACAACTTCACAGTGTTTTGCAGCTACTGTGAATAACTTCACTGCAGCATGATTTACAGAATTTGATTTCATGTCACAAGAAGCAGGAGTCTTTGCAAACAAATCTTTAGAGGCTGCTGGAGTTAATTACCGGGGCTTTCAGCACGACTGTTATTTGGTCAGCAAGTACGTGGATGCTCACTGGAGTCAGTTTGCTTTGAATCAGCACAGTTTAGGATGACTTAAGGTAGCCGCAGACTGTTTGTATACGGTTTTCATGATCACATTGTTTGTCGTTACCCAGTTTGCGTTGTGTGTGTGCAAATGCAACAAATGCAATACGTCAAAGTCTTATTTTTTCACAAAACTGGAATTGCTTGTACCCTTTAGGTCCTTAGTCCATGTGTCACTTCTCCTCACGTCAACATGTCAGTCTTGATATTTCCCTTTACTAAAGGCCAGAAAGGGAAATTCTTTTATTTCAATTGCACCTATGAATAAAAAGGCGTAGAATAACACTTTTAAAATGAGTTATTATTAGTATGCATCTTCCAGTAGAACCAGTAAGTCTGCTTTGCTGTGTGACTGGTGGAAGAATGACTCCAGTGGCTTTTGTCGAAGCAGGGCGTCGTACGTCCAGACAGCAGAGACAAACAGCGTGTGTGAAAGCTGCTGTGTTTGTCCGATCTGTTGTGATCTGCTCTCATCTCCACTTGGAGGTCTTTATGTCATTGTTAACGCCACGACAGCAGAGATAATACCTCTATTGTTGGACGACCCCCACCGGTCTGTTGGGCTCAGCAAAGCTAGGTGTTCCTTTAAAAAGCACATTCAATGATTAAGAGGAGGAAAAAATCTGCTTTAGAGGTCAGACTGCGCTAAAAATGAGCTCTTACTGGAAAAACAAGGCTAACCAAATTGTGTTGTTGCATTTTATTGGTTCAACATTGTATTTCAAAACTTAATTCCATGTTCTAAGAGGTTGTACCGCAAGAGTGCAGTTCTACTTTACTACTTTAAAAGCTTTAGAGCAAAAGCTCTTACAGAATTACACATTTCTTCTCTTTGTTTTCTTGTTTCTTCGTAGCTATATCAAACCACCTCTTAAGGCTGCAATCCTCAAAGTTTACAAACAAGAGATTGTAAACAATCCTTCTAATATGAAATTATGCTCCCAATGCCATCATTAAGCCATCTACGCGGACTCCAACCTATCATTTAGTAAGAGCACAATTTCAGCGCTGCAGCCTGGAAGCCACAACTATCCAGAGGGTCAGCTTTTCAGGAAGTCAGTCTGGAAAAACCAAGATGGGCTTTTAGGTTTTCAGACGCGTTTTTCTTCGCTTTCGCTGCAAACAGAAGCAAAAGCGTAAGAGGAAAGACGGACGGTCACACTGAAGGAAATATTTCTTATCTCAACTCGGCTACAACAGACTGTCTTTTTCTTTTTTTGTAAAATAAGCTGTGATCTTTTAACCGAGTTAGAAGGAGAGCAGCAGGCTGAGCTGACAGAGTTCAGAGCTGGACTGGCTCACGTGGGCGTGATGCCAGGAGCTGTGGTATACGTGTGTGTGGGTCACTCCTACTATTGCATGTTTATGTGTGACATGTGTGCTTGGATTATAACGGCATGGGGTTAGGCGCCATGGTGGACAAGGGTGTGTGTGTGTGTGTGTGTGTGAGAGATGTTGGCTGAGGCAGACACTCCTCTGTTGGCACTGTGATGGACAAACAAAAGTCTGCAGGAATCCTGCAGAGTTTTTTTTCTTGTCTGGCAGAGTGTGTGTGTGTGTGTGTCACTGTGCGAGGTCTGGGTGTGCATGTGCACGTGGAGCCTAGACAGACAACAGTAGCAGGATAAAGATGGCTCCAGAGTTAAAGCACGCCACGGTGGTGATCTGGGATCAGCTTACCAACCTCAGATCCAATTATGTTAACCATTAAGACAGAAAATCACCGCTGACTTGAGATCATCCATCTGTCGGGCCCCACCCCCACCCCCACCCCCACCCCCACATACTGCTGCTAACAAGTTTGGTTCAAGAATGTGACAAAAGATGCAGCAAAACAAGGGTGGCGGGGGGGAAAAGTCTGCGCTTAAAAGCTTAATTCTAAAAATGGGGCCAACAAATGAGCTTTTAGAAAGTGTTTCACAAGGAGATGTCTCTCTGATGTCGACAACACAGAGGCAGAAACGGAGGAGGGCTAACATTATGTGATCAACTGTGATTACTTTCTCAGACACTTGTAAATCTCTGCTTTGTGCGACAAAGTTGCTCAAACAGATATTTTCACAATACTGGAACGCAGTTTAAACATCAACCAGATTCCCAGCAAAGGAGGTGGGCTGACAAACTCTAAAAGCAGGAAATCTGCAGCACTGTAGCCGTAGACATTTGTGGTCGTGAGTGTGTGACTTGGTGTTGACTGAAGGATCGTCTGTTCACAGCAGCGTTGATGCTGGATTAGCTAATGCAGGCAGAACGTATCATTTTAACCACTAAGCATGCTTACTGTTTTCCGTGCTTTCCTATAATTAATGCCAATTATGAGCCTGCGATAACTGCTTAATTCATAGCTGGGTTTTTGACTTTGGATGATTGAACAAGAAAGTACAGAAGAAAAAACAAAAAAAACACAGAAGCGTCCTGGAGGGAAAAAAAACAGCAACAACTTCAGAATCCAAATTTCACATCATAGGAAGATGAAAATAATGAAATAATTCATGAGGGCAGTTTTCTCCACTTTGAGTAACTTTCCCCCGATGATGTTGGCTGATCTGCCATCAGCTTAAGTGAACCGCACAAACCGGACACAGTTTGCTGCTTAAATGTTAGAAACACAGATGCCCAGAACCGCTATCAGATATCTTGACCACCTTCCAGTTGTGGCCTCAGCTCACAGCATCGTTCCACTCTGGGCATATGGAGCAGATGTAACAGGAGAACAAGAGTGGAGGAAGGGGAGCCAGCTGCACCAGTGCGTCTGTTAACTTCAGCCATCACCGGTTAATGTTTGAAGTTCAAGGTGAAAGATGAGGAGCCTTTTGGAAGTGACCCCCAGCTCTCCGTTACGATGGCTCTATAAAATCAAATACAGCGTGCATCTGCGTACTCTGGTGAGCGACATGAACCCATGGCGCGTAACTTAGTGATTATATACCAAACTTTGAAGGGATGTAGAAGCTCTGTAGATGGGGAGGGGTGCATGGGGATCATTTTACTGATGTACTTTGGGTCCACGTGTGTTGGCAGAGGGACGGGTTGCTGCAGATCAGTACGGTTATGCTGAGTGAACCTCTTGTGATGAAACATTCAGGATGGCAGAGGTCTCTTACAGCGTCATCATGCGTTTGGCACAAGGCATCACTGAGTGGTTTAGCTGAGAAAGTGACATGAATCAGATGCTGTGGCCTTCTTAGTCACCAGACAGCGTTTTAAGTCGTCATCAAAACATCAAATTAGGGATTTCCAAAGAACTGCTGTTGAACTTGTTGACTCAGATGTCTCCCGTAGACGCTTCATGAAGGTTTCTACCTCTGTTTATTGAAATCAAGCATGTCTAGTAATTCTCCTCTTCCCTGTGTCTCTTGCAAAGGCCACCATGCCCCCCACCACCCCGTATGCCGGAAAGTTCAACTCCTGCACTCCATACAACAACAGCAGCCATCAGCAGCCTCAGAGTCCATACCGCAGCGGCACGGCTCCAAAACCGCCGAGGGACAATGTCTACAATGGTTCCTACTCTGCAGCAGAAAACCCCTACGACGTTCCGCAGCCTCACGCCGCGTATCGCAGCGCTTCTGTCTCCTCTGTGAATGCAAAGGAGCATCATTACAGCAGCAGCTGTGTGGTCAGTGAGAACCCGTACTCGCTGCCGCAGCCTCATAGCCCCCGCCAGCACAGCTCTTCCTGTCCAGGCCGAGCGCACCGCCACACGAGCAACAGTGAGCCGTCCTGCCGTAATAACGCGGCCGCGGCGAAGGCGCGACTTTACGGACACGCCATCACCGCCAGCTATGGGGAGATGTGTTACCATGACAACAGTTTGGTTTCAGCATCTCTGGAGGCGCTGATCCAGCACCTGGTTCCAACGGTGGACTACTACCCCGATGTAAGTTCTTCCTCTTTTCTTTTGCAGCTGTGAATATCTTCCAGCCTGAAGAAGCTCCTCTGTTTCACTGAAAGCTGTTTCATTTGTCAACCATCAGAGGTCATATGTGTTCACTTTCCTGCTGAGTTCACGCCTCTTCCTGCACCCGTACGAGCTCATGACGCGAGTCTGCCACTTGTGTGTGGAGCAGCAGCGGTCTGGAGATGCCCTTCTGGATAAGGTGGGCGGATTAAATACAAACACAGTCACACACTTATGTTTGTTATTATTTTTCTCCCTGTCACTTGTTGCCTCACAACCTCACTCTCATTAACAAATCCACAAACTCAGAATAGATTCAAAGACAGAACAATGACAACCAGTAACAAGAGCTTCGCTCAGAAACCAGCAGCAGCCGCCTTTTGTGAGATCTTTAGGATGAAATTTAACACTCCCTGCAACATTTTTCAGATCCGTTTCCGTGAGGTGGCGCCTAAACTGGTCCAGCTGCTGACCGAATGGACGGAAACGTTTCCATACGATTTTAGAGATGAGAGGATGATGCGCTGCCTCAAGGACATGACACACCACGTGGCCCGAGGGGACGAGGTTGGTGTCCTTTCAAGCGATAATGGCTCGGGCTTGCTCCGGACCCGCACAGCTGCATCCTTATGGTTTCTGCTTGTCGTGTCTTGCATTTCCAGTACTCTTGGCGAGCCATGCAGCAGATGACCCAGCGTCTGATCAAGCGTCTGTCTGCCCTCGGCCAGTATGAGGAGGCGGTGGCGGCTCTCAACGCCGTGGCGCAGGAGCGTCCTGCCTCCCTGAAAAGCAAGCAGGGCTCAGCTCAGCGGAGCGACATACTGAGCATGTGTGATGACCCTTTCATTCTCGCCCAGCAGCTGACACACATTGAACTGGTGAGATGTTCTGCTGCCACTTTTCCCATTTGTGTTTGGGTCTGGAGGCCCGTCTGTAGCTGCGTCTGATGGAAAGTGCTTTTAACGTGTCAGGTGCTGCTACAACTTTACAGGCTTTTTTTAGTTTGTTTTTTTGGTACACACTAAATTTATTACTTTGGTTGTGCACATGGGCAATCTTTTATAGCCAAGATGTAAAAGTTTAATTCCATATTAAATTCTCATTAGGTGACTTCACGGTTGTCTCCACAAACCTCTGGATGAGCTGTTTTTCAGAAAGTTGATTCTGACAAAGATGTGCCGTTTTTCTCCGCCAGCCTGAAGCAGAAAAATGTCTGAAAGTTCTCTCTTCCTGTTTTCTGCCTTCAGGACCGGCTGAGCTTCATCGGTCCTGAAGAGTTCATCCAGACATTTGCCATGAAGGATCCTCTGGAAAACCATAAGGTACAATTGAGAAGCTGGCATGCGCATGCGACCCTTTCAGCCTCTCCAACATATATATACATAATAACAACTTCCTATGCTTGCGTTTAAATTTTCCCTGGTTGCTTTTGCTTTGTACTTGTTGCAGTTTGTGGATTTTTACGATGAAAGGCTCATTCTGCAGCTCTGGTATGCGGCGTATTGTTTGCCTACATAAAGACAGCTTCAGAATAAAGCAACATGGCCCGTTTGTAATTATCAGCATTAAAGCATTGACACAGAAGAAAGCGTACATTGGAGTTATTTTCAGGTCATTTGATATTATTTGAATTTGAAACGTCCTCCGGGTCTGCTAAAAGTGTAATTTGTGGTTAACTTTAGTTCTCGTTCATTTACTTTGGGAACCACATGAAAGAATCTCCCACCAGATAGAAGAGAACCGGTTCTGCTCTGTCATAAGTTTTGAAAAAGTCCCATGAAGACAGAAAGAAAAGGCCTCGCCGTGGATGTGTAGACGTGTCTGAGGAGTTCCTTCGATCTGAAGTGGTCCTGCAAGTCAGCTGAAGGCTCGTTTTTCAGTCTGTGATGCTGATGAGAACAAACTTTCTGTCGCAGCTTGGAGCTCGGTTCCCACCAGCGCTGCAGTTACATAAGACCCACTTTGTAAAAAGAGAGGTTGAGTCAGTGAAAGGGGTCCTGAAGTATAGAGGGGAAGTCTGCAGTGGAGTGGGCTGCCAGCGTTGTGTAAGCTTTTAATAGAGCCACGCGATTGCGTCACCACGGCCAAGTCAAGTTTATTTATACTGAAGTTTTATAATGTTTATTTATATAAGGAGACCTCTGGAAAACAGGTTCACCGCATAGAAACCACACGTCTCGGGGAAAAACCAAAGGCCCCCAGAAGAAAATAATGACAGAAGCAACAGTGTGCAGGCCAGAGGTTGTGTGGGTGTGAAGGCTGTCCAGATCCATTAGCAAAGAAAATTATAGAGTAGCGGCAGCCATTTCCTTTCATTTGTTATTTGAATCATTTTTAGACCGTAAAAAACATGCAGATGATCCGTATTTCGTCTCACTAACAGATCCAGGAAGTGCTGCATGTTCTTGTGTGATCTAGTTTAAGTGTGTTTCTGGGGAGTCGAGGAAAGTTTGAACTCAGTCTTATTTTAAAGCTGCTTTTCCGCTCTCAGCCAACCCTGTGACAAACGTCAGTGAATTACAGCCACGCCATCCAAGAATACCAGTAAAGAACCCAGTAGAGCTACAGAACTAATGGTTGGCATCACAATGTTTGTGATTGCTGCTCCGTCTTCAGAAGAGCTGACTGCAAGTCTTCTGTTGAGAGACCTTTAAAGCAAAATCTGTGAATGTGTCAGTTGTTGTTCTAATAATGCAGCCAAACATGCAGCAGCCGACTCTTTATTCTGCCAGTAAATTCTTTCTTTTTCCATGGTGTTTTCTAGTATATTTCTTTCATTCTTATATTTTCTCTACACTACTTTTGCCCACAGTTTATAACTGTTGCACTTTCAAAGGACCAATAGTAGGTTCCCTGGACAGAGACAGTCAGATAACAATGGTGCCTTCTTTAATGTGTTTTTTTCTTCTTTTTTCCTTTTCATCTGATAATGCTGCAGGGTTTCTTCCGAAAGCGTAAAACCAGCAATCTTGAGGCCTATGTGAACTGGTTCAACAGGCTGAGCTTCCTGGTGGCCACTGAGATCTGCATGGTGAGCTGTAGTTTACTGGCGTAGCTTCTGTCTGTCCTCTGCTGCTCAGAGAAAACATAATATCTATACTTCTAAAACTGGCATGCAGAATAAAAGATGTCTGCTTGTGTATCTACAAAAGGATTTCTAATAGTTTTTGCTTTATTCCCTCAAAAAAGCCAACGAAGAAGAAGCAAAGAGCGCGGATTATAGAGTTCTTCATCGACGTGGCTCAGGAGTGCTTCAACATCGGCAACTTCAACTCTCTCATGGCTATCATCAGTGAGTATTTTCATAAAACAATCTGGTACAAAAGCTGAAGTCAGGGCAGTAAACAGTGTCTCAGACCCCGGAGCTCTTAAAGCCAGCACACATGTGATAGTCCTGCAGCATCTCACATGCTGCTGTATATTATTGATATTTATAACAATATTTTCAATTTAGTGCTAAAATCACAAACCCCTGTTGTTGCTTGCTGTAAAATAGGACATACTAACGATAAACTCCAGTAATTTCTTTATAGCAAAGCCACCAAATTGACTGAAGCCAACAAATGCAGCGCCAGCTGGAGTTTAGGCCAACACTAATCAGTTTAAGGAAGTATAAAATGAGTTAGAGGAGCCCTGCAGCAGCGCAGCCTGTTCTCTGTCTTTGGTCTCGCTCTGGAAATCTATAAACCACACACTCATCCGTCCTCTGTTTCTCAGCTGGGATGAACATGAACCCTGTCGCCAGACTGAAGAAAACCTGGAGCAAAGTCAACACTGACAAGTTTGAAATCTTGGAGGTAAGAGTGAAGCGATTCAGGTGCCGCTCGTTTGTGTTTGCACGCGCTCATGTGCGCTTGGGATTGATGGCGTCTCCTTTTCGTGATCTCGTTCAGCATCAGATGGATCCGTCCAGTAATTTCAGCAACTACCGCACGGCGCTCCGTGGTGCCACCCAGAGGTCTGAAACTGCACACAGCAGCCAGGAGAAGGTGAGGAGGCGCACAGGAGTCATGCAAGAATGTCTGAAAAACAAGCCTTTGAATGTCTTTTACTGAGCTCTTGACTGTCTCCTGTAGATTGTGATTCCTTTCTTCAGTCTCCTCATTAAAGACATCTACTTCCTGAATGAAGGCTGTTCCAGCAGGCTGCCCAACGGACACATCAACTTTGAGGTCAGTTCAGTATGTATTTCAGAATAAAACTCAGAACTGGCTTCTACAGTTTATGTAATGTCTCCCCCTTGTGGCTAAAAAGAGCAATACATTTTCCTTCACTGCTTTTCCTGTCAGATGATGACAGCTGTTCTCTTCACATCTTCCACGTCTTATGCATGTTCGCCTCATGTTATTCTGGTCTCTTCTTATTTTATTTTTTTTATTTCTTTTTGTTAACAGAAACTTTGGGAACTTGCAAAGCAGGTGAGCGAGTTCCTTGTTTGGCGCCAGGTCATTTGTCCGTTCGACAGAGACCGCCGGATCCTTCAGTATCTTGTCACAACACCTGTTTTTAATGAAGACGGTCAGTCCATTTATCAGTCCATTCATCTGAGTTCACCTGTCAGGTGTGCGCTGCATGAAGGAAACTCATTTTGTCATTTTGTTGCAGAGCTGCATCTCGCCTCGTATGAGAGCGAAGGACCTGAGAACAACATGGAGAAAGACAGTCGCAGATCTCTTAGGTGGGTAGAGGCGCATGTCTGTGATGGTGGAAATATGATAGAACTCCAGCAATGCAGTAACACCAGCTGCTTATGTTTTATTTTCCAGATCATCTCTTCTCCATCGAGAGAATCGGTCCTAAGACGAAAACAACGCCCTCTGCTTTACAGACTGTAAACGAATGAGTTGTTCAAAAGATTATTTTTACGACCAAAGTTTACATTTTGGACTTAAACACTGCTCCATGGGACTGCAGACAGAGACATTGCTCAGCCTATGAGATCACAAGGAGCAGAAAAGGTTTATATGTCGGAGAATTGTAGCCTGGCCAGAGAAATCCCATGCTGGAGATCCTTCGAAGAATGAAGGCAGGATGTCAGACGACGGTCCGACTGTGGATTTACTTTACATATCTCCAGTGGACGTCAGTTGAGACAGCAGTGGAAGGACTCGGCTTTAGATGGACAGCTCTTCTGTCTGACTGAGACACTTACAGACCTGATTGTTGGTTGCCACATCGGCAGCGCTGACGGATACGAGAGCCTCAGAGAGAGAGAGAAGACATCTGAACTGAAGGCTATAAAGTGCTTTTAGAAGTGCTGTTGCTGCACCTCCAGTCATTATTTTTTAATGCGCCGTCACGTTGAAGCTCTCTTTCATTTAAACACAGAGTGCAGGTGCATCCACCACATACGCTGATTCACTCTGATTCATGTTATAACATGTAACGTGCACTTTCACGATTAGTGATGCAGACTTGCGTAAGTGAGAGTGACATCATGCATACTGAAACAAAATGCACTTGTGTGTGTTCTTGTGTATTGTAAGGTTTGGTGACTCTAATTTCTGAGTTTTATGCTATGGCATTAAGATGTATTTTGTATCAGAAGCTTCTTTTGTTTTTGTTTTTATAAAATCACCATGAGTTTCATCCCTGAGCTTGTTGCTGGTTGGCCGGCTCTGTGATGGTAAGCTTCTACAACACCAGTTCATTTATGTTTTATAAAAAAAAGAAAAAGTATTTGTGGTCAGAATGAAGCAAAATGTGCAGCTTGAGCAGAAACGGACCCTGAACGTCCTCCTCATGTCCCCCTGCAGTCCTGAGAGTTGAGCCTTTGACGTCTAGCTAAAGTGATGCTACAGTTTTATGTCTGTCGTTACGTTGTGTTTCGTCATATATTTTTACTTAATTTGTGTATCTTTTGTTTTATGGTTCAGGGTACATGTACTGAAGATCTTTGTGAAAAGAGAAACCTATTTTTTTCTTTCAAATAAATACAATAAGAGATCATATCCTGTGGTCTGCTTCAGATGCACAAACACAACACCAGACAGTTTTATGAATTTAACAAATTCAAATTAACAGTCAATGTGTTTATTTACAATACATATTCCTTTTTAGTGCTCATCTCAGATAGTACATGTTGGTCATCTTTGGCAGAGTGAATGTTGATCCTCACCGTCAGCGAGTTTGAACTCTGGCGAAGTTGATGCAGCGTCCCTGAAGACGAGAACGAGACATTTAGTACCGTAGAATATTTTGAGAAGAACACACTTCAGGACCTCCAATGCTAACAGTTTATACAGAACGACAGAATGTGCAATAACAAATCACAGGCGTTGCGTGTTCTTTGTTCATGTATCGGAGACGCCACGCATGCACGCCGTCCAATCAGCCAAAGATGTCAACATACGGCAATCAGCTGCAACATCACAACCAGCGACAGCTGAAGTAAATGAAATGAATCATCTCAATACGTTGCGGTATTTTGCAGGGATTAGCCCACCTAATCACACTAGAAAACCTGCCTAGGAATGAACGGCAGGAGGGAGGTGAAGAGGAGCGCGAGGCGTTACGGCGGCGTGCACAGGTCCTGAGTGTTTCAGAGACGGACGCGGTGCTTTGAATGTTGCTGCGTGTTGGTAAAATGCAGCATCCCTCTCAAACTGTAAAAAATGGGACATAGCTTGTCCACCATCTAAGTCAGTGGAACAAATGGAAATATTAATTAAACGTATATAAATGTAATATGAACACACTCCTGAAACAGCTTTAGGTCTGTGTGAGTGTGTTTGCTGCTTTTATAACAAGCGAGTGGATGAAGCTGTGTATCTGACGGGCAGATACGGCAGCAGGAAGACCGTTGCTGAAATCCTCCGTTATAACGTTCCCAGTTATGATCAGAGCCGATCCTGGTATGGAAAAGTATAATGAAGCAGTTTTTCAGCATCTGACTCAGCTATTTGTTGTTGCGGTGAAGTACTGAAGGTGTTGCTTGCCTTGTCCTGAGGTGTCGGCCTCATGATTGCCACTCTGTCGTACTGTCTCCTCAGTAACGCCATGAGCGCATCAACACGTCCCTGAGGGGGAAAACCAGTGTTAAGTTTATGAGAGGGAACAGCAGCGAGCTGAGATGGATGTCATCAAACTTTCTCTTAAACGTCCTCCCCAATCCTTCAAAGTTGCTAAAAAAAAACCCTCAAAGTGACTTTAATGCATATAGTAATGCTAAATGAGGTCCTTTTCTCACCTTGATGGGAGAGTACCATTTGGACTGGGATGGGGAGGTGTAGACTGGAAGTGGTCTTGGAGGGGGTTGAGGGATGATGGGCTCCTCAGCTTCCTCTGGCATAGTGACCACTGCATTTTTGGCTTTCTCTAACCGTGACCCCTCCTCTGTGGATCCCTTCTGCCCCCATCGCACCTACAGGAAGTGGGTACAGTTGAATGACATCACAGACCTGTCTGGTAGTGCTGAATGACTCCAGACACCTGACGAGCACAGATTTTTCGTAAGCTCGGATCATTAAATGCTGCTAAATTCTCATTCACCTCCATACGTTTGATTCCTCCAGCGCCCCTCCCCCCGTAGTATGAAGCATCCACTGTAGGCCACTTGTGTTTGGGCAAAGGCTCCTCCTCTGGCTCCTTAAGGAATAAAACATGAATAATGCTTACTTTGGATTATATTCAAAAACAGTTCAAGGGTCACAGGGTCACATTTTGAAAAATTATACTTTTTTGTGCTATGTAGCAAATATTTGGGCTGGAAAACCAAGTCAAAGACTTGGACACGGCAGAATTCTGCCCTGAGGCAGAAAGATGTCATTCATTGAGCCATTTGGATCTGCAAGGCTCTGTGACATCACAGATCCAGGTGTTTCCATAATTAATCAGCTTCCTCATTGTCCTTTCCTCAACACTCAGCCTCCTCCAAAGTGGCCTGTACAAAAACCAGTAACATACTGGGCCTTCTATTCCCCTCGAGATTACACAAATTGAAATTTTGAATGAAAAGCATGCCTAATGGAAATACGGCAATTTTGGAGAAAAAACAAACAACAACTCGCAAATCCTAAAAGAAACTGGTGGACTCCACCTCCTAAAACCAGTTGAAACTGGTTACTATGAGCAGAGGTGTTGTACAGGGAGCTGTACTGGATCCCTCTGGTGCTCTGACTGAAGCATGTCACAGATATTTCCTAACGACACGACCTCAAGCCAACTTTTGAAAAATGGGCAGATTACGTGTCCTTGACCCTAACATGAGCGTTTCCTTGAAGAAACTCTGGACTATTAAATCCAAAACACAAATGGTGAAATGCCAGTAACCACACTGAAATGAGTTCAGATTTTAGGCCAAGACTCCACATATTCACTTGCAGTGTTGAGACATCGGCTCAGCAACGTTACATTGCAAAGAATTGTTTTTGGACCCAAAATCAACTTATAAAGTGAAACCAAACAAGATCTGTTTCCTCCAAAGCTGCACCAACGCTCCCACTGTCCACCCATAATCAGATTCTGTCTCCCCCACCGCTGCCAAGATGCAGAAGAAAACGTCCACCTTGATTGAATGTTTATTATTTATTTATTTATTAACAAAAAAAAAAAAAATCAGCTTTTTACTCACAAAGACTGGAAGAGGGGGAGGGGGGCGAGAGGGGGGTGGGTCCCTGATGACCTGCCAGAAACAACACATAAAATGTCTTTGAAAAGATTTTTTTGACAAATGGTTAGAAATAAATTCCAAATAAAAGAGAGAATTTAACAGAAAGAAAAAACTAATAAGCTGTACGGCCCAAAGGTTAAAGCTACAATCAGAAAAACAGCGTCATAAAAACACACACAAGTGCACATGTGGACCGTAAACTCACCACAGTGCAGCACAGAGGCCAGAACCACCAGAGCAAACCCAGGACCAGTAACAGCAACAGAGCCAAGAGCAACCACAGCACCCAGGTCCCGTCTGACTGCAACAAAACACACACTCAACTATCTTCAACTCAAATCTGACTGGGAGGGTTTGATTTCATGCTGAGCAGCAGGAGCCGATACTCACACATGTCGTGGCAGATATGGTTACTGGACCAGAAATGAAGGACTGTCCGTTGTTCAGGCTGACCAGCACTTGGACTGATCTGTCAGAGTCCCAGAAAATCAGATTAGCAGAAGATGCAGCACCCAAATAAGAGCTAAATGTGATATCGACAGTGAGATCAGTGTGGTTCAATATGCGGTCATGATGAGAGCGAAGCAGCAGCTGTCCAGCTGTTCCGTGAAGAAGATGCACATAAAGGGTATCAATGCGCTTTTAAATGATTGTTTTGATTCAAAAATCAACTAGTCCATTAATTTAGTGAAACAGGCAGCTGCATTTGACGTAATCTTTTAATTCTTTGTAAATCTCAACATCATCAGCAACCAAAACACTGACTCTGAAAAAGGAAGTCACACACGTATTCTCATTCTTATCAAGCTTTGACCAGATTTCCTGATTTCCTGCTGTAGTTTGTTCTTAAATGCTGTTTGTTGCTTGAGCTGCAAAGAACCGTTTGTTCCGGGGTGGGAGAGGCGTGACGGGGGGGTGACAAGGAGGTGGCTGGGGGGTGACCAGGAGGTGGGAGGGGGGTGACCAGGAGGTGGGAGGGGGGTGACCAGGAGTCAACAGGAAGTGACAGGGGGGTGAGCAGGAGGTGGGAGGGGGGTGACCAGGAGGTGGGAGGGGGGTGAGCGGAGCTGAGTGGAGAGTGAGCGAGGAGGGGAGTGTTCAAAATATAGTTGGAGCGAGGGGCGAGTTTTTACC